>BSBK01006496.1:302500-535000 GCA_027943335.1 Chamaecyparis obtusa
CACCTTGCAAATCATGCAACACATCCATTTCCTCATCACTAGTAAATTTTAGCTTGTTCTTCGATGAGGATTAGTCAAATTTTTTATACCAATTGGTCAACCCAATGACCATAAATGTTGTCAAAGTTTTTTCATCGATTATATGACACATAAACCATCGTCAAGATTCTGACGTCTTTAGTGGTTGAATTATCGATGGACTCACTATCAAAATAATCGCTTCAACCTGGAAGAATTATCGATCATACCTTTCATCTCTGAGACCAATGTCGGTCGAATTTGCGAGGACTTATGGTCAAAATTGTCATCGAATGTATAGAATGCTCGTCGAAATCCATGCTACTCAAATCCATGCTGGTGTCTCATCATTTCACATGGTTTTTATGGTCTAGTGTAGTGCTAGATAATGCAAGACCATTGCTATTTGGGGCAAGGTGGTAGATCGACAGTCAGGTGAACTGTGAGAACCATGTTTATGGAACCTTTCTTGTATGTTTATGGAATGCTACTGATCCATTGCATCTTTGACTTGTTTATGTAAGTAACTGAAGAATGTACCTCGTATAGTTGTTTTTTGGGCTTACTCCTTGTTATAGCTTCCCCTCATAATCTTTGTGATTTAATACATTTAACTTTTTATAATAGTGACCTATAATAGATGCCATGACATAAGATCTTCCTTTTCTAATCAATGACAAGACATATTTTGATATATTCCCATCATAGCACTATGACATAGTTTTGTATTTTGAGGCTAAAAACTTTTTTTATGAGCATTGTGGTTCACAATGACTGATGTTAGTGTATTATAATAGAAATGTCTTACTATTGTCTTGTAATATTTGATACTCATGATTATACTTTGGAATCAGAGTTTTCTTTCATTTGATATCTTGCTACAAAATTTCTCTTATACCTTGAACATGGCTTGAGTTGTCAGATCTATATGTATTTCTTTACATTATTTCTATAAGACCTATATGATCATGACAGGCTTCATTATTGCTTCTTATATAACATGTTAACAGAATGAATAATACATTGTTTGACAAATATAGGAGTAATACATTTTTATACATTTGGGTGCATGATTTCTACTTTTGATGCACTTGTTGATAAGGTGACAGTAAGATTAAATTGATTTGGCTTGGGGTTGTGATTAAAGCTGAATCTGGAAGATGGGGGCAAACACTTGAAGTAGGACAAGGTTCCTTGGATAAACTTGACTTTAGAGAAAGTATTAGTTGATATTGAGACTAATTTGAGTAGGTTGAATAGCTATAGTGTATGGACTAAACCAATAAAGCACTTGATTGCAAGAGCATCTTTGGTGAATCAGTGAGAAACATCAACCAAAATCATTTTCTATTTTTTTTTATTTGATTTTCTTCAGTACTAGTTTGGTGGTTTGACAAACAAATTAAAATATCACTTCTACTCTATGGTGGTCAACTGTGAAATGAGAGTTTTGGAACAAAGCATAAACATTAACTATTTGATAGAGTACCTTAAATAGGAGATTCCTATTCCACTGTATTGTCCCTTGTCCGATCTTATGAGATTGGGACTCAATTCTTATATTTCAATTGCAAGGTTCTTGTTTCTATGAAATAAATACCGATATCCTTATCTTCTTGAACCATAGACTTCGATTAAATCCAGTGTTTTGATATAAAGTTTAATTTGTAGATGTCATGAAGATCATATTGCTGCAATCTTCTCATAATAAAATCTTCTCTGTAATGTTCCTATCTCTGTGATGTCCTTGTCTCTGTTTGAGACAACTAAGGTGATCTTGTAAATGAATTTTCTTCTTTATTTGGATCAGTTACTAAAGATAAATAACAAGTTATACTATGTCTCTTGTTGATCAATTGACATGATCAATAAAGGGCGTCTGAATCCTAAGCCCATAGAGTTATAAGACTCAATTAAAAGCTCATAGAGTTATAAGACTTCATCTCAACCATTTCAATTAACTAATAATCCCTCCACTAATTGGAAATCAAACTGTCATCTCCAAAGCAATGGGGACTTTCAAGGGACTAACACTATTTCATTAGTTCCAAATAAACTTGTCCCCCTTAAATCGATGGCGGCTAAGCTCTCTACAAAACACACCAAAGACCAAAAAATGTCAAACTTTTTTTTTCAATTTGCGAAAACACAACAATTTTTTTACAATTTTTTTGTGGTTTTCGACTACGAAATATGCAAACCATGAAGAATAGATGATGAAAAGTTCACGAAAATTTGTTGTGTTTTCCATTTTTAAAAATTTGATCAATAGTCCATTTTGTAGGAAGATTAACTGCGTCCAGGCTGGGTGAACCCACAATAGTGGATTACACTTTTTTGTCTGAATGGACACTGAACTCTACATTTTGAAAAAAAATCAGATTCAGATGCATATTGTTGTCAAACCATTTAAAACTAGAAGATGAAGTAAATTAGAGTCTTTTTGGATTTTTTGTCTAGATTCTAAATATATTTTTAATTTTTAATTTTCAATTGATTTGAATGGTTTTTTCTTTCTCCCACGAAAACTGGTATGTTGTTGAAAACATCATTTTCAAAGAGTTACATTGTTTTCATAGAGCATAATTTTTTTCCTAAAATAGATATCAATGTGATTCTTTTGAAATTAGTTTTTTAACATCCATACGGAGGGCATGCAATTGGTTTTATGATATTATCATAATTATTTCATATTTTATTAATGTTTGAAGTTGACTAAACCGTAATTTTGATATCCCTTGACTACATAGCTTATAACTTGTCGTGTATTTATCCAATTTCATTTTAATTTTTTTTTATATAAAAAGAACTTAAATACCTAGGACATAGATATTTTTTAGAATTTTTTTTCTCTCATTTACTATTTTTCCATAAGCATCAAACATAGAGGTAGACATACAGTGAAATATCTATGTTTTGTAAAACTAAAAATACAAAGTCATAATAAAATTAATGTATATTAACATTATAATCATTGGAAAGATTTTTGTCAGTAGTACCTTACTACATAAATAGGTTTTTCAAATGGATTCATTTGATCTCCCAAAAGATGAAGTCAAAGTGATTTTTTGTCAGCATTTTAATAGGTGCAAAGTAGACTCCATTGCAGGTATGAATGAGGAGTATAGATGTTATATCAATATTTTTTCTATCTAAGAGGATTTGATCTAACCATTTGTAATTAATTCCTTCAAATGGAACCTCTCAAGGCTTAAATAATCATATTTTATTAAAAATGTGTCATTTTAGCAAAAATCAGCATGTCTAAAAAAGTGTAACCCACTATTGTGGGTCACCCCCCTTAAAATCATTAACAAAATACTATCATCCAAAACCCAACATCCCTTAAAATCATTAGAAAAATACTATCATCCAAAACCCAACATCATAATATGCAAGCTTCTAGATTGAGTTTCTCCCCGTGGAAGTTCCACTTCTTAAACAAGAAAACTTAATGAACACGTGCATTGGGGGAAAACTCAATGAATGCGTGTATTGGGGGATTTATTCCATTGTTGGTAGTGGGACATGAGGGTTTGGTGTTGTCAAGTTTGGAAGAAACCCTATTCAAAATGGTTTATAGTCAAAATGGAGTTGAATATGTTTTGAAGGGTCCACTGCTGTAGTAGCATTTTGAACAAAAACCTCAACAGTAAAATTCAGCCATTGCTTTGAAAGAGATAATTTATACAACGAGGAACTAGGTCAGTAAGTGAGAGTGGAAATGCTTCCCGACTTACTTGTAATATCATTATGGTCAATTGAATAATAGTCATACAATGCTATTGATATCCACAACTCACATCAATATCAAACCATTATGTAAAGAGGGATAGTTGAAGGAAGCCCTACACATTCTACTCACTACACAAAAACCTAATGGAGCCTTATTTTCATATCTTCAATTGTCGCAAACCTACAATCTAAAAAATGCCCTTTCACAAAGAAAAAATGTTCACTCTTTCATCGTTCCTAGGCAATTTACATTTTCTACAAGCTTTTAGAATAAGCTTATAAACATATATGACAGGTGTGGAAGCCTGGTGGATGCACTTAAATTGTTTGACCAAATCAAAGAACGAGACAATGTCTCATAGAATATGACTATTTCTGCATATTGAAGACATGGGTATCCTCACGAGACAGTTGCACTGTTTCACCAAATGCAACGAATAGGTTTCGAACCCAATTAGTTCACATATGCCAACATGATTATAGCCTGTGCTGAAATGGGAGCTCTACAACAGGGCATAGATATCCATCAAAGCATGAAGGATAGAGGATTTTCTCCAAATGTTGTGGTTATAACTGCCCTGGTGGACATGTATGCCAAAAGTGGAAGCATAGACAAGGCATGTGAACTATTTCACAAAATGCCTCAAAGAAATGAGGTCTCATGGAATGCCATGATTGCAGGATATATTCAAACTAGATTTGTTGAAAAGGCTTTTAAACTTTTAAGCAAATGCAATTGGCAGATGTAAAGCCAAATTCCATAACCTTTGTCAGCATACTTCCAGTGTGTGCCAAAATGGGAGATTTGGAACAGGGTATGGACATCCATCAAAGGATAATGGAAGGGGGGGTTTTGTCGGATGTTGCAGTTGCAAGTGCCTTGGGAGACATGTATTCAAAATGTGGAAGCGTGGCCAAGGCACATAAACTGTTCGACAAAATAACTCAAAGAAATGTGGTTTTGTTGATTGCAATGATTGGATATGCACAAAATGGATATGTTGAAAACGCTTTAGAATCTTTCAAACAAATCCAATTGGCAGGTGTAAAGCCAAATGTCGCGACCCTTGTCAGCATCCTTCTAGTCTGTGTCAAAATGGGAGCTTTGGAATAGGGTATGGACATTCATCAAAAGATAATGGAAGAGGGATATTTGTCAGATGTTATAGTTGCAAGCTCCCTATTAGACATGTATGCAAAATGTGGAAGGATAGACAAGGCACATCAACTGTTTGACAAAATGCCTCAAAGAAATGTGGTCTCATGGACTATAATGATCGCAGGCTATGAACTAAATGGATTTATGGAAAAGGCTATGGAAACTTTTAAACAAATGCAACTGGTAGGTGTAAAGCCAAATTCCACAACCTTTGCAAGCATCCTTCTAGCCTATGACAAAATGGGAGCTTTGGAACAAGGCATTGATATCCATCAAAGCATAATGGAGGGGGGATTTTTATCAAATGTTTTAGTTGTCAGTGCCTTAGTAGACATGTATGTTAAATGTGGAAACATAGACAAAGCATGTAAATTGTTTTACAGATTGCCTCAAAGAGATGTCATCTCATGGACTGCCATGATTGGAGGATATGTTCAAAATGGGTTTGTTGAGAAGGCATTAGAAAATTTTAAGCAAATGCAACTAGTGGATGTAAAGCTAGACTCGTCAACCTTTGCTAGCATACTCCCTGCCTGTGGTCAAGTTGGAGCTTTGGAACTGGGGACAACTATCCATGAAATCTTATGCAAATCAAACACATATGGCTTGGCTAGAGCTGTGCAGTTCCAAGAATTCAACTATAGTAGGGTATGCAAATGTATGCAATCAGGAGGTGTAAAACCCAAATGTATGCAATTAGGAGGTGTAAAACCCAAATGTATGCAATCATGAGGTGTAAAACCAGTCTCGAAGCATAAATCAAATAGTAAATAAGTCTTGAAGCAAATGATAATGCTGATTGGGTATCTAGTAAATTAAACAATTGAGAGAAAGAATGAAAAACCTCCAAAAACCCCAGGTTAAGGTTTCTAAGCTCAATCTCCTTGAGTCGTTCCAGCCACTCAATCTCCTTCACGTGCGCTGCCCTTCTAATTCACCAACTAGGAATAATGAAATGAGAAATGAAATTTCCTTTTTAAAAAAAAGTTATACCCGTGTTTGTCAAAATTTTGACCACCACGCAATTTGTCGATATTTCGACAAACATGGGCATAAATTAAAAAAAAACAAAGTTTTCCTTATATAATCCGACCAAGCAAAACCTTTTTATTTTTTGGTCAAAAATTTTGGTAGAAAACTAGGTCAAATGTACTAGTGTCATAACACCTATGGTGCACCTAAAACGTCCCATTTGCTATAGTTATTACTTAATATAAAAAAATGACTCCTTTAAACTTGAAATACAACAAATATGACCTTTTTGCATTAGGTAAAAATTACAATAAATTAGATGGTCAAGGTGCCTCATAGACGATGATCATAATAGCTATGTTGTTCCATTATTTATTGAAATTTGCTTTCCCTTTTCCACACATATCCTATAGTTATAGTTGGTTAGAAGCAAATATGATACATGTGAAGATAACAAAAAATAACATGCACATAGGAAAACCATCAACATTTTCTCCTAGTCATAAATTTACAATAGACCTATTCTTAGGTATAATACCCACTCGAGTGGGTGTGCACCAATGAAGAGTTGTTCAGATGCCACTAATGCCCCATAAGGGTTGCACTATCGAAACATCTACACTAAAACTTAGCAAAAAATAGAACTACATATTGCAAACACAGTGTGCATCCATTAAGGCATCTTGATCCCATGGATTTGATGGGTATGTAGGCAACCTCAAATGCAACCAAAGCTTCTAGAGTCCAGGTGCCTTGGATATAACTTCATCTTTTCTCTGGTCATTTTTAATACTCCACGTCTTTCCATTGACATCAAAACATATTCTCACCCGTTTAGGCATAATATTTAACCACATTTTGCTTGCAAATATTTGGCTCCTCTCCTTGTTTTTGCTTTTCTTCCAGGTTCCTATATAATAGGCACGCTTCAAAATCTTGCCCACAATAATCCACCTTCAATATCTACTCATTTTTTTGGATTCCACACGCCACACCTTCAACAAGGTACTACTATTTACTTTCAATTTCAATTTCATTGCCCTTTCCTATGTTGCATCATTCCTTTTCCACATCAAATTTCCTCTGTCTACACTACTACACACTAAACAAATATTGATCATCCTTCTTTATTACAGTTGCATGCCTTCCATGTGCTAGACACATGTTTACCACCACACACTAGCTCTGTTCCAATTTAATTTTGGCCATACAACTTATGCACATACCGTTATTTGTTTCAATGACTAAAAAAAAAAGTATTGTGGCATACCAATGTGACTTGTCTTTTCCATACACTCCAATCAATTGTTTTTGAATATAATAAAAGGAATATTTATTTTGCCTTCGTTATACACATTCATTACACTTGCTTATTTCACTCATTCTTAAATACTATCTTACCACATTCCATTTTCATTTGTTGTTTCCATCAAGTGGCCATCCCCGCTATCTCAATATTTAAACAAGTGCCACGCAATGGCTAGTACTTGCCTTTAGTTGTAGTTTTAATTGTATTAGCATATAATTTAAAAAAATTTAAACTAAATAATTATTTAAATTTATTTAATATATTATTAGGTTAGGTTAAATATTTAGTTTATAGTTATGTTAAAGTTCAATTTGAAATATAATTAATTCAAACTTTAATTTATATGTAAAATAATGTTTTTGACCTTTTTAGTTTTGTCATAATTATAATTTTAATATTAAATGTCTATCAAATTCAAATTTTAATAAATTTACTATAATTATAAATATATTTTAATTAATTATAAAATATAAATTTACTAAAATTATAAATATATTTTAATTAATTATAAAATATATAATTTAGAAATATAAATATCATAAATAAATGAATTCATAAATATAATATTATTATTATATTTTAAACAATAAAGGTGTAATATAATTGACTTAATTTTATATATTTGAGATTAAAATATAAAAATAAAAAATAATAATATAGAATTTGATATTAATTATTATTTTAAGAATAAAAAATTATAATAAAAAATTAATATAATTATAATATAAAAATTATAATTAATTTATAAAAAATCAATTAAAATAAACTACAATACAATATAACATACTCTTCTATTTTTTTATTTTGAAGAAAAATATTTTTTAAAATTGAAAAACTTAAAATAACATGCATGTAAACTTTAGAATAATAAAATAAATTTGAAAAATAAAAAACAACTTAATTATCATTGGTTCATATGATTGTTTTTAATAACTAGTTAACTAGTAAAATCCAAAATTCATTACAGTATGCCTTAAGCAATTACTAAAAAATATTTTTTTTACAAATTGCACCTATATAAAACATGCAACTGCTAGTCTAATTACTAAATTTTTTTTTCAAAAAAAATAGATAACTATTACGATATTTCTATAGTATATAATTTTTAATTCAAGAGTAGTGATAACTATTAATTCATAAATGCTTTTTTAGTTACATAGATAGTAACCAGTGCTCTTCCCGTACTATGACGATGTATTTTTCTTCAAATTTATAGGGAGATATTGCTGAAAACTCTAGGCTTCTTTGGATTTCAACAGTTGCAGGTCTAGAATAATTTTTACACTCCAATTTGAAGTCACCAGGTAAGGATCTCCCTCCACTCGACGAATGTTGTCTGATTCTATCATGTCTTCAAACCATCACCTGATCAATTTTACGCATTCTAGTTTCGTTGCGTTTCTGCAACTCGGATATTAACATTTTTCCCATTATTTTGGTTCGAGTTATTCGCCTGTTGGTTAGGGTTAGGTGTGATTTTCTGGGGTCAGAGTCTAATGGGTATTGAACTGGTTCATTGGCAACTGCTTATAGTCAATAGGGAGCCCTGCTTACGCATTGTTTTAATTTTTATTACAAATTCTACGCTTCTTGAACGTTTGATTAAGTTCAGCCATGTTTTCTGTTGAATAAGGTGGAAACTTTCAGTAATTTGGGGTTGATTCACCATGAGGGAAGCGCGACCATGGAATGCTATGGATCCTCTCTCTTCCCTGTCCAGTGACGATTTTTCAAGTTCAGATTCAGAGGAGGATGAACAAACGTTGAAGAAGGACACTACTAAAAAAACAAGCAACCGATCAGCTGAAGGTGGAGATTGTACTGCTGGTATGTTTCGTGTCATTTAGTACATCTCCGTGGACGTTGACAGATAATTAAGATGGTAATTTCACTGTAATTGCCAGTCAATGATGAGTTATTAAATCAATTATGGAATTTTTCCAAAAATAGATTTCATTTTCCCTGCGTCGTAGATCTTATAAGCGATTAAGCACTGGTCAATACCTTCAGACTTGTAAAGATGTGTCATGGTGGAATGTACCCAGTTATCGATACACGACAGCCTTGCACACATTTAAGATAAATTATGGGTGGTTTTATAGCAATGAGGATATTTTGAACCTGGAACACTACATCCCATTTCTGTGGACCAAAAAATGAAAATTTACCTTGTGTTTGCTTTCTTGCCTTTTTCGCATCCCTTTTTTCCCTGATTTCGTCATACTTAAGCAATCTACCATCAGCATTGTTTTCCTGAAACCTTTCCCAATTGATAACTTTTGAAGCCTTGCTAACTGAATATCATTCACTACTTATGCAATATTCTGATGGAGGTCTAACATTTCATTTATTTGGTGCAACTTACTTGCTGCAAGGGATTATCATTATCTTAAACATAAATTTGGAGTGACTTAATGTGATTTGACATTAATCTTATAAATCAACAAACTGATGCAAGTCTCTTCTGCAACTTATATGCAAGTTTGTTACATTTGGTGGTATGCCGATTCAGAAAGCAGGCATTCATAATGTTTTTGAAGAACTTGTTGGAAATGACTATCCACTACGCTGAAATGTAATAGAAAACTCTTTTATCTATCTATTGCCTCATTAGTTGGAAAAAATTTGATTGCATTCAGGCAATAAATGTAGTAGCAGAATCATATGTGTTGTTGAAGGCTATTGTGAGAATGTGTTAAATAAGTGCATTTTATCCAAATTTTGGTTTTGTTAGTTTTTGAGTTGCCTGAAACTAAAAAGGATATTGTTTGACATTTCAGGAAAAAATGAAGTAGAGAGAAGAAAACCTATTATAGATTATGAAGCTTTAAGCAGGCATGGATACAATGGGGGACCTTCAGTTCTTAAAGTTCCTCCTCCGAGGCCAAATGAACCTGTGGAACAAGACTGGTCTTGGTCTGGAGGAAAACGAAAGCTTGACAATAAAAGGTCCCAAGAAGAGGAATCCTTTGAAGAGCGGGAGCGAACAAGGCGTGCTGTTACAGAAGGTGCAGCATTGGTAGGTTTTATATTTCTTAAAAAAATGTTAAAATTAATGAATTTTGATGCACAGCTTTACCAAGGAATTTCTATCCTTGTTTCGTTAGCTTATATACATCTCTTACTTTTATGTTAAAATCCACCTGGATATCTAGAAGAAGAGCATTGGCCTCTCAAAGAAGTATTCCTAAATTTGTTGGCCATTCAATGTCTTCAACTAATCATTTTCTGCAGGCACCTGTCCAACTTACTTGTCGTTTGTTTCACTCTATCTTTGTGTTCTTAGCATTTTTAAACAAGTCTTATATGTTTCAGTCTGTTTTCTGCTATAAATACTTTTCCACGAGTCTTCTAAAACAAATTACAAGAAGGGTAATCAGCATTATTTGTGTTGGTATTCAACACCTTTTGTAATGAAGCAGAGCATGTCACACCATTTGTCTGCAAGTCTTAGAAGAGTCTGGAACACACAAGTTGGCACTAGCAAGCGCAGTGTTACTCGATCCCATAGAAGAACTGCAGCCTTACTTGTATAACATCCAAGACAGGTGACAACCACATCATAAGATGTATCAGAATCATATCCAGAACCACCAAAGCTGAAGAGAAAAGGAAAGGAGGAAAGAGAGGAATGAGACTATTCTCGTTGAGACATATCTTGCCCAAATATTTGCAGAGTAATATCCCCCTTTTGACAGAGTGGTCTGTCAACATAGATGTAGCATTGATGGGTGTTGTAGTTTCTGTTAGATAGTTAGGAGTCAGGACTGAGGTGAGATTGGTGTTTTGTCACATTGTTAGATCTGCAGTGGACTGGGATGAAGTGGTCAGTTAACTGTTTGTTTTCTGCATTGATTGAGGAGTGGCTTTATCAGTTGACTGCTTAGAAACTACCATCAATTGAGGAAAACTGCTCAGTTATATTCTGAAATCAAGGAAACAACTGCTCAGTCAAACACTGAAATTGAGGAAAGGACTGCTCTATTGAGCGTGGACTGGCTTCCCATGAATGAGGATCATCAAGAGATGGGTCTATAAAACAGAGCACAAGGCAGAAAAGAAGGCACCTTTGGAAATTTAAGAAACTTTCAACTCTCACTTCAATGTTTGTGGCATTACTACAGCAGCTGGGTGTTTTGTGGATGAAACCCTTTAGGTGTTTAACTATCATCATGGGGATAGAAACCCTCAAAAGCAGTACATATCAGTTAGCATGGAGTTTGTAAGATAGGAATACCCAACGAGTTGTATAAAATTGGTAGACTTCCCTTTGAATGAATGTTGTTAGCAAGATATTGTAAAATATATAAAAAGAGTATAATTGTTGCTGTAGGGTTTTTTTCCTGTTCTTTGTGCAATTAGTATGGGCTTCTATAGTGGTACAGAGCTAACAATCTGCCAGCCTGTGGAAAATGGAGAAAAGTATAAGATCCATGACAAACGAGGAAAGATCAATTTCTATTCAAGACAAAATAACAGAGTTGCTATTAAGCATGAGAGTAGCCAAGAAAATGATCAAGCTGTTGGACAAGGGTTGCAGCTTCTGAGTAGCGTTGCAGAATACAGTTCAAGCTAGAACATCACAAAGAGGAAAAAGCTCAACTTTCATTCCAAAACTTGTTAGGCCCATGTTTATGCAGAAGGAAGAAAGATCAGACCTAGAGCTACAATAAGCTACAGGAGCATATCATCAAGCATGAGCTAGAGAAATCAGCAGATGAAGGTGCACACACTAGTGGCAGTTATCTTGCAACTTGTTTAAGAATAGAATTGGAAGTTCAGAACAACAACAGGCAATAGAGGAGTAGATTGCTGAGCTTGAACGTATGCATTTGGCAGAGCATAATAGGTTGTGTTTTCTTCATCCAAAACGTGTAGTAGACTGTTTTTATGTGGAAATGATGTCACATGAGCCACATCAGATAATTGGAATGTTTTGCTTAATCACTTCAAGGAGCAAGAATGTATTGGCAACTTGGTATATTTATGTTGTTAACAACATCCTAAATTCATAATGATTGACCAAGTATGGTAGATTACTGAGAAGTTGACTCATTCCATATTTCGCCTAAATTGCTTTGTGGTACTGCACTTGAATGTGAATTTAAGTGTCAAAACTCTTGTCATCATGGGAAACATTCCAGTGGTAATGAAAAAATGATGGGCATAATTCATTGAAAATGTCACAGAGCTCCTTTGTCTCAAGTCCAAAATACTTGTTTTTGTATAATGATCTCGGATATTGATCCATTAGAGGAATCTATCTGCAAAGGATATACTTGGGAAAGACCAGAGATATTGGATCATCCAACATTTCATTGCTTGTGAGCAAGCAATTTCGGTAAGGGCAGATTTGTAATGTGACTAATGTCCTTATTTTGACAGAGTAGGCTGTTAGCATTGAAGTAGCATAAATAGGCACATATGTAGTTTCTGTCAGATAGTCAGGATTGAAATAAGACGATTGTGTTGTCAATTTGGTAATTCTGCAGTGGACTGGGATAATTTGGTCATTTAACTGGTTTCTGCATTGATTGAAGAGTGGCCTTGACATATGACTCTTTAGACACTATCATTGATTGAGGAGAACTGCTCAATTATGTGCTAAAATTGAGGAAATGATTGCTGAGTTAAGCGCTGAAATTGAGGAAAGGACTGCTCAATTAAGTGTGGACTGTTCTATAAAACAGAGCATAAGGAAAAAGAGAAGGCACCTTTTGAAAATTAAGAAACATTCAACTCTCATTTCAGTGTTCATGGCATTGCTACAGCAGTTGGGTGCTTTTGGAGATGACCGTCCAGGTGTGAATCTATCATCTTGCAGACAGAAACCCTCAAAAACAGTACATGTCAGTTAGTATAAAGCTTGTAAGGTGGGAGTACCCAACAAGTTGTGTTAGATTGGATAACTTCCCTTTGAATGCATGTTGTTATCAGAAACATACAAAAAATAATTGAGGTATAATTGTTTATTAGAGTTTCTTGTTTTGGTCTTTTATTTGTGAATTTAATAGAAGTTTTTACAGCAGACCAATGAATCTTCTTAGTTTTGAGATAACATGTAGGTTTTAGATTTTTCATTATAACAAAGAAGATGAGCCTCCTACTTTTCTTCTTAATTTAATTCTTCCTTTTCCTATAATGTAAGCTTAATTAGTACAACCATAGGCTCGGACATGTCACTGCTGACTTTCTACAATTCCATGCTTTTCAATGTAGACATTCCTAACAGCATTAGGAGGAACTTTATTCACAATATGTGTCCAATGTAGAGGGCTTCAGGCTTTTAGCCCAAACTTAGAATTTATATTTCTAGAATGCAACATTTAGGTAGGAATTTGTGCTTGTGTCGTATTTTTTATTTCAGCTAGTTTCATTTTGTTGAGGTGTATAAGGGATGCTAAACCTTCCTTCAACACTTATGGGGCTTACAAAAACTGTGAAATTTTTTTTCACATACACTCCTTAAGCATCTTAATATATTTTCCATTTTCTCTTTCAACAAGTTCCTTCAGTTTTTTGCAATCTAATAATCCATCGTTGTAGCTTAGGAAATGACTGAAAATTCTCCTTTGCAGTGAATGTAATCGACAGAAGTCAAGAAATACCTGGCATCTTTAAGTGGTGTTTTATCAATTAGACTTCTCAAGTCATTTGTGCAAGAATTAGGACAATCAGTTGTCCAAGCTCTCTACGAGGCTTTCTTAATTGATATTTATTCTATACACATCTGTACACTGTTTTAACCTCAAATAAGAAGAAGCTCATGAACTGTAGTCAATTTGGCAATAAAATATGAATGGGTGACAAATGTACACATTCTAAGAGGACTAGAATTATGAAACTTCTATAATCCATTGGTAAGAAAACTACTATTAAATTGTCATCCATGTCCATGATTAAACACCTATATGGGATCCACAAAACTATCAACCATGTAAACCTTATCATTGATTTACTTGTAAAATGTATCAATCTAAGCACACTTTATTATGTGCAGGATACGATAAATAAGGTTGAAGTTTCAATTAAAAGCCTTGATAGATCTTAATTGAACTATTGCTTGTGTCAGTCCACATATTTATATAACAATTTTAAGGCTGGGCTATAGCCACATATTCTTAGCCCATGGGAAGGATAGTGATGAGAATCCATGTAATGTGCCCAAGTTACAGTTTTTTTACTTTTTTGTTTTTTTGGATTTTTGGATTTTTGAACAAAATACAATACTGATTACAAAATGTAGGCAACTGAAGATACTTGAATCAAACCTTCTAGTTCACTATGCAGCCAAAGGAAACTTTAAGTATTCAATATGAATTGATTTTGTGAATAAAAATGGATCTATTCTGCTGGAAACATCATATAAATCCAGATCTGATATTTATTCGTTGAGAATTAAGTACAAAAGCTTTTATGGAGGGCAGCAACATCAAATTTCAGAATTACATAATCAAATTCAGTCACAGGCTGTTCAAAATTAATAGTACAGCAGTTCTACAGACTATAGGCCACTATTGGTGGTGAAATCTATTAAAATAATAATGTAATGTTTTTGATGGTCATCTTTAGTGAAATTAGTTTTATTAGTTAGTTTGTATTTTCATATTCAGTTAACAATTGCTTATTTTAGAAACATCATCTTGTACTTTTCTATTTAAGGAGACTTTGTCTCCATTGTTTAATATCAAACTATCAAGTTTTATAACATGGTATCAGAGCGGGAGCCGGCATGGGTTTAACTCCCATGTGGGAGGCCCAGGGTTTTGTGGGTTGCATGTACTTGGATGTGCTGTTTCAGCGCGAAGTGTTTTCTTGTTTTACCGTGTAATGAAGTTTGACCATTTTCCAGAGTATTTTACCACACGAAGTCTGATATTTTGTTGTGTGAAAGTTTTTGTGATGGGTTGTTTTGTTTGCCGTAGTAGCAATTTGTTTTCTGCAGTGCAAGCGTTTTGCATGATTTTGTCCTAAAAATCATGGTAGGTGGGTTTTCTGAATTTTTTCCACAAAAAATCATTGTGACGGGTTTTCTAATTTTTTGTCCAAACAAAAAATTAGTGATGGGTTTTAATAATTTTGTCCTCAAAAATTTCATTGTGGGTTTTCATAATTTTCTCCTTATAAATTATGGGAGGGTATTTTAATAAATTTTCACCTTTAAAAAAATCAGGAAGGGTTTTATAATTTTTGTCCATAAAAAAATATTGTGGGTTTTGTGCAATTTTTCACCTTAAAAATCATTTTGTAAAAGAGTTTTACCGTTCTCCTCAAAAACGAAGTTTTGTATTATGATTTGTGTCTCAGATTGTGTCTTGGGTTTTGATTGATTTTCTCCTTAAAATCCTGTTTGGTTTTTTTTGGTTCTATCCTCAAAAATCGTTTTTGGGTTTTGTATGATTTTGTCCTAAAAAATCATGGGTTCTTGTTTGGAGGGTTTTCTAATTATTCCTCAAAAAATTATGTTAGGTGTTCCTGTTTTAGGGTTTTTACCATTTTTTTCCAAAAAAATGATGCTTTGTAAAATTCAGTTTTAGAGTTGGGCAATTTTTTCCACAAAAATTGTGGTTTCTTGCAGTTGTTCTGGATCACACCTAGAGTTACTTAGGGAATGGTCTACACAAGGGTTTGCTGATTTTTCCTCAAAATCATGGTTTCAATTTTATATTGGTGTCTCTAGCTACAGGGAGTGATATCTTTGTTTAACATTAAGACATGCAAATTGTATACTGTAGGGTTGTTAGTATGATGACCATTAAGGGAGGGTATTAAAATAAAAATGTAATGTTTTTAATGGTCATCTTTAGTGAGTTTAGTTTTGATAGTTAGTTTCTATTTTCGTATCCAGTTAACGATTGTTTTTTATTAGTTTTATAACAAAATCAAACTTGTATGGTCACCTCCAAACTGAAATACACACACTTGTATGGAAGGCGGTACAGACTGGCAGGGCATCAATATAGCAAATTTGGAACCTGAAAATGTCTGGAAACAACAATGAAGTGGTATGGAATTTGCCCACATCCCAAACTGCTCAAAATGGTACGACAAACCTCTCTAATGATGCTGATCAACATTAAATGACAATTAATAGCTGCCAAGGTGCTGTATGATCACCTGTATGGCTGGTGCACCTTCTAAATCAGTGCTGAAAATGGGCGATCAGCATGACTTTGGCTGGGAATGGTTTTAAAATCTCCTCTGCTTATGTGGTGCTCAAAATTTGAGGATTACTAACAAAATAAATAATAGTCAAGCAACAAGTTTGAAAATTGTCAAGGAAACCCTCCAAAATCTTGAACAATAATTTGCTTGCAAATGTTGATTGCTCATGTTAAAAGTTGAGTAGCTGCGATGAAGTCATTCTTACCTATGCTGAAGTGCCATTCTGCTGGAGTTTGTTTTTTCATTTCCGCTCAGCTGGAAATTACTTTGTGTTCAGCTCCTTATTTTGATCGAGTTTCTCTTCTCCGCTGAATGAATAATGACATGGCACCGCTTTCATATGTCATGGCATCATTATTATGTATTTCTGTTCATTTCCGACTTGGCATTGTGCGTATATTATTGTTTTTCTGGCAGTGATTTCTATCATGTTATATCTTTGTATTATGTTGGCAGTTTATATTCTGAAGACATCGGTTCTCTTGTTCACGTCAACGGTTCTCATTATGGAGGCGTCGTTTCATATTTTATGTGGACGTGTATATTCTGTAATGTCTCTCGATTGGTATTCGATGAGACTCTTCATTTTGGTAACAGACTTGCGTGTTGGGGGATACATTCAGCGATACCGTCAGGGAGATTGCTCTGAGGATTTCTACTGCTGTTTGAAAGCATTATTACTGTTTTTGTGTTCTGAGTATATTGTAGAGACATTTATATCGGGTGATGCCATTTCAGTCTATTGCATTCAGAGATTAGTATCTTGCAGCTTTGAGAATATAGGTGTCGTATTTTATCATTTGTGATTGTAATTTCAACTTTGTTCTGTGTTATCATTGCACTAAGTATAGAAGTGCTGATTATTATATACTTTTTGTATTGTAATAATGGTGTTGATTTGAGTGTGATCATTGAGTCGTCTTTGTGAACTTGGTTAGAGTTTTGATAAAAGAATGTCAGGCTTATTGATTGATTGTTTTGAGTACTTCAATCATAAGCAGGATTTTGTATTTGATTGGAAAAACTGAATAAAGACATCATCATTTTTGTGGGCTGGGTTGTTTCCCTCAAGAGGAGGGTTTTTCCCAGGATAACTCTTAAGTGTTATTTGTCTTTTTTTTTGTGTCCTCATTTCAATTGTTGCAATTTCTATATTCTGGTTACAATTTAACATGGTATCAGAGCTGGTCTAAGGAAACGATCTAGAACCAGAATCATTAAGTTATACATTTCTCTTTGTTCTACTTTTCGATTGTTTGTTTCAGCTATTGACAATGGTGAATGGACTGAAAGTTGAAGATAGATTGGATGGTTCATCAAATTTCTCTTCATGGAAACTTAGAATTCTAATTGCGCTTGAAGAGAATGATCTTCTTAAGTATGTGAATTCTGACGTTGTAGAACCTTTTGATGATGCTGAGAAAATTCAATGGAGAAAGAACAAAATCACGGCAAGGAAGATTCTAATCGATTTTGTTAAGGATTACCTAGTACCTATTATTTCAAAGTTGAATTCAGCCATAGATATGTTTCAAACTTTGAAGGACCTGTATGAATTCAACAACACTAGTAGAGCTCCAGCCTTGAGACGTCAACTTCTACATGTTAAAATGGCTAGAGGAGAATCAGTTGTCTCTTTCTTTATGAAAATTACAGAGTTAAAAGATCAGCTCAATGCCATTGGAGAATCCTTTGTAGACCAAGACTTGGTTATGTTAGCCATGAATGGACTTCCCCACTCTTTGGGATCCTTCATCCAAGGAGTCTGTGGAAGAGATGAACTTCCTAAGTTTGATCGATTAAGAGATGATTGCATCTGGGAGGAATGCAGGTTAGAAGCTAGAGGTGTTGGACGTAGAACTCATCATGAAAATGATCATGTACTTGCTGCTCACACTTCTAAAGGGAAAGGGAAGAAAGGTAACTTCAAGAGGTTCAAAGATAAAGATTTCGATTCAGCTCCTGAATTCAAGAAAAAGAAGAAAGATCTTTCTAGGATTCAGTGTTTTAGATGTGACAAATATGATCATTTTGCTAGAGATTGTACTTCCAGACCCAAGCATCAAGTGGCTACTAAAAATGTTGAAAACTCTTCTCCTTAAAGCAAGTCAAGTGAAAATTCAGAAGGGTTCTTATTTATTTCTGCACTTTCTAGCAATGTTCCTACTAACAATGATACATGGATTATTGATAGTGGAGCCTCTTGTCACATTACTGGTTATCGTGAGCACCTCTCCAATTTGAAAGAAAAAGATTCTCATCTTCAAGTTATAATTGTTGATGATGTATGCTATTCTGTGAAGGGTGTTGACTCTACATCTTTTCAATTAGATTCTGGAATTCCTCTTCATTTGAGTGATGTTCTTTTTGTTTCCAGTATTAAGAGGAATCTGATTTCTACTTCAGCATTGGAAGACAAGGGTTATCGTGTTGCTTTTGCTGAAGGCAAAGTACTTGCATGGAAAAAGAACACCAACATTCAGTTAGCTTGTGAGATTGGTGTACGTCATGATAGTCTTTACAAACTTTCCACTCGTCCTATCCAAGCATTAGCCCATGATTCTCTAAGTTCAAGTGAGCTGTGACATAAAAGATATGGTCACCTAAATTTCAGAACTTTGTCATCAATGGAGAAGGTGGTAGTTGGCCTTCCAAAGATGAACCAAGACCATGAGGGTGTCTGCAAAGGGTGTTAAGAACATTAAAAGTACTTTTCATAGTAGTGAAAGTAGAGCTAAAGGTATCCTAGAGTTGATTCATTATGATTTGTGTGGTCCTATGTCTGTTGCTTCTCTTAGCGGTTTTTGGTATTATGTTACTTTCATTGATGACTTCTCTCGAAAGTCATGGATTTATTTTCTTAAATCTAAAGAATCTGATGAAGTGCTGTCCAGATTTAAAGAATTTAAAGCTCTTGTTGAAAATTTGTCTAACAAAAAGTTATAGGTTTTAAGGTCTGATAATGGGGGAGAATATGTCTCTGCTATATTTCAAATTTTTTGTGTTGAAGCTGGGATTAAGGGGGAGTTCTGTGTCCCTTATAATCGTCAACAAAACAATGTAGCTGAAAGAAAGAATAGGACTATTGATGAGGCAGCGAAGGCTATGATCTATGATCAAAGTCTTCAAACATTTTTATGGGTAGAAGCTTGCAGGAAAACGATATATATTCAGAATCATAGTCCTCATCAAATCCTAGACAATATGACACCAAAAGAGGCTTTCTTAGGTACTGAACTGGATATTAGTCATCTCAGAATTTTTGGATGTCCAGTCTACATTCATGTTCCAAAAGAGAAAATGATGAAGTTAGAACCTTCAGAAAAGAAAGGCATCTTTGTTGGTTATAGTGAATTATCAAAAGCATACAAAATTTATATTCCAGGTCAAAAGCAGATTGAAATCAGTAGAGATGTCTCTTTTGAAGAAGATGTAGCTTGCAAGAGATCTAAAGAATATAATATGGAAATTGATAGATAAGATTTTGAGCCTTCTCAAGACATGGAGATGGCTGTTCTGGATTCCCCTTCTGAGATTCAAAGGGAGATTACAAAATTAGAAGATTTTGCTAATCCTGTTGATCCAGTTGATCCTATAGATACTGCCACTGGTCCAAGTAATGCTTCAGTTGATAAGAAGAGACCATTGTGGGCCAGACATACTATGTAAGAGGCTGAAAAATTTGCAGCCCCATGTGGCACTTTCAGAGAGAGTAGAAGACCTCATAAGTCTGCAAGATATGTAGCCTTGATAAGTCATATTATAGCATTAGAGCCTTGTAGTTTTGAAGAGGCTTCAGATCAACAAGTATGGAAGGATGCCATGATGGAGGAGTATCAATCCATCATCAAGAATGATGTGTGGGACATTGTTCCTAGGCCTAAAGGTAAATCTGCTATTTCTTCTAAGTGGCTGTTCAAAATTAAACATGCATCTGATGGGAGTGTAGAAAAATATAAAGCTAAATTTGTAGCTAGAGGGTTTTCTCAAAAGGAAGGCATAGACTATGAAGAGACCTTTGCACTTGTAGCACGTTATAGTTCTATCAGAACCATCATAGTTGTTGTAGCAGTTATGGGTTGGAGACTTCATCAAATGGACGTGAAGATGATATTCTTGAATGGGATAATTGAAGAGGAAATATACATTGAACAGCCAGAGGGCTTTGTGATCCATGATAAGGAGTCTCATGTGTGTAGGCTGAAAAAGGCCTTTTATTACCTTAAACAAGCTCCCCGTACTTGGTATGAGAGAATTAATCATTATTTATTGAGCTTGGGCTTTCTAAAGAATTATGCTGATCCAAATTTATATTCCAAGGTAAGTGATGACAAAGTCTTAATCTTAGTACTTTATGTTGATGACTTGTTTCTCATTGGTGACGATAATCTCATTATTAACATAAGGAGTTAGCTTCTGAATTTGAAATGAAAGATCGTGGTCTCTTGCACTACTTCCTTGGGCTTGAGGTATGACAAAGACCAAATGAAATCATCTTGAGTCAAGGGAAATATACTATTGATATTTTGAAAAGATTCGGTATGTTAGAGTGTAAATCCATGGTGATTTCTATGGAAGCTAATCGGAAAAAGTTACATGAGGTTGCAGCCACTTTAGATTTAGTTGATCTTACTATGTACAGGCAATTAATTGGTTCTTTAATGTATCTGGTTAATACTAGGCCTGATATATGTTATGCTGTTAACACTCTAAGTCAGTTCATGTGTGAACGAAGACTATTTCATCTTGTTGTAGCCAAACACATATTGAGATATGTTCATGGTACAGTGGGATTTGGTTTAAAATATTCTTCTTCTGAAGAGTTGAACTTGCAGGGCTTTTCTAATTCAGATTGGGCAAGTTGTGTGCCAGATAGAAAGAGCACTTCAGGATGTTGTTTCAGTCTAGGATTAACTATGATTTCTTGGTGCAACAGGAAACAATTTTGTGTTGCTCAGAGTAAAACTGAAGTAGAATATGTTGCAACTTGTGTGGCTGCAAGAGAAGCAGTATGGCTTCATAAATTGCTTGCAGGATTGTTTGGGCAGCCTTTGGAGCCTACAATGATTCTTTGTGATAACCAAAGTTGTGTGAAGCTTTCGGTTACCCCTGTTTTTTATGATAGAACCAAGCATGTGGAAATAAAATATCATTACTTGAGAGATATGGTTCAAAGGAAAGCAGTGGAGCTCAATTATATTTGCACAAAAGAGGAAACAACGAACAATCTCTCCAAACCACTTCCTAGAGTGAAGTTTTGTTATTTCTGAGACAAGCTTGGTATTGTGGAGAATGATGCTCTTGTTGAGAGAGAGTATCAACTTTAGTAATTCTTATACGTTGTTATTGAGTTCTTTGTGATGGAGAAGTTCGAAGTGCAATCCCTTGTTAATGAGTTCTTCTCTGGGATGGAGAAGTTCGAGGTGCAATCCCTTGTTAATGAGTTCTTCTCTGTGAGAGAAGTTCGAGGTGCAATCCCTTGTTAATGAGTTCTTCTTTGTGAGAGAAGTTGGAGGTGAAATCCCTTGTTAATGCATTCTTCTCCGCGAAAGAAGTATGAGGTGAAAGCCTTTGTTCCACCCTCTGGGAGTAGCTATGGTGGATCCACCCTCTAAGAGTAGCCATGGTGGAAGTCATGTGTGAGACTCCACGACTTAGTTTTTCTATTTTTCTTTTTCACCCTCTGATAGTAGCCATGGTGAATGTTGTTATGCTGAGATAACAATTTTATATTGAGAAAATCTGTGATGAGATTTTTGTTGACATTCCTTTTGCTTGCAGCTCTTTGCATTTGTTATGCTAGATGAATGAACTCTCTCTTGCTAAGGAGTGTTAAAAGTTGAGTAGCTGCGATAGAGTTCATCCTTACCTATGCTGGAGTGCCGTTCTGCTGGAGTTTTTCTTTTCATTTCCACTCAGCTGGAAATTACTGTGTTTGGTTCCTTATTTTGATCGAATTTCTCTTCTTTGCTGAATGAATAATGACATGGCACTGCTTTCATATGTCATGGCATCATTATTATGTATTGCTGTTCATTTCTGACTTGGCATCGTGCGGATATTATTGTTCTGCTGGCATTGATTTCTATCATGTCATGTCTTTGTATTATGTTGGCGGTTTATATTCTGAAGCCGTCAGTTCTCTTGTTCACGTCAATGGTTCTCATTGTGGACGCATCGTTTCATATTTTATGTGGACGTGTATATTCTGTAACGTCTCTCGATTGGTATTCAATGAGATTCTGCATTTTGGTAACAAACTTGTGTGTTGGGGGATACATTCAGCGATACCATCAGAGAGATTGTTCTCAAGATTTCTGCTGCTGTTCGAAAGCATTATTACTGTTTTTGTGTTCTGAGTATATTGTAGAGACATATCTGTATCGGGTGTTGCCGTTTTAGTCTATTGCATTCAGAGATTAGTATCTTGCATCTCTGAGAATATAGGTTTCGTATTTTATCATCTGTGATTGTAATTTCAACTCTGTGAAGTTCTGTGTTATCATCACTCTTAGTATAGAAGTGCTGATTGTTATCAATTTTTTTTATTGTAATTAATGGCGTTGATTTGAGTGTGATCATTGAGCTGTCTTTGTGAACTTGGTGAGAGTTTTGATAAAAGAAAGTCAGGCTTATTGATTGATTGTTTTGAGGACTTCAATCATCAGCAGGATCTTGTATTTGATTGGAGAAACTGAATAAAGGCACCATCATTTTTGTGGGCTGGGTTGTTTCCCTCAAGAGGAGGGTTTTTCCCAGGATAACTCTTAAGTGTTATTTGTCTTGTTTTGTGTCCTCATATTTCAATTGATGCAATTTCTATATTCTTGTTCAAATTTAATAGCTCAATCCTGAAATTAAGCATAAAATCTCCAAATCAGCTCACCATGCAACCCCTGTTATGGAATTGCCAATATTATTGGTAAGGATTTTTGCCCTTAGCTTAAAATTCAGATCCAAGAGGGTTTTTCTCCTCTTACACCTCAGAAAACAGCTAAGGGTTTTAGTCTTTGGATGCAAGTTGACCAGAAAATTCAAGTGAAATACCAAAATGAATTCATGATGATGAAATGAAGCTAGATGCTTCCTTGAGATACCTTTTTTATATTGGTTCCTTGGATTTAAATTTCCCTCCAAGTATTTAAAAGTACTTATTACTTTTTTTAAAGTCTTTAAAAATGCTTTTTATTTATCTAAATGCTATTGTTTAAAAACATTTTTAATGTCAAGTATAATAATATTATTAAGTTTCCCCTAAAATTAGAAATTACATTGCCTAACATAAAAATAATATTATTAATCATTTTAGTCCAGAAAAGTGGATATGACAATTCCAAGGACCTAGAAATTGTGATGGCTGGTTAGATGGATGAAGTTGTTTCATATACTAAACCTTTATGGTGGGTTAGTGGTGATTCCAACTACTCAGCCATCTTTCCCCATTTTATAAAACAAGAAGTTAAAAAATTAAGAAACTTCCAACCATGTTTATCTTTTACCTCTCATACGTCTTGTCTTTTTAATGTTGAAGCCTTTAAATATGTCATATATCTCCACAAGATTTATTAAGGATTGATGCTATTGAAGTTTTACACAGTTCCTTATACATAGTCCATTGCATAATATCATTGATTTGGGTACAAGTTTTCTCTGTCTGGTTAGTGTTGAGCTGATGCTATTGGAATGAGTTCACAAGAGGGAGGAATTATGGTGTTCCATTTGTGTCTTGTAACTTTCAAGCCAATACTACCATTTTGATTAGTAGTACTAGGATTTGATCAGTTTTCTGTGCAGGCTTTATTATTTAATGTTTTGTGTTCTAATGTAATGATTCTGGCCAATTATTTGTTGATTGAGAACTCTACCCTTCTAGTAATCTTTGTCCAACTAGATAGATAGTTTTTCAGATATTTATAGCTTGAAGCCATACTTTTGTGGTTTTTTTTCCCACAACTTTGAATAGTTGTTATAAGTAGTACAATGCAATTTAAGAAGATAGCCAAATAGTTAGAGCCAGAGTGAATTCGCTTGTTTTATGTTTGTGGGTCATTTCGAGCCATTAACATGCAACTAAGTTGCTTATACATGCATGGGTATGGGTATGAGAATCAGGTATGTGGGTGTGGGCAAATTTTTTTTTGCCCTTGGGTGTGTGTATATATACACATGCACACACAAAAACTTTAAAGAAATATATATAATTGTAAAACTAAATTCATTTGATGGTATGATACTTCATCATTGATCAATGCCAAATGCCAAAATGGTACTGATATAGATAAATATTAAATGCCAATTGATAAATATTTAAAATTGGTCTTTATCAATTGGCATTTAATAGTGATAATTTTTATTGTCTAAGTTCTTGATTCTAGTCTCCACTTCTAGGCCCCCTTATTTTAATCAAATTTCTTGTATGACAAGAGATCCCACTAACTAGTGGGGGTTTGGAAGTGGAGACCCTAATGGGTTTGAGGAACAACAATGATAAGCTACACAAGGTGTTAGGTGTAAGAAAAACCCAACGATAGAAGGGATGTGGGGAAACCAATTTTTTTTAGAGAAAATGAGAAAAGAGAGCGTGAAGTGAGCAAAATGATCTTTGTATTGGGCGAAATAATTCTTTTAGCGGCATTTTAGGTTTTTGGATGCAAAAAAGAAGTCAAGAATTGTCTTTTTTTTGTACTTTTTGGTGCTCAGTGCAAACTTGGGTATGCTTGGGTACGTACTTGGGCATACCTAGACACTTGGGTATGTACCTAGGCATACCTAGCTGCTTGGGTACATACCTCGAGCAAACCCATACCCAGACATACCTGGTACGGGTGTGGGATGCCCTAAGGGCATACCTGGTAACTAAGGTTTAATGCACTCATTGTGCTTTTGAGGTCCAAACTGCCAAAATGAAAACTTGCTTCTAATTCACATTTGACATGACAAAACAAAAATAATGTTTGTTGCATTTTTGATGCCTTCACGCCCCTTCTTCCAATATGCCAAAATGTTACAAAAACAAAATGGGCAAAAATGTCTTGAAATAACATTGGACATATGAGAAAATGCATTGTCTAGTTTCATCGTTAAATGCTAACTGAAAGACTCCACATGGACGCTAGAACAAGGAGGAGGATTGGAAAAGTATATTAAAGAAACCAAGTTAGTGTTGCGGAGAGATAAGTAGGAGACTTGAAAGCCTAAGGAGGTTGGTTGTGCATCATTAGTCAAACCTTTTTGACAATTTCTCGCAACTCATAAAATCAAATGATAATAGAAAACTTGTATTAACACTATCTTCTCTTTTTTTTTACGTCTAAAAACCCATATTTATGTAGAGCACAAAGCAAAAACACTATACATGACCATTGTGGTAGAGACAAAGAAAACAAAGGAAGATCCTTTTTTGAGAAACAATGATTAGTGATAGGTTAAACAATTAAAAGAGAGTTCATAACTATGAAACAAATTTGCTAATGGTTCGAGGGTTGGAGAGGGTTGTTTTCCTTTGCAAATGGTAGTTTGAAGTAATTGGGGAGCTTCTCCCTTGTTCAAAACATACATAGGGAGGAAAAAACACCACGAAATAAAACTAGACAAAATAAACATAATGATTCTTATTTACAAGTGGAAGGAAAGGAAGTGAAGGTCATATGAAACCATTTACAAGTTGAGGGGAACAACACCCTTTACTCTTCAATATGGAAGAAAGAAGTGGAAATGGGTAACCTCTAGAATCAAGAGAGAGATTTCTTATGGACAACGGCTTAGAATGCACAAGATAGATTTATTAGGAGGAAACAAAAATGATATATGGATGCCATCTTTCATCTCAAAACATATAGAATTGTCAACCTGAATGGAGTGAAAAACATTCTCGTTTTGTGCATCAGTAGCAAGGACATGATCCTAGTTCACCTAAGAAGTGAAGACCTCATAAGTGTGTGCTATAAATGTGTCACACTTCTATGGATCATTACATGCAAGGAAACTCAAGAATGAGCCCTCACAAATCGATCCATAGCTCCCTAGGCATGGAGTGCAAGGGTTTTTAAGAATGCTCTCAGCTAGAGCTATTTAGCCTATAACCTTGCTAGTAAACCATGCAATGGGAGATCCAATGAAGACAAGGGCAAGAATGCCAATATCCTCAAGAATCAAATGAAATGCAATGCAAGCTAGATTAAGATGAATATGCAAGCTAAACTATGGAAATGAAAGAACAAGTATTACAAAGCCTCCTAGTTAAGCTAGATGAATTAATCTAAAGCATAAAAGAAACTAAGCTAAGAATGCCATGAAAATGAAGCTACTATGCAAGAAATGAAACTATGATAGCATGTAGATGCAAAGCCAAGAATGCTCCAAATCTTCAAAAAGCTCCAAAGTGACCTAGAAATCCTGCAGCATAAAGTTAGCATAAAAAAGTTGGGGATCTAGAATGAAGAAGAGAGCTCTCCTTTTAAAGGAAATGAGAAGGAATGGACCATGGAGATTAAGAGGCCAAAAGATTTAATCAATGGTGGAGCTTGAAAGAGGAGCAATCCATGTGCACAAGTTGTTAAGTTTTAGATCAGATTATAAGACTTTTAATTTACTTTAAAATTCAATTTATAGATATATAATCTCTTAATATATATATGATATATATTTCAACAATATATATATATATATATATATATATATATCATTCATGTTATTGTAGATGAGTAACTCAGATTACTCATCTTTATGGTACATATTACTGTTGCTATTTTGTGTCACTTAATCCGTATATCACTGCATCTATGACAATGACCAGTCATCGATCTTAGATATACATGACAATGACCAGTCTTCTTCTTTGCTGTGCATCGCTCATATCTTGTTCATCGTATCTCATTTATAGGAGACATCCCTAAGTATCTTCGCTGTATATCCTCACCAATTATGCTGTACATCACTCCTCTTATATTTTGTTCTTGTATTCGCTGTACATCGGTTATCTTTTTTTATCTTGCAGTGATCTTTATACATATATGTATATAGGTCTCCGTAGAGACATTACGTAGGGGCGTGTCTCTACGTGAGACCTGTCCCACGTAACTCACCGATTCAATGCAAACTCATACGGTGAGTAATATTAACACTAAGATAATACTTGCTATCGTCGGTATGAAGTCAATACATATTATTGACTATAATTATTAATGGTTTATAATAATATTCATATTATACTAACCGATACAATGTGTATATATATATAATAACATCATTATTATTATATAATATTATTTTATATTGATCTATCTGAATAACAATATTATCATTTCAATGATATTTATTTAGTTTAAACCGATATCAATCAGTATGACATATGAGATTAATATTATTTATTTATCAACTATAATATATACATTGTATATGCATATTGATATATACAATAATATCATTATTACTATATATATCAATATGTATATATAATGCAGAATAATATTATCTCATATCAATTTAATGATGTTTATTTATATTCTCATAATATTATGATCATTTTATCTGATCAAAAACTATAAACATCAACACTCCCTCTTAGTTAGAGAAGATAAAATGTAACTCACAATAAGTTCATAAATTGTAAGAGTTAGTTCCCAGGTGGATTGCCTCTATCGGCAATTCTATCCACAGTTCCCAGGTGGATTGCCTCTATCGGCGATTCTATCCACAATTCCCAGGTGGATTGCCTCTATCGGCGATTCTATCCACAAGCTCCTGTATGGATTGCCTCTATCGGCGATTCTATCCATAACTCATGAGCTATGGTGTGGATTGCCTCTATCGGCGATTCTATCCACAAGCTCCTGTGTGGATTGCCTCTATCGGCGATTCTATCCACAACTCATGAGCTTCAGAGTGGATTGCCTCTATCGGCAATTCTATCCACAAGCTCCTGTGTGGATTGCCTCTATCGGCGATTCTATCCACAACTCATGAGCTTCAATTAAATTATCACAAAAATATCTATCACAATAGAAAAGTTATTGCAAGATCGTCACCTTCCAATAACTTTAACAAATACAAGTGATAAATCATTTGGAAGTCGTCACTTCCTTATGATTTACACAGGGCCCATAAATATAAAATAACATTTAACATAATAATCAAAATTATTACAAGTTTACCTCAGAGGTGTTTCACCTTCAATAGTGAACTCCCTCTCAATCATAAAGTATCTTGAATTCCATTTGCCATTTTGAGATTTCCAAGGAATCTGATCTTCAATCTAATTGGGACTTCCTTCAAGCGGTTAGGCTTCAACGAAGGAACCTGGCTCTGATACCATGTTAAGTTTTAGATCAGATTATAAGACTTTTAATTTACTTTAAAATTCAATTTATAGATATATAATCTCTTAATATATATATGATATATATTTCAACAATATATATATATATATATATATATATATATATATATATATCATTCATGTTATTGTAGATGAGTAACTCAGATTACTCATCTTTATGGTACATATTACTGTTGCTATTTTGTGTCACTTAATCCGTATATCACTGCATCTATGACAATGACCAGTCATCGATCTTAGATATACATGACAATGACCAGTCTTCTTCTTTGCTGTGCATCGCTCATATCTTGTTCATCGTATCTCATTTATAGGAGACATCCCTAAGTATCTTCGCTGTATATCCTCACCAATTATGCTGTACATCACTCATCTCTTATATTTTGTTCTTGTATTCGCTGTACATCGGTTATCTTTTTTTATCTTGCAGTGATCTTTATACATATATGTATATAGGTCTCCGTAGAGACATTACGTAGGGGCGTGTCTCTACGTGAGACCTGTCTCACGTAACTCACCGATTCAATGCAAACTCATACGGTGAGTAATATTAACACTAAGATAATACTTGCTATCGTCGGTATGAAGTCAATACATATTATTGACTATAATTATTAATGGTTTATAATAATATTCATATTATACTAACCGATACGATGTGTATATATATATAATAACATCATTATTATTATATAATATTATTTTATATTGATCTATCTGAATAACAATATTATCATTTCAATGATATTTATTTAGTTTAAACCGATATCAATCAGTATGACATATGAGATTAATATTATTTATTTATCAACTATAATATATACATTGTATATGCATATTGATATATACAATAATATCATTATTACTATATATATCAATATGTATATATAATGTAGAATAATATTATCTCATATCAATTTAATGATGTTTATTTATATTCTCATAATATTATGATCATTTTATCTGATAAAAAACTATAAACATCAACACAAGTATCCTCCAATGAGAAAATAGGAGTTGACTTTTGTGTCCATATGAGACAAAAAGTACTTTTTCTCTTTTTATAAATAAGAATAATGCTTTATTTGTGCAACATAGGATAAAAGGAAAAGTGGGGGCTTTTTATTTATTAAAAGGGGAGGAAATATTCCTTTTAAATAAATAAAGATTTAGGATAAAATGGTTAGCCCATAGAAAATAATCGAATAAATGATAGAACTAGGATTTGATCAAGAATAAGAAATTGATGATTTAGCAAAAGGGGCTAATAGTCTAGATGACCATTTTTAGGTGTATACATTTGCCCCTCTTTGACTAATGTGTGATCGATCTGGGAACACATGTAGTCAAAGAATGAAGTTGAAATGTGAGATCGATTTGGGATCACAAAGCAACTCAGATTAGCCAAGAAAGCAAGCAGATAGCGATCTGACTCCAAAGAATGAAGTGCAGAGAGATAGCAAATCCTGCATGATCAGCCTGGTAGCGACAGTACTGAACACTTAGGAAAGAGATAGCCAGTAAGATATGATGTGTCTGCCCCCTCGGGATCGAAAGCGAAATCCAAGTAGAGGGAAAGCAGAAGCAAGAGCAGCATGATCAAATCACTAGAAATCATAATCGAAGAGAGAGAACAGAATAACCATCAAGCAGTGAAGATATGCCCCACACATGGGACACGGGGCACGAACCTATCGGTCCCTCAACCCAAAAACACCATAGAGGGGAGGAATTGGAAAGTGAATGAAAGACTAATAGGTTGAAAGAGATGGGGATGAAGAAGGGAAGAATGCCCCAGCGAAAATCGAAGGATCAGGCCTCAAAAGGTCAGCGAACTACGCGAAAGAGGGGGAAAAGGTGATTTGGATGATCAAGGTGAACTCGGATTTCGGTTTTGATCCCGAAATGAAAGGAAAATGATGGGATATGAAAGACAAGAAGTGAAAGACATGATCAGGAAGAAGCGAAAGGTGAGCGCAGTTGATTAACAAGTCCACGTAAGATGAAAAGGAGAGCTCTCTCCATATGCAAGAGGCAAAACTAATCTAACATGAACCTAAGAATGCAAGCGACATGAAAAGTGGTTTACTTGCAAGGTCACAATGCTAATAGACATCTAATATTCATCATTGAGCGTTATTGGTAGCGTCGCAAGATCATACAATACACACTAGCATAACTATGTAGATATGAATATGATCTTTATCAGATAGAAATGTGGAAATCCCACCTAGGCATCAAAGACATGTAGGTCAAGATGACTAGTGCAGTGAGATTACCTAAGTTTGATATAGCAAGATTATGCTCGCATCGAGACACAAGAAAGTCAAGATAACTATAAGCATGCACTTGCAAAACAGTCAAGGATAATACCTTGTAGGTCCATAGTGGCAAGTAAGACCAGCATAAATGCTCATGACAGTGAGGACCAACAAAATATACCCACAAGCAGATAAAGAAATAAAACATGTTCTCATTCCCTCAGTCTTCTAGCTATGCATCATCGAAAACGATCATAGGGGGAGAACACTCAGCAAAGAAAGCATCATAGACAGCACACAAAGAAATAAAGCTAAGCAAGTCTCAGCGAGTCAAATGTTTAAGTGCGTGTGTGTAGGTCATAGAGTCAAACTTTGACTATTGCATCTGCCAGTGAGAAATATTGCATCATCTAGACTGCAAGTAGGACATCTGATAAGTGTTAAGAAACACTCAACGCTAGGGTAGTGTTGAAAAACACAGTTGGGGTGGTGTTGAAAAACACTGTTTGCGAGATGCCTAAGAAACGCAGACGCACAAAGAGACCCAAGATAAGCTTAAAACAACGTATGCCCCCTAGACTAAGACGAGTTAATTCCAGGCTAGGAGAGGCAAAGCGAGAAGTGGAGCGAAGGAGCGCCACGCAAGACTGATAGACATAGGTGGAGAGGGTCTCAAGTAGCGCCTGTTTCCAGGTTTTCACCACTTGATAGATTTTTTCAGGACTTTTTAGAATTTTTTTTTTTGTATTTTTGCTACCAAGGCGCCTGTTTCCAGGTTTTCACCAAGGCACGTTTTCAATTTTTATTTTTTTTTATTTTTTTATTTTTTTGTATTTTTTCAGGACATTTTATGCTTTTTAGGATTTTTTCAGCATCATATATGAATTTTTTTTTGGAATTTTTTTTTAGGATCAATAAATATGTACAAAGAATGCCCCAGATAGAAATGGGCATCAAGAATCTGCTTCCTCTGATGTAGAGAACTGATAGGCCCCAGGCCCAAATGCTGCAACTGTGACAATAGGAGGTCTCAACCAGTTCGACCAATAATAACCAGCCCTAAGCAATGTCTGAGCTAGCGGAGGATCGTTAGAATGTGATCCACATATGCCATCGTGGATTTTAGCTAGCACTTTTTCTGACTCCTCTATTTTTTAGACACTTAAGGAGAGTTCCGTCTAGACCCTTCCTATACAAGTCACCAGAGACAAAGGAAAAGTGTAAGGGATGGTGGAAGGAATGGCGTGGTGGATTTGCAAGAGGAATATGAGGTGGAAGATATGAAAAGATGGTAGGATTGTAAGATTTGTAAGCATGATAGCGTAATTCATCCACCAGGAACTTGAAGCGAAATTTATGTTTTTTCATTTGTAAGATGGATGTTGAAGTAACCAAGGCATTACCAACTTTGTTCTTAGCTCTAGGAATGGGCTGAAGTATAACAGATATGAGATCATTGTTCTTATCTGCATATTGAGGTTTAGGAGCACCGTGAGCGTTGGTAGCTTCTTGTTGTTTTGCTGCATAGATAGCATTGAAGAGATTGAAAGCGGGCTCTTTAACTTTAGGAGCATCAACAACCCCATCATTAACAACATACTTGTTCTTATTCCAAGGTTTGTTCTTGTCTTTGCCATTGCCTTTAGCATCTTTATTAATAACAATATCCCCTTTTCTTATAGCTACATCCTCAATTCGATATGCACTTTCAACCATGTCATTGAAAGAGGAGAACAGTTGCTTCCTTAGATCATAAAATAGCTCAGGCACAAGTGTGTTGACGAAAATGTCAATCTTTTCTCTTTCAGGTAGCGGACGAGGATATCTAGAATACAATGACCTCCAACGTTGTAAGTAAGTTGCAAATGGCTCACCTTGATGTTGTCTTAAATTACCAAGATCTATCATGGTGACAGGTTGTTGGATGTTGTAAGAATAATGTTGTGTGAAGCGCATAGCCAACTCATCAAGAGTCTTCAAAGGAGGTGTCAACTTTGCAAACCATTCTAAAGCTTGTCCTCTTAAGCTTCAAGGGAATAAGCGTAGGAGATATGTGTCTTCATGAAGAAAGTCCATACTAAGAGCATAAAAATGACGCACATGGTCATGAGGGTCACCATTTCCATCATACTTGTCATATTTAGGAACCTCAATATCCTTAGGAAACGGGACCATGTATAGATCTTTATCAAAAGGAAGAGCACAAATTGATTCTACAAAAGAGACCTTTGGAGGCTCTCTTTCTAATGCCATTTGGGTAAGGCGTTGATTTGTCCGACGTAATTCTTCTTGAAGGACTTCCAATTCAGTTGGTACTCTTTGTTGGACAATTTGTCTGACATCATAGCCGGGAGGAAGCTTGTATCCTCTAGAAGTCATATATTGAAAATATTGATCGCCATTACGCTCTAAAAGCTTATGCATCATTCGTTGGAAATCCACATCTTGTTCACATCTCATAAGATCCTCACTAGAAATCTCATCATTGGCCTCTGCCTCATGTTGAGAGGGAGGAGGTCTAGGTGGTGAAGAAGGCATAGCAAAAGTTGGCCTTGGAGGAGATCTTGGTGGCGTGTTGTTGTCATTGTTGCCATTGTTAAAAAGAGGTCTATGCTCATGATTACTAGTCTCAGGTTGCTCATGAAATGTCCCTCTATAAGCCATGCGCCTAGTAGCATCCATCCTTTGTTGATTGTGTTCTTTGTCTAAGCGCGCTTGATTATCCTTACGCTCAAAGTGTTCTTGCAAGAGTTGAAACTTTTCTTGTTCAGTCAAAGTGAGTGAGACACTGTTTGTGTTTTTGGGGGTCTTGAATGCGGAAAAGAGGAAACCTCCTTTATACCACAGTGTAGCCTTAGAATTCTCAGATTGGTCAGAACTAGAACTGTTGTTGCTAATGGGTGCTTTTGAACGTCTAGTTGGAGAAGGTAACTGTGTATAATTGAACGGAGGATGACTCTCCTGCTCAAATTGAGACCGAGTTGTAACCGGCATGAAAAGAGATGTTGGTTGACTAATAGAATGAGACAAAGTTTCTTAGATTTGAGATAAGAAAAGCTAATAAAGATCACTTGTCAAAGTAGAACAATAGAGAGATGGCTCGTCAAAAGTGCTCAAGCACTTACAGCAATCAATTGACTAAAGCCGAGCAACGAGCAAGAAGCTCAATAAGCAAGTAGCTAGAGAGGTAACCGTGATGCGACAAGTGATCAAGAGTAGCATTCGTTAAACTCAAACCCAATAGTTTTAGCTCATTTGTTTTAGTCTAGAACAAATCTAAGCATGTAGGTAACAAACCAGTTTCAGGTAAGAACAGAAAAAGACACTCTACAACAGGTTAAAGTGCAATTTTAGCCACTCCGAATTGCAGCAATGACAGGACAGCAAAAAGATTCTGGGCGATACTTTCCAGGCAGATAGGGCGATACTTCTCAGTTCGGGCGATACTTTGCTTTAAGCCAGGCAATAGACTGCAGTATGGTTGGGCGATAGACTCCAGGCTAGCGGGGCGATAGTCCAGAAGGCACGAACTATCGCACGATATACCTCAGCAAAGCGCGTGATAAAATAGCAGGGCGCGAACTATCGCGCGATATTTCTCAGTAAGGCGTGCGATACTGTTGTAGATTCGTATGACTTTTTGACCAGTGAACATAAAATTCTCAGTTTTAAAGCATTTTGATCAAGTTCAAAGGTTGGATAGTGCAATTTCTCAGTTTGACAAGCAGTAATAGTAGATAAAAGACAGGTTTGCAAACAGTAGGTGATCAAACATGTCATAGAACACTTGAAACAAGGGCAAAAGCAACCTTGCCAAGACAAGCACTTGTGATATCAAAATAGAAAACCTTATGAACGCTACCGTGTGTTTGAATGTTGAAAACATTTACACGGGCATAGCACAATCGAAGACAATTCAAGCAATTACTACCTAGAAGGACAAGGCTCATTACTTAGCAACGTGGCCCACAACTTGATGCTCCCTTGCCTCACACCAAGTGGTTGCCCACAAGAGATATTGGCGTTGTCATGGAAGTGTCAAAAACACAACCAAAGGAACACATATGGTGAGTGTCTTGGGGTGATCCGGGTAAGTCCACTTGGATCAATCCTTGCACCAAGAAGCTAAGCGGCTAAAATAGGGTGGCCTCTAACCAATGGTTCGTAGTAAGGATTTCCGTTCATAACACCCCTCTTGCTCCTCATAGAGGACTCGGACCTCGCGGCCTCAAGAGTACCTTAAGCATTCTTGCTCAATGCTTTCCCCATGGTCGCAATCCCATGAGCTACTCACATCAAGCGAAGACAAGTGTTATGTCTACCAAGGTTTTGTGTCCTTGATAGCCTTGAGATTATAGTGAGTTGGAATCACTCGCCACCAAGGAAAATGATGACAAGGTTGTCTCCACTTGGGTCGTTCCTCTTGATTGCTCAAGAGCAGGCCCGCTAAAGGATCCTATACTAAACAAAGAATGGATGATTTTTGAGGTTCAAGGTTTTTGATTCACCACAAGGGTGAAGAGCATACTCCCCTATCTCAAAAACTTCTCCCAAACACACCAAGTAAGATCCAATTACCCCTTTGCTTCCAAAACCTCAAGATGGGTCAAGATTTTCTGATTCACCTAAAGGTGAAGAGCATACTTCTCCTACCACCCCAAGATTCCTTTCACAAAGTATTAAGTGCCTATGAAATGAAACAACTAGTATATGCCGCACTTAATAAAGAAAACAATTAAACAAGCACTTGATTTGGTTTTTATGCTTAGGGCAGCCCTACAAAAACATTAGTAGCCCTCTTTGACATACGTTCTTTTGGCAAATTCTAAACAATGAGAGCACCTACAAGCACAACTTGTTAGCTCCACAATGGTTAGCACATCAAAAATCAAATAATCTGCATGTAAAATAGCTAATCAAATGGAAAAATCTGAAAATGAAACTATCATGGTTGGATTAGGCTCGGAAAGACCTTTCCAACGATATATCACACTTAAACCTGCAAAATTTTCGAAAAATAATCCGAAAAATGACGAAAATGCAAGAAACTAAAGGGCAAAGCCTATCTACTCTGCCCCACGGTGGGCGCAAAAAATGTGTGCTATAAATGTGTCACACTTCTATGGATCATTACATGCAAGGAAACTCAAGAATGAGCCCTCACAAATCGATCCATAGCTCCCTAGGCATGGAGTGCAAGGGTTTTTAAGAATGCTCTCAGCTAGAGCTATTTAGCCTATAACCTTGCTAGTAAACTATGCAATGGGAGATCCAATGAAGACAAGGGCAAGAATGCCAATATCCTCAAGAATCAAATGAAATGCAATGCAAGCTAGATTAAGATGAATATGCAAGCTAAACTATGGAAATGAAAGAACAAGTATTACAAAGCCTCCTAGTTAAGCTAGATGAATTAATCTAAAGCATAAAAGAAACTAAGCTAAGAATGCCATGAAAATGAAGCTACTATGCAAGAAATGAAACTATGATAACATGTAGATGCAAAGCCAAGAATGCTCCAAATCTTCAAAAAGCTCCAAAGTGACCTAGAAATCCTGCAGCATAAAGTTAGCATAAAAAAGTTGGGGATCTAGAATGAAGAAGAGAGCTCTCCTTTTAAAGGAAATGAGAAGGAATGGACCATGGAGATTAAGAGGCAAAAGATTTAATCAATGGTGGAGCTTGAAAGAGGAGCAATCCATGTGCACAAGTATCCTCCAATGAGAAAATAGGAGTTGACTTTTGTGTCCATATGAGACAAAAAGTACTTTTTCTCTTTTTATAAATAAGAATAATGCTTTATTTGTGCAACTTAGGATAAAAGGAAAAGTGGGGGCTTTTTATTTATTAAAAGGGGAGGAAATATTCCTTTTAAATAAATAAAGACTTAGGATAAAATGGTTAGCCCATAGAAAATAATCGAATAAATGATAGAACTAGGATTTGATCAAGAATAAAAAATTGATGATTTAGCAAAAGGGGCTAATAGTCTAGATGACCATTTTTAGGTGTATACAATAAGTGGGTTCATTGTCACTAATAAACTATTCTTTTGCTTCAATGATGGAAGTATGGAAGTCAATTAAATGATAGCTTTAATATCTTTTAGAATTTTGAAGGACACCTTTGATCTCATAACTAGCATATTTGACTTCAGTAGTGCAAAAGAAGCAAGTACAAAGTCCATGTTGGGTTCAGTTCTAGAAGTGACTTCTGAAGGTGCTTGAATGTTTTTGCCAAGGATGTACCATCAATTGTGAGCATCATTATACTTGTCATGAAGAGTAGAATATATTTTTTCAAACAATAAAGGGCAGGAACAAAGTTCTTTTCATAAAAAAGTTGCAGCTAGAGTATAATGGCATGCGCTGCAGAGAAGAGGAATATATTCTTGAAAAACCAATCTGCATAAGTCCATGGTGAAGTGCACCATACTAAAAGAGGAAATATCAGCTGTTTTTTCAAAGTCAAACCACTGTGAAGACATGTAAAGATGTGCATCCTATCACTTCCAACAAAAAATTGCAACACCATTAAGAGGCACACAACATACAATAGGAGTTGCAGATTTTATTAGGAAGACAGTTTTCTTTTGCGTGCTCAAGCATGCACCCCTGAATGGATGAACACATTTCTGAAATTCAGAGTTGCAGGCAGAGTTAAGAGGGCATGCCATTGAAGGTTTGAGTAAGTGTTCAAGTCAAAAGCTAGCAATCTAGTGTACTGGCATGTGCTGGTATACATAGAATAAATTTTTAGGAAAATGAAATTCTGCAAGCCCATTGTGAGGCACATTTTTAGAATAACTTTTTAGTCTTGGAGGGCATTGTTTTGTCAAAAGTTGCACCTACAGTATCAGGGTGTGTGCCCTTATGAAGGCAAACAAGGGACTTGAAAATAAAAAAATGCAAACATCTATTCAGGCACGTGCTGTATAGTGTAATCACCAGATTTGAAGATATTAGACAAATGCGGATACTATTCATCAGAGCATGCCACTTTTAAGTCTGACCCAATTTTCCAAACTTTAAGGTTTGTATGCACATGTTGAAGTGCACACCAATATCTAGGGCTGGCTGATTTTCTTCATTCTTCACACCATTTGACTTTAGCAGATCATTAAAGAGTTATGTCATTATATCGAGAGCACCCTGTAGTTATTTTATGTGAAGGGAGATTTAAAGATCTGATTCAGTCTTATTATTAGATTTTTTGGCCATCTTCATTGATTTTCTGTGAACTTCAGCTGTGATCTCTCTGGGTGGTAAGCTACAGCAGTGATCTACAGCAGGAATTTTGATAATATCACTAGGACATTTCTTAGAAATTCCTATTGCCAACCATATAGGTGGTGCCTAGGATTTTTTAAGTCTTCATCATCAAACGGTCTGCTGTTGATTTTTGGTTGCTAGGGTTTCAAATAAGATACATTCCTTATTTTGGTTAACGTTTTCAAAGCTGATTAGGGTTTGCATGGTTTTAATATGTTCTTTGAATGACCAAAATCAATGATGACAGCACACTTAACTTCATTCGTATTAGGGTGTTTGGTGAGTAATATGTTCATTTGCTCTAGGGTTTCTGATGTCTAAGGTTGCAGATTGCACTTATGGGTTGATGCAAAGGTCAACAGAATGAAGGATTTTAAAATTTTTTAGATTCAAAGCATCAGAATGTGAGTTTCAGAACTTTGTTAGAGGAATTGCCATTAATAATTAGAACGGAGTTTTTTTGTTAAAGTTATTGCCAGGGCAAACTTTCAGAAAAGTAATTTACAGATGGCACTACTTTTAATTCACTGTTTCTGAGTAGATGAGCATTTTTTTAGAAGCCTATTTTTGATTGGCTATTTTTAGATGACCTTCTAGAAGTTATATTTTTAGCTGATATTATCCTTATCAGAAATCTGTCTGAAGATTGCTCGAGTTAGTGTTTAGTATTTGTGGACATAACCATATTATAAAGCTTGTTTCACATGCTAGCAATCTATTCTTAGGGTAGAAGTGTTAGTCTTTTTATTATTTTTCATGCAACACATTGCAAACTCTCATAAGTTAACTCACGTGGCACATAATATGTTATTGTGATATTGCTATCAGGATTCAACTGTGTAGTTTTTTGAGTCAAACTCATTGACCCATGTTTCACGAGTAGTGGTTCACATGAACCCATCTCTCATGAGGATGAATGGAACACATCTCACATAATTTGCTATTCAATATCATTTAATAGAATTAGTAATGCCCATTTTTCTTTTAAATTCTTGTTGAGATGTACTGTGTTATTGTGCTTTTATGAATTGAATATTGCTTAAAATTTACAATTTACTAAAGCTTTGTATTCAGTATGTGTTAAGTTGGTTGTTGTAGTTTTGAATGTAACCAACATCTTTAGCTTATAGCATCTTGTGTAGGTTGGTTGAGGTAAGTAAAATTGCTTTTAGCAAGCTTTCAAGCTTTATATTGAAAGTTCTGTAGAAACTTGAGATTGTGGCTTTGTACATAACTCCCTAATTCAATTTACTGAACTAGCCCCGTCCTTGTGTTTAAACCTATTTAATCCTTGTGTTTTACTCACATCATTTCAATCTCTGCACTTAGCTAGAAAAAGTGTCTGATAGCTATTTAGGTTGTTTGTTTTCAATAAAGAAGCATACAAACCTTTTTCCTTGAGCAGAAGTGTTAAGTCACCTTCTGTCTTAGCATGAGACCTGAGAACAAAAACGATAGGTTTTAGATTTGTGTGAATCATCCTAGAAAACACATTTGTCCATTTTTTAAATAGCAAGCATATACTGTTTGGGATAGGGTTTTAGGTTTTATTTTTGCTAAAGAGAGCTTTCCCATTAATTCTTGAAATAGTTCTACTAAACATGCTGTCTGTTTGTTGTCACCCTGAAAGGTGCAAATTAAATCACTTTCTGCCCTGGCATGAGAACAAAAAAGATAGGTTTTAGTTTTATTTGCTATGTATGAACCATCCTAGAAAATTCACATGTGCATTGGACAACCTCATTGTCTAATATCTCTCTTTATTTTAGTTTTAGCCTTTTAGGTGCAATGTGGCAGTGAAAGAACAAAACAAATTGTTCAGACTTGGTAGAACTGAGAGATTTGGAGTAATTCACATTCATTCAGTAGGCTTGAACTTTGTCAAAACCATTGTTTTGTAGGCTGCTCAAATCTGTTGTGCATGCACCATTCTTTTGTTGAAACTACATAGAAAAAGAATCAACCGGTATTTCAGCAAAAATCCTTACAATTACATCTTCGTTAACAATCCCAAGGTTCCCACCTACAGTAGTGAGGGCTTGAGTATGTCCATCTGTACATTGTGAGCCATCTTCTGCAAACATTGGAAATTTTTTTCAGGTTGTGCTGAAAAAGAGGTAACGATTTAAAGTGGTTGCCCTATGGATTAGAGGCAACCACTGCCATAGTAAAAGTTGGGGAAAACAAGGACAAAAATGCTTTTCTCCAATAAAGCGGCCAAAAACTGTTAACGTTCTGATTTTATGCCTCAATTCATTGCAAAAATATGAATGACCTACTCAATTACAATGGAAGATTCAATAACAGCATGTATTTTTATCTCTAGGACCAGTAATATGTAGGTCTAGCATAACAAAGTATGAGAGCAAGGATACATGACATGCAGTTGAAATTGGCTTACTTGGTGCGATTTAATTTTTTTCAACAATCTGATAATTGTAATTTGTAAGAGAGGGCACCACATTCATTTATGAGCATAACTGGATTCCATTTTCTTCAAATTGCATTCCATTAACACTGGTAAGAAAATTACAAACACAACTGCATAATCTAAGAGGAAAAGGATATGTTGGTTTTTGACAAAAAACTTCAAAACCTAGCAGCTCCTGGAGAGAGCTTCCACTTCTAAAATCTCATGACTTCTTCGGTTTAAATTCATAGCTAAAAGCTAATAGTTTCCCTAACCCTAAATGCCTCTCACTTCTGCATTGCACTGCGTGGTGGAAATCATTGCTTGGGAATTTTCCACATTTTCCTCAATCATCTCAATTACAAACTACAATTTTTTTTGTTTTGAAGCATACCAAAAATATCTTTGCACATATGATTAATTTATTAATTTCATTAAATTTTATTATGTGACAAATATAACTTGAAGTGGACACCCTTCAAAGTCTTAAAAGTATATGATAAGACATTCTTAGAAACAATTGATTGGCTATAATGATGACAAGACCACTAGGTCACTCGACAGTGCATGAAGATTAGCTAGTGAAGTAGAATGCAAGGCTAGGGTTTTATCCATTAGGCAAGAAACTTGACAAAGATTGTGCACTATGAAGTTTCATTGTTGTTGTCTTGAATGTATGAACCACAACTGATATCATATGCCTTCTTTTAACATGAGTGGTGGACAATTTTGATCATGATGATGAATTAAAGGTGATTCTGTACAGGAGGCTCATACCTGGTGACATCGTGTACATGTGTTGCTACATACCCAATTTTGAAAAATATAGACCACTAAGTCAGATAGGGTCTTCAATTGTTTTAAAAGATGCAATTGGAGGTGTTATCCCCATTTGCAGAAATAGTGGGTAGCTCTATTGGTATCTTTAAACTAGCAATGTGATATACGTAGTATATAGGAATATAACTTGTGACCCTTATTACCTGTTTTGCTTATGGATTTCTAGATCATCTTCTCTGTTATTGGCTCTAAAGCATCGAATAAGTCTTCGTAGTGCTATAAACCCATTAAATTTTCATACATCAGTGTCATTGTGTCGATCTTTACTGCAATAATTATCATCTACAATAAATCAGTGTGCTTTGTGTCAAACGTGTTTGTGAATAAAGTGCATATTGCATAGATGAATCTTCTGATATTAATATTCTTATAGACTTGCCAAGAGTTTTTTTTTTGTTTAACTTGAGCTTTTTTTAACCCTTTTACTATAATCTGCAGTCTGCTGTTCAAGGAGTAGATGAATACAATTATTTGAAGAAACAGAAAAGAGAGCTTGCAAATGAGAATAAATCTCTTTCTTTCTCACAGAAAGAGAAAAGAAAAAGGGACCTTGGCCAGGCGAGTAGAGGAAAGAACTATGTGGAAGAAGAGAAGAGGCTTTTGAGAGATCAGGGGGTCTATTCTGGTTTTGATAAATAGAGTACATTTTGTACAGCAGCAGAGAATCAGTTGCATTACCTACCACTGTATTCCACGAGAGTGGTATGAGTTACTTGTATCACCACTCAACTTCCAAAAGATGTTGGGTTTTATACCTAGATGCCCTTCAATAAGACACAAGTTTTATTTTTCTAGAGTGTACGTTAAGTGAGAGAAACATTGCTTTGTACTGAACTAACTGCTGTATGGGGACATTAGTTTTACTTTTGGCCTTTGCATATCTAATTTCTATCCCAGGATCTTACTAATTTTGAACAATTTCATTTACGCAAGGCATTTGGGATTATACCTGTATTGTACATTCATTAGTCCGGAAACATCACAAATATTTGCTAAGGCAACAATGTGGTGCTACCTGCTACAGTAATATTCTAACTTAAAGGGACTAGCTGAGATATAATACAGTTGTGTAACTATGATTAACAAAATACAATGTTCACTAAATCAATGGTGGCTTAAGGAACTTGATTGGCACATTAATGGTGGAAGTTTTTGGATGTGTAATCAAATGTTACAGATGGTAAAAGTTACCAAAAGCTGAAATGACAAAAACAGTTCGAAATAATTTTCATTAGGAATAGTTACGAGCTTCTAGATCTTATGCGGAATTCAAGCTAAAATAATGGAAGATAAAGAATAAATAGAACATAAAATTATTTGATTGATTTATTCATTAATAGATTACAAATTTTTAACTTCCAAAGACTCAAAGACCTTCAGATAAAACAGCTAATTCATTTGATAAAACACTAAAACAATTGACAGCAAACTGGAAACTATTGACAACTAAGAGTTATTGACAGCTAACTAGAGATGTTCAATAAAAAACGGGAGACCTAATGGCAGCTATTTATGTTGGAGCATATATTTAAACACCACCTCTTAACGCTTCAACATTAAATTGACTAATAACATAGAACAAAAATAGGAAATAGATTATGCAGAAGTTGTTCTTTACAAAACAATTCTTGGATCAATAAGATATCTTCGAACTCTTCCCAACTATAGTTGCCTAGCTATAATCCAAGTTCCAACATCAATGGACACCATTTGCACCCTAGTAAAAGTAAAATGCTGAACTTCCAGATTTTGGATCCCCTTCTGAACTATTGGACAACAATCCTCACATATTTATCTCAAAATAGGACAAGTGCTTCATCTTCAATGAAGTCATCATCATCATCAATATCTGGTTGATTTTCTACAGGGCTCATCCCATAGTGATTTTGGTCACACAAGGCTCACAGAGGTTGCAACTTCTAAGCAGATCAACCCAAGCGTGGCAACTTCTTTTTGTAAGCGCTTTGCCTCTACTTGCTTTTCTGACTTTCAGGTCTCATAAGCTTCAAGAGTAGTTTAAAACTTTTGTCATCTCAAATCTCTTCTTCCTCAATATAGATCACAGCCAGCATGTTGGGATTTTCTTCATTCGACAATGAGATAACTTCCTGTTTCCACCACCACAATGATATGAACAACAGAGGGGAACTAAGTCACTGCATAAGATTCGTCCACTGCAGACAGCTAAGGAAGATGATTTTTCTTCTCAGCAGCAACTAACACCCCTTGTCATTTGGCTACAATTCAGCTCAAAACATAACATATGCAGCACTTAAAAAATTGTTAAAATAGAAAACAGAAACAGAGGAGCACAATGGCCCCGATAGCAAATTGAAAAATAAAGAATAAACTGAACAAAAAATTATTTGATTGATTTATTCATTAATAGATTACAAATTTATAATTGCTGAAGATTCAGAGATCTTCCTACAAAACAGCTAATTCATTTGACAACACACTAAAACAATTGACAACAAACTCAAAACTATTGACAACTAACTAGAGTTATTGATAGCTAATTGGAGATGTTCAACAAAAAAAACTGGATGCCCAATGGCCGCTGTTTATGTTGGAGCTTATATTCCAACAAAAATATATCTTTGAAGGTTGATATCCAAGGTACAACTCTATTCTGATGATGTGCTCTTCTAGTTAAATGCTTTTCACTATTGTGGGATTGATCTTTTTATCATGTCTGTAAGTTCTAATCATTTTAATATTATATTCCGAGTGTTTTTAAATCCATGCCTTAATGTAATAGCACAATTGTTTAGAAATAAATTATTATTACCTTGTAACATTAATAGGCTTCCCTTACAGTTTCAATTTTCATTGTTGCTCTTACTTACATAAACAAACGTCTATCATATCACATTTTTTTAGCTGCAAGGAAATGTATGATTAAGTTTTGGCAAATCTCAACAATGATTGTAGAGCTCTCTTTTCCATGTTCATCAATATCTATCGACGACATTGCAGAATCTCAACAAAGGTCCAAAAGACAAATATGCATTAATAGAGTTCATAAATTCAGAAAGAAAAAAGTCTTAGGTCTAAAAATTCAGTTTCGATAGTGGTTGCAATTGAAATTGAAAATTTAATTTGTGACTTGAATGAATGAAAGATTTTAATAACGTTCACAAGGCCAAAGCAGTCTATGGGACCCCCTAAAATAGCACGCACCCCAGAATAGAGTGCTAGAACCTTAAGCCATTTCAAACTTCTTTAAGTCTGCTCTCTGACAATGAATTTTGACCACTAGGTTTGCTGACCTGTCTAACTGTGTTTTTTCAAATAAGGTACCTAAATTGTTCGCTTCTAAAATATCCTCACAGTTAGAGTGGATGTTGTCGTATGCTGGACACTCCATAAGAAAATGTCGCTGTCTCTACCACTCCCATATTACAAAATAGATATTTCTCTCTTCCCATGTTGCAGAAACTTGAGAAAGCTGACTGCTTTGACCATTTCTACCATTTATGTATTTTCCAATTAATTTAATTAATACACATTTTGACCTACCTACAAGAATGCGAGTCCTTTCATACTCTATAATTGAATGCCACGGTAAATAACAGCTTTTTATTAATGTAAGGTAGCTCTCCAAATTAATAATGGAAACATTACTTTTTTTCATTTTCCTTTAGTAGTTCAAGGTTTCTTGAAACGATGATTTCATTTTTTGAAACATATAAGTCTCCATTTCCTTAATGTGTATGCTGCATTAATTTATCCCTTGGCTTTCTGTTTGTTGTAAATGCAATTTTTCCTTCTAAAATGACATCTCAAAAAACCTTCGGTAGTGGATACTATAATTAATTAATTCATGTCAATAATCATTTTCAAGTGTTTGATCTTAAAAATTAACATGATATTTATAGTGTTGTAAAATTGCATCTAGTGTAATTTATCAATATGTGATACGCTTATTTTAGCTGAAAAACGAAATTTCAGGTAAGCCTCTATGTCCTTCCATCTCCCTTGTCCTTTTCCACCAAGATTTTTGACCATGTGGCTTGGTTGGCACAAGATGCCCGTGCATTGCAGAGATGTTCGCGCAGTGCACACTTGTCCAGTGAATTTGCAGATGTGTAGTGAGTCATTGAGACATTACAACTACCACCCTTGTAGTGTAACTTCTACCATTGTCCACCGACATCAAGAATTGTCCAATAAGCTTAAAACTTTCTTTTCACTTTCTTTCACCTTCTTGGACAACATCTCAAACTCCATGCTCTTTTGATCTTCCTCTATGCATTTCACAACTTCTTGAACATTTTTCAGAGCCCATCTTGGATTAGCTTCTCCGTAGGATCTCAACACTCACAACAATACAACTTCATCGTCTTCGTCACCTTACCTTCATTCTATCGGGCCTCAGCTTCGTGATTTTGAAGGGGAGTTTCTTACACCATTCCATTATATGTTTTGATAGCATATTGTAATTTCTTGATCATGATCTTTCAATATTATTATCTTTACCATTTATCTAATTATCTTTTTGGTTATCTATCACTGGTTATCTCGTCTAGCTCTCTGGCTCATGTGGAGGTGGAAATACCAGAACATAGACTTGACTGAGGCTAGTCTCAAAACAACCCCACTTTTTGTTGTTTTTGTGTGCGTATGTTTCATAGGAGGTGGACTTACTTGTTGGGATACTTTAATCTTCATTGTGAGTATTAATATTTTCCTTTGTTCTTTGTTTCATTTTTGTAATTTTCCTTTGTCACCTTACCTTCATTCCATTGGGCTCCAATTTCATGATTTTGAAAGGGAGTTTCTTACCCCCATTCCATTATATGTTTTGATAGCATATCATAGTTTCTTGATCATAATCTTTCAATATTATTATCTTTATCATTTATCTATTGTCTTTTTGGTTATCTATCACTGGTTATCTTGTCTATCTCTTTGGCTACTGTGGAGATGGAAATACCAAAGTAGGGACTTGATTAATGCTAGACTCAAAACAACCCTACTTTTCATTGTTTTTATGCATGTAGGTTTTGTACGAAGAGGTGGCCTAACTTGTTGGGATACTTCGGTCTCCATTGTGAGCATTAAAATTTTCCCTTGTTCTTTGTTTCATTTTTGTCATTTCCATAGTGTAGTCATATACCATTTTATTTTTTATTACATTAGTTACTTTCTCTTATTTTTGTTATTGTTTCAGTTTTCTGCTTGGTCCTTTGTACTTAGTCGGTACAAGACAAAAGCTTTCCACATGGATGTCTTGCATTTGCGTTGTTCTCAACTCGCATGGGTGTTCAAGGCATTGAGTTCATAGAGTTGGTGGTTAATCCTAATAGTTAGTCTTTCTATTTCTAATAGTTAAAATATTTTTACTTGTTAGTCTTGTTTAGTTAATTTAGTTCTTATACTTCACATATAATTTCTCTTTAAACCTTAAAACTCACCTTTTCCATTAAGTTGTCTTGATCGCCTTAGCTCACCAGACCATTAGTAGAAGTGAGGTGGCGCAAGAGTTAGTTTGTCCCCCGGGGTTTTAATCGGTCTTGAAGTTGGCGAATTTTCCTTCTCCACATTTTGGTGAATTCAACATGAACTATGCTATTCTATACATCTTTCCCTTTTGAGTGATAGTCTCTTTGTCAACATGGTGATGACCACTCCCATATCACCACCTAATCAGAGGGTGTGTGACATGAATATAAAATTCACCCCTCTCAATGCCCCTTATAGCGGGGAGCCTTATCCTCTCTACATTCCAATGCTGGTCAACATGACCACCATCAGAGGTGTGATGCTTGATCCTGCATGCTAGGTAGATGTCATTATAGAGGAGGTGCTCTTTGTCAATATGTTAAATTGTGTGCGATATGGCAATCATCAGAACACATGGACTATCACTTTCTCCTCTAGGGTTGACTACCTTGACGGTCCAGGTGGGACCCAAGGCTGTCTTTACAACTTTCATTGTTATTCCACAATGGGACCTCTTTAGAGTCAAGCTGGGCATTCCCTGGCTCGTCTCCATGTGAGTTGTCCCTTCTATTGTGCACAAATGTCTCAAATTCTCCCATGAGGGTACCAAAAACTTGATCCAAGATATTGGTTATTGGCCTGTGATATCCTGTGGGGGCTTCTTATTAGATCATTTTTGGCCCACTCTAGTAGGGTCAGTAGTACATTTGACCTTATTTTTCCACCAAAATTTTCGACCAACAAATAAAAAGGTTTTGGTTGGTCGGATTATAGAAGGAAAAATTTGATTTTTTAAAAAAGTTATGCCTATGTTGGTTGAAATTGTGACCAATATCGTGGGGGTCGAAATTTTGACAAACACGGGCTTAACTTAAAAAAAAAGAGTTTCATTTATCATTTCATTATTCCCGGCACGACGTTCAAAGGGCAACACGCGAAGGAGGTCTACCTGTTTGATTTAACTAGGGTTTTTGGAGTTTTATATAACATCTTCCTCTCAATGCCAGGATCTGGATCTGTTTGAAAGGGGTGCAACAACTGCTGAGCAACCACAAAAGACTAGATTCAAGCATAGACCTCAACAAAACATCTCACTTAGTAATCAACCCCACTCAAGAAGCATTAAAATTTGGATCGTTGGAATTTTGTGAGGTAGAACTGAAAAACTGTTTAATTTACATTATCATTTTCTTCTTTCTTTCATACATTTGGAGTTGTATTTAGAGGTAGATAACATAATATTTGTGAAGATTTAGTTGCGGGATTTGAGAAATAATCCTAGGGATAACACATCATAAAATAGAGTATTGTCGCATTCCATGAGATAACATCTCTTTGAGGCATTTTGTCAAACAATTTATGTGCCTTGTGTATATTTCCACATTTTCTATACATATCTATCAAAGCATTTTCCACTGTAATATCCAACGAAAATCCTCCTTCCATTATGCTTCGATGGATGCCCATACCTTAATGTTCTAACACTCCCATTTGGGCATAGGCTGGTAGGATGATGGCAAAAGTCACGGAGTTTGGACCCTTTAGAACATATTCAACTTCCATTTCGACTGTAAATCATTTTGAATAGGGTTTATTCTAAATTTGATGACACCAAACCCTCCTGTCCCACTACCAACAATGGAAGAAATCCCCCAATACACGTGTTCATTGATTTTTCACGCAACTTGGATAGTGTGACTAAGAGTTTTCTTTCTTGGCAACCTAAGAAAATCACCCAATCTTCTACTTCGACTTGGGGCTTCTATAGACATGTGTCTACCTCTCCATGAGCTTTTAGTTGAAGAAAGAAATGCATTCAATTCGCTGTAATCTCCTTGCAATGCTCTGCCATCCCTAACCATGCTCAACTGGCTTGCCTAGGGCATCATTGCATTCAAACAATTTATTATTCATTCTGTTAACATGTTATATAAGAAGCAATAATGAAGCCTATCATGATCATATAGGTCTTATAGAAATAATGTAAAGAAATACATATAGATCTGACAACTCAAGCCATGTTCAAGGTATAAGAGAAATGTTGTAGCATGATATCAAATGAAAGAAAAATCTGATTCCAAAGCATAATCATGAGTATCAAATATTACAAGACAATAGTAAGACATTTCTATTATAGTACACTAACATTAGTCACTGTGAACTACAATGCTCATAAACAGAGTTTTTAGCCTCAAAATACAAAACTATGTCATAGTGCTATGATGGGAATATATCAAAATATGTCAATAATCTCTTGCTTACTTCATAATTTGTAAGTGTTGTCTTTAAGTTATTTGCCATTTCTTACATCTTCTCAATTGTTGATTTTGATTTTCTATGGTATTGTCTTGTCTAGGTCTATTCATTTCCCTTTTTGTTTCAACAGAACCCACAATGGCATGCTCATCGACACTCTTAATGACACACTCATCTCTTCTTCTTTGTCTTTCTTCTCTCTCCATTATTTGTTTCATCTTTATTTCTTCTCTTTTAGGGATAACCATCTTTTGTTTCTTAGTTTTTTCATTTCTTTCTCTTGAGTTCTTATCTTCTTTTGGCACGGGTGCTCCATTCTTTTCTCACATGTGAACCCTATATTATATCTCATGGAGATTATTTGATTTAATCTTTGTTACGTAAATACTAAAAACTAAAAATAACAATCTTATTCTCTTTGTTTTTATGATATGGTTAAGATGGTGCAATTGTATAAGCCTTATCCTCTTTGTTTTTATGTTATGGATAAGAACACTAATACCATTATATACGTAAAAACAATAGTCTCATCTTTTTTATTTTTATGACACTAATAAGAAGGATGGTGCCATTATCCTTTTGTATTTATGATTTTATGACACACATAAGAACAATAGTACAATGTGATCCCCTTTCCCACATTAGAAAAATTGGGCTTTATTTTTCATCTAGTCCACACACAAAAAAGGATGAATCTTATCAAGATAAATGAAGTTGACAATGGGTGATAGTAGTCCACTAATGCTGGACCAAACAAACTATCCCAGAGAGACGAAATGACAAGGATAGAAGAGGAATAATAATAAAGAAAATCCTTATTCCAAATTAGGAAAGATCATATTGTTGGCTAGGATAGTTCTCATATGCATTAGCATGGGTGAAGAACATTGTTTCTCTAGTCATCAATCCATTCAAACATAAACAAATATGGGTTGGGACCAGCTGGTCTTCCACCCTATTAAAAGCACTTACGAGTCTCCACACTAAGCCTCATATATTCATTCCCTCCAAAAGCATCATCATTCCTTATTAGTACTATAGAATATATTTGGCCTAATAAAATATGTGTTAGGGTATTAAAAAATGGGTATGGTATCAGGATCAAGACTGTTGAGGATACAAACATTTGCAAAAATAATATCATATGTAAAGTAATCATAGATAAAACTATAGAACTAGTGCCATCATTAAATAAATAATAACAAAATAATGATGCAAACTAAGTTAATTTGAATACTAGACCAGGGTGCTTGTAGATTTTTTGTCTCCCCTATCTCGGCCTAAAGCAACGAAATAGACCATGGAGAATAATGAACATGTGGCATGGAGAAAAGATCTAACTCTTCTCGAGGACCCTGAATGAATGATCTTGAATCATTCCACTTAGTAGCCCTGAGAAACAATGATCCAAACCCATACCGAGATGGAGATCCTTCTGATGATGGGCGTGGATCCACGGAGCTTATTTGATCGAAAAACCCAATAATCTCCCCTTTTATATAGAATTAAAGTGGCCCTCAGGTACCAGATACTTATTCAAGCACCAGAGCCATAGTTGAATCTACCGACAGGGCTTCAATAAGGCTGCTTCCCGATTGCCCCTTTTGTAACTAAGATTCCCCTCGGGCCCCTAAAATTCTATGGTAGCAGCTAGCCTCCTTATTCTAGCGTCATTTTAGCCCCAGATCTCAATAATCACTTCTTAAAGAGAGCCCCTACATCACTTCAGTGAGCCTTGCCTTGGCAATATTGTACCTGTTATTCAAGTCAGTTTATTTACAGAGCCATATCTCTCATCATTTCGATCCCCGAGAGAGGGTTTATAAAAAATGGTATGATAAACCACATATTAGGAGAATATGGGCCTAGAACTGAAAAACTGATTCCAAAGCATAATCACGAGTATCAAATATTACAAGACAATAGTAAGACATTTCTATTATAGTACACTAACATCAGTCACCGTGAACCACAATGCTCATAAACAAAGTTTTTAGCCTCAAAATACAAAACTATGTCATAGTGCTATGATGGGAATATATCAAAATATGTCTTGTCATTGATTAGAAAAGGAAGATCTTATGTCATGACATCTATTATAGGTCACTGTTATAAAAAGTTAAATGTATTAAATCACAAAGATTATGAGGGGAAGCTATAACAAGGAGTAAGTCCAAAAAACAACTATACAAGGTACATTCTTCAGTTACTTGCATAAACAAGTCAAAGATGCAATGGATCAGTAGCATTCCATAAACAAAGCAAGCAAGGTTCCATAAACACGGTTCTCACAGTCCACCTGACTATCGATCTAGCACTACATTGGACCGTAACAACCATGTGAAATGATGAGACACCAGCATGGATTCGAATGACGGTTCTTTAGAAACTGTTTCAATACATACTCAAGGATCAACTTAAATTAAACCAAACAGGGACATTCGTAACCTCCTTTTGAACTTAGGCTGCAACCAATACAAAATGCACATCACGGTTTCTTTGAAACTATTTTGATTTTAGTGCTTTCGAACATTTAGAAATGTAATGAAATCGAATACTATCAAGATTGATACATTGTTCAATGGCAACTCAAAAAGAAAACCCGATACACAAATACAAACTATTAACTTCTTCACTAAAATCTGACACCAAGATCAACTAATATCCAATCAAAATAGAGATCTTCGAAAATGAAATGCAAATGATAAAGATTTTGATTGCATCTTAGATCTAAAACATTGTTTAATCTAATTTGGATTTGTCAGAATCGGTCAAGAATGTAAGAACAGAGAAATTGCAAATGAGAAAGTAAAGAACCAGGAAATTTAAGTGAGATGTCTTGGACCCAAGAATGAATTCTCTGCTACCCTTAAGGAATTCGTTGTAGCCTTGGGAATTCGTTGTTGCTTCTGCCTTAGACAATTCATTGCTGTTGCTGTTGCTGCCTCTTTTAGTGATTCTTGGGAGAAGAAACACATTATGTCTTGTGTGTTCTTCTCTCAAGAATCAACCTCCTATATGTAGGAGACAAAGGGAGAAAGCCAAAGGGGCCAACTTAAATGATTAATCCAAGAAGGCTGACTCTAGGGCCCAAACAAATAATTCAATGCAAAAATCAAATTCCATAAACAATAGACATTACATATATTACATATTTAATATCAGAGGGTGGAAGCATTGTGTCTCATGTCTACAATTTTGACAGTCTCTATAATGTTAGTGTTGAATATGTTAAATCTTATATATGCATATATAATATTGATAGGTTATGTATATGATTCTCACACATATATATATAAATCCTCTTAGTATATACCTTTGAATATATCATCGAAAGATATTAATAAGACAAGAAGTGCATTTCCATGGCACATTGTGTTACTGTTCTAATTCCACCAATGACTTTTCTAATTTTAACAGTCTCCCTGGCATTCCTCACGACAACCTAAAATTCATGTAAAAAATGGTTTGTAAACAACTGCCAGTCGATTTTTCCCAATTTACTCTACCTCAAAACCTTTGGTTGGATTTAAATGAAAGCTAGGGACATGCCCCAATTCCCTATGAAGTCAGATTGCAAAAATTTATCTGTACAGCCTCGGGCAAGAACAAACACCAGTAAAAATACTTCAAAAACATGATTTTGTTGATTCCAATTTGCAGAATTTCTTCGTTATGGTAGCCTTGATTATATGGTGTTAAATCTGATAGCCTTATTACATCATTTAAAACCATTATTGGTCATTTCCCAATCCCCTAACCTAGGACAAAATCATGAGAAAGAAAAGGACATAACACAACCCTACCATGATTGGGCTTTGAGCATTTAATCTGCCAATTACTAATAGATTAAGCATATTATTACTATTCTTAATGTTCCATTTAAATGCATTTAACACAAAAAACAAATTTACAAAACTGAACCAATGACATGTTTATAACAAAGGTCTAATAGAACTCCCAACAATTCTTAAACATATGTTATCTGATATGATGAATTCTTAAACAATTAAGGTTGGAGTAGACATAGTTATTCACAGTTGTTTGTGTGGTACAAGGAATATTTGGCTAGGTCAAATCTTCCTTCGTGCTAGCAGTAAAAATCGACTAAACCTTTATTAAGAGTTCATCATGTTAGATAAAGTATGTTTAAGAATTGTTGGGACTGGTCCTTTGGCGTGTATTAAACAGAATATAATTTTCAGCATATTATTATCAATCTATTTCTTTGTTGTAAACATGCCATTGGTTCAGTTTTGTAATTTGTTTTTTGTTGTAAACATGCCATTGGTTCAGTTTTGTAATTTTTTTTAGGAATAATCTGGCTAGTCACTATCTACACAATACTAGTTACTCCTTTGGTATCACAAACAACAAAAACAACAAAGTTCTTGCATAAACAAGTAAAACTAATGCCTAGAAATGTTCCTACATTACCACCAAGAAAAGATCACATTCTAAACTTTCAAATTAATATGATGGTGTTTTGACTGTACCTACGGGACAGTGTACTCCAAAATTGCAGAGAAATTAAGTGTACTCCAAATAGACTACCCTCTATAAAGAACCAACTGGAATCTATTAACCAACCTTCTAACTGTCAAATCATTATGCTTTCAAATCAATTACCTATCGGTGTATCCCTTGCGAGGGAGAGAAGCCAAACACATAAAGAACATGCACATAAACACGATAACTGAAAAACTTAAATGGAATACACCAAGAAGTACCAAATGATGAATGCTCAATTGTTGTAATGGCAAAGCAATATCAGAACTGTCCATTTCTAGAACTTGATTTTTATATAGTCCTAATGATTTTTCTTATTTCTTGAACATTGTTGACATACTTAAATGGAATACACAATACCAAATGATGAATGCTCAATTGTTGTAATGGCAAAGCATCATAACCGTCCATTTCTAAAATTTGATTTTTTATAGTCTTAATTATTTTTCTATAGTCCTAATGATTTTGAAAATTGTTGACAAAGAGTGTTTCTTTTTTTGATTATAGTATACATGATTTTTCTATAGTCGTAATGATTTTTCTTATTTCTTGTCTTTTGTCCCTTTTTGATTTCCTATGTCTGTGCTTCATGACAAGATTTTGTCACCTTTTGATGGTATATTTCATTCACTCTATGTGGAATACTATTTTGTTCACTATTTTATTTCAGCTTCATATTTCTTTCATTTTTAATATACACAAAGACTACACATGTTGATAAAAAAATGAGCTATTTGATTTAGGTTTACTTTTTATTATTGTAAATGGTTAATATTTCTGATGGTACTCCTTGGTGTATTCCATATAAAAATAATCATATAAAAATAATAAATGTAGTAACGATGGTGCGGTGCATTATTGATATAGGCTCAATGACTCTTCTCAATGTGCCAAAATGTCAATGTGGTGGTGGGCAGTGTGTGTTGAAGACTTCACAGACACAGAACAACCCTAGACGATGATTTTGGTGCTGCCCAAATAGAAAAAAGGTTGCTAATGTGTATATATTTAATGTTTCTAATGTAAATACTATTCATTATATTATAAGAACTAATGTAGATGGGGCATCACAGGGAAATAATGGCTGCAGATACTTTAGTTGGGTTGATGACAACTCATCTGCATCTATTCGCTCATCTCCACTTATCCATGATGAAGGATTTGAGTGCAAAACGTGTCAGGTTAGGGAAAATGCCAAAATTATATTTTTACGATGCCTTCTTTGTATTGTAATCGCATATCTTTATTGCGACCATATGCGGAGATGAGCTCAAGAATTAGTCTGTTTAGTATTTTCATATTGTAACTAATATTTTAATATAGATGTGGTGTAACTTCTCTTTGCCTCAAGTGCACATATATATGGTTTACATCTTTTTTTGTAATAATTCTTCATCTTTATGGCTCAGGTGAGCCCCAATCAGCTATCAATCACATGATTTAACGTATAGTGTTTTCTTGGTCATTCCATTTGTTCCTTGATACATCAATTCAACAACACCCACTCCACTTCATGTGGATGTCTTTGAAAAAAACTCCTAATTCTAATAAATTGACTGTAACTACTAACTAACCTTATAAAACAACAACTAAGAATGATCGCTTACCAACATCTGCTGAATACAAGGTCCTTGAGAGATCAATCAATCAGGATGAGTGGACGAGAATGATGAGATGTGGGAAGTGGAGTTGAATCCTGATGAAAAGGAAGCTCTGGCTGCAATTAGGAAGAAGAAGAAGATGCTTATCGTCGAACACAGATTGAAGAAGAGTACTACAGAGAGCAGGCCTACCGTACCAAGGAAGTTTGACAAGAACAAGGAATATGGCTTAAACAGAATGAGAAGAAATCTTTCCAGCCTGGGCTTGGATCCTTCGACAATTAGCTTGATAATAAATGAAGCAGATGAGAGCTGAGCAATTAGCTTCCCAAGAAAAATCTCGTAAATGAACTGTGTGTACCCCAATTCCTGTGCCTTCTGCACGTACCTAAATGACATATTTGAAACAACAAGGGTAAATTTAGCCTTACCCTTGTTGTTTCAAATATATCATTTGGGTATGCACAGAGGGCACATGAATTGGGGTACACATAGTTCATTTATGAGATTTTTCTTGGGAAGCTAATTGCTCATATGTCATCTACATTATTATGAAGCTAATTGCTGAAGGATCCAAACCCAGGCTAGAAAGACATCTTCCCAAACACATAAAAAACATGCACATAAACACGACAACTGAGAAACATAAATGTAGATTTCACAATAGCTGAGAAACATAATTATAGGCATCATGGTCACAATTTTTTGGAGACAATGTAATTGAGTTGTATACTGAGACAATGGAGAGAAACTTCTGCTCCTCTGATTCCAAGTTGACACTGCGGGATCCAAAGAGCATAGATAAGGAATAAATTTAGAGAGTGGAGGAGGGCCATAATGACCAAAATAATATAGGATGAACCTCAAGTTAAATGAGGCAACTACAAACATTTTAATAGATTTTTATTATTAAATAATGAAATTTGCATATACTAGTGTTCTAAGCCCCCTCATTACATGATTTATTATTGTAAGCCCCCTCTAACTTATGCATCTAGAAAATGAAACTACAACCTATTGGGATTGAGACAAACCTTATAAAACAACAACAACTAAGAAGGATTGCTTGCCAACATCTGTTGAATACATCTGTTGCTCATGAATACAAGGTCCTCCAATAGATGTATTCAACAGATGTTGGCAAGCGATCCTCTTGGCTGTTGTTGTTTTATATGGTTTGTCTCAATCCCAATAGGTTGTAGTTTCATTTTCTAGATGTGTAAGTCAGAGGGGGCTTAGAATAATAAATCATGTAATGAGGGTTTTTAGAACACTAGTATATGCAAATTTTATTATTTAATAATAAAATTCTATTAAAATGTTTGCATTTCCTCAGTTAACTTGAGGTTTGTCCTGTATTAATTTTGTCATTATGGCCCTCCTCTACTCTCTAAATTTATTCCTTATCTATGGTCTTTGGATCCCGCAATGTCAACTTGGAACTGGAGGAGCAGAAGTTGCTCTTCATCATTTGGGTATACCACTCAATTACATTGTCTCCAAAAAATTGTGACCATGATGCCTACAATTATGTTTCTTAGCTGTTGTGTCCCAGGACCCCTTATGACCCTTTACGACCGTTTACAATCCCTAAGAATACATCTTAGAGGTCTTAAAATGTCATAAAGGGTCATAAGAGGCTCCTAGGAGGGGCCAGATGAGCTTCCACCTTCACGTGGTGGGCCCTGTTAAGTAGAGAATGTTATACTCTTCTCGAAACAAAGAGAAGCTCAATAATTTAAGGTCTCAGTCCACGGACAAAATAAATTAGACTTACTATCCAAATTGGTACATTGATGAGAATCAATGATGGGCCAGAGTTTTTAGATTCTGAGAAGATGTATATGCAGTGGAGGCGAGAACAGATTTTTGTGGAGATTTTCTAGATGTGGAGATTTTCTAGAGTGGCTATATACATACGAGGGTTTCCAGATTGAGTACCAGTGCAGAGATGATGATTCAGTAACCTATGTCTAAAAAACCTTCACAAATATGTCCTCTTAACAATTCTGTGCATATTGACTGGGTATACAACTCAATTATTGGTTATTGAAAGGACATTGTGCACTCAAGTAGTTTAAACTAATCCATTATGGATTTTTTGCACATGGTATCAAGGGTGAGATTTTTTTTGTGTTTAGACTCAATATTGTTGTGACTTAATTTCTTAGTCTAGTTCAAATCATATCATATCAAACTATGCTATTAAGCCTTTGGTGTCATTGTGATCTTTGGATATATGGAAAGTCCTATGTCAAGAAAGTGATTTATCTTTATCTTAGTTTCTGTAGTATTGAAAAAAATGAGTGGGTTGGACATTAGTGATGGATCTATTCTCTCTTATCATTCTTTATAGTCCCTTTGGTAGTTATTCTTTCTTGTAACCCACCTTAATCAGTGTGCATATATTTGAGAGCAATCTTTTCCATGGTTTTTCCCTTTACAAGTTGTTCCACATAAATCTAGTATTTCTTTGTGTTTATGTTTTCTATTATTTTGATCGAGGAAAGAAGATGTATAGGTGGAAATAAATTGGGAGATTGGTTTTAGATATAATCTTTAAGTATTATTTTTGGCATAGCTGTAGATTGCTTAGTCATCTCCTATGAATGTCATTCAAATATTGTGAGGCTTATTCTTTCTTTTGTTCAACTCAGGCAAATCTTTAGAAGTGGAAAGTTTTATTGAAAGGTTAATGACCTCCAGAAAGAACATGTTTGTGTGAAATAAGATAGAAAATGTGTGACTGTTTGTAAACAACAACGACATAATATTGCTATGCTTAATTTGATAATATTTTAAAAAAAATTTTAAAAAATTTTCTGTTGCTTTTTCGACGAAAAAAGAATAGACATATTGATGAGAGTGCTATATACTCGACGTTTATTTTGACAATTTTGAGTCACAATTTCGACGATAGTCGACGACTATTCCGAACAACATTGGTCGCAGAGATAAACAGTATAGCCGATAATTCTTCCAGGTTAAAGCAATTATTTCAACATTGTACACGTCGATAATTCAACCATTGTGTACATCACAATTTTGACAGAGGTTTGATGTGTTGTATTATCGATGAAAAAACTTTGACAACCGTTATGGTCAAGTGGTCGACCAATTGGCGTCTAAAAATTGACTAAACCACGTCGAAAAACAAGCTAAAATTTACTAGTGGGTCCTTGCATACTAGGTAAGATGCTTCATTCCTTGCCTAATTATAAAGTCAACGAGTTATGTTTCAAATCTATAGCACATATCCCCCTTCTCAAGTTTGTTCCTTTGTTCCAATCCTTTCTTGTGGCTTAGTGCACTTCATATTTTATCCCTTCATTGGGCGCACAGGGAAAGAATGTGCCTCAAGGGAAGCCTCAACTACTATGAACTTATCAACCTCTGGTGGTGTTTTTTTTCTTGTGTCTGTGCTTAGTGAAGACAAAGGAAAGGAACCCATGTTGTCCAAGTCCAAGGTTCACCCTCATTTTCCAATCCCCATCCTTGTAAAAATTCCTTTCCCTATCGTTTACGGTAAGTGTAAGAGGTTGCCAAGGATTTTTCCCTTTCCTTTAGCACTTTCCACTTAGCCTTCAAGGGCACCCTTTGTTCCTCCTATCGTTTGTAAGGAAAAAAGGGGAAGGATACTAGCGGCTGAGCCCATATCCGCTTCTTTGGTGCCACCTCCTACTACATCGATGGGGCCCTCTTCTTTCCCAATCATAACATTGACAACCACACCCATGGAGGAGGATGCCACCGAGCCCTTGTAGACCTCTCACCCTATTTTGAACCTATGTCAGAACAAACTTGTGCATGAGTGTAAGAATTTTCAGCGGGCCAAGGCTCTAGAACGTGAGGTTATCACGAAGATGAAGAACTAGTCTTTTGTTACCATGTCTACTGCTCTTGTCCCAACTCCTATTTCTGTTCTTACTTCTCCGGCCTTTCGACCAACCACATCGTCTATCTCACCTCCCGCTACTTCGGGAGTGACAATGAGAGCCCACACCAAGCATGTCCAAGTTTTCATTTCACCTTCGCAGGAACCCCAACTAAACACATCTTTGCCTAACACCCCACATTTATGTGGTCGACTACTAAGAGAGAGAGAATAAGATTTCTCTAATAGACTAGGATTTAATTTGTTGTAATAAACATAATGGAGGTTTGGAAAAAAGGAAGGTTAAACAAATTAATCATATTCTCCTCTCAAAAATTAGCTTGAAAATTATCAATTGGGACTTTGAATGGGGTAATATCTTGAGATTTAAATATCTAATTGGTCATGAAGGCACTTCTTCCTCTATGCCTAGTAGCTACCCAAAGGATGAAATATCTAGAAAAATTGTAGTAAAACTAAGGACCTTAATTGATTGGGCCTCTAATGGTAGGTTGGTAATGGAAAAAGGGTCACATTCCAGGAAGATCCTTGTATTTTTCCCATACCCTTGTAAGTTTATCCAATTTGTTCTACTATTTTATTGGAGCTCAAATGAAGACTAGGAAATTTTGTCAAAGATTATTGGGATTCCTCTAGCATTCCCCTTTCCTAGAAAATTCACCCCAATAGGTTTGAAGTTGTGGCTAAGGAACTCACCAAAAGTCTGAGGTACTATAGAACTCATCTTTAAGATATGCTCATTTGGTTGGTCTCTCATTATTGTAATTATTCTTTGAAGTCAATTTTTGCCTTCCTTGAGCTTTCTCATGATTGACAACCTATACAAAAACAAAACACAAAAGGTTTTTTTTTTGCAAATAGTGATAGGCCAACATTGGGGCAAATAATAAGAAATATTTACAATGAATTCAGTATGGTCTACGCGTGTCAATCCATGGGTGTAAACTTATAAAAGTTGTCTAGATAATATGCCATCAAGGGGCGCTAGTTATGAGTTGAGTGATTATAAATGTATAGCTAGAACACATGAAAATAAACCTACAACAAACCAAAGCAATTTTGGCGACAAGAATGGTCACTTCCTAGCAACAGAAATGATAGAAACAAAAACATCAATCTATAAAAATAACAACAACAATCTATGGAAGAAATATTAGTAACATAAATAATTCTAGAAATGTTGCATTCAACTCTAAAGTAACTACTCTGAAAAATCACTAAATAGCAGGAAACATGAACATCTAATTCAACAAATAGTCTAAGTAAGAAATTGAAAATCACACTCTTAAATAATACATGAAATAAACAAACCAAATAAAAAAAAATATATTTTTTTAACAAAGAGCGGGCCCTTACTCCCTAGCTTGCACGGTGGATAGAAAGAACGCTTCCTTACACTAGTTCGATCATGAGAATTTCTTCTTTATTTCAAATAAGAAAATAATACTGAATTTGTTTACATAACAATCTATGTTACATAATAATCTGCACTGCTGAATTACTACTATCGACTTGCTCAATGACAATGCCTTTTATAATATGGTTCGATTCAAACCAACTCCTATATTTGGTCCATAACAACACAATATTTGTCTTTATTGTAAACAATATATGGAAGATGTGGCACATGAGTTTGATTCACTCGTTTATATGCCAAGACAAATTCATTTTGGACCATACTTTATCATAGTTACATTAATGTGGCTAGTAGCCACAAGTGCAAAACAATAATTTTGATAGTTACAAAATTAGGAATAACAAGCTATGCAACAGACAATATGTTCTTCAATAACTAGCAGCTAGTCTATTATAAAATTGAGTAAAAATACACTGATTTTTGCCCCACCATGAGATTCATTTCATTTCAATATCCATGGTGGCAATGAAGAGTCATAAGATAATAATCATATGGTTAGATAACATACATCCGAATAAGGAATTGATGATGCCTAATCCTTGTAATCCAGTTTGATGTGGGAATGGAAAAATAGCTGATAGAAATGATCTGCTAGTCAACCAGTCATGTACAATAGTTCATGTCCAAAATGCAACAAGAAGTTCCCATAGAATAGGCGATATGAAGATCTGCAGCCACAAATTAGCATGTTGCAAGCTATAAATGCCATGACATAAAATAATGTTGATTAGTAAAAACAATCAATAGTTAATTTCTATATTTTAATCCCAAAATCATATTAAATACTACTTACATATATTAAATCACATGCAACATAAAATGGTAAAATGAGATGAAATCGAATAGAAATAAAATATGGATCCTGTGAGTATGAAGGTACATGAAATAGATTAAAATATGGCATAAAAATGGGTCATAAATGACTCTCATCATTCCCCCCAACTTAACATATTGCACATCCTCATGCAATCATTATGATCGTGAGATATTTGATTTGTATTGGTAGCCCTTAGTTTTATGGATTTGGCCTTCATTGTTCAGTATACTTCATCACATGTTCTATTAAATCTTCTTCATAGAAATCTTCATGGCTTTACTGTCAAGTATGTTTCATAACAAACCTTGTAGCTTGTCTCCTTTCATTTTCATTCTTTTCTTCAATTGCTTTTCCTTTTTTTCAAATTATTTTTCTACCCTTGCTCTTCATGGCATTACAAAAATTGATCTTCAATATTTAGCCATATGAAATAGGTGATAGGTAACAAGAACAATAAGAAGTATAAAGCGTGAATTGATTAACAATATAAAATTATTATGCGGGATCAAATAAGGGATTCTATGGTGAGATGATAAGGACGAAGTAAAATAATGGGTGAATGGATTTGTAATAGGATGGGACACCTTTCCTCCCAACTTAAAAGGTTGATCATCCACGGGAAACAATGAGAGGCTAGGTTTGGGTGTTACATTATGATCAATATAATAAGAAATATTAGTAAAGTTAAGAGATAAAATAAAGAAAAATAAAATTGATTATTTTACCAACATGCATGTCTAGATAGGCCAAGGCATCGCAACAATGAATCTGCAACTAGAAACCAAGGAGTGCACCACAAACTGCAACACCACAAAATAGTACCAGCTAACTTGAAGCACTATAGAGTAGACCACCAGAAGGAACCAAAAATTGTGACAAAGACTGCAAGTTTAGGAGCCATCATCATCTGACTGAAGTATTGTAGAACAAATGACTTGTAGAATGTTCTACAGAAACACCTCAACTGAACATCTAGCACATATTATAGGTGATCAAAGTTATGATGACCATACTTGATTAGAGTAGAGTTACACAAGTGAGCAACATGAGGTGCCAAGAATGAAAGAATCATAGAAGCCATTGAACATTCTTGAAAAAAATGATTAGCAGGAAACAAGAATGCCAATTATTGCATTTTTTCATTTTTTTCATTTATTTCTATTTTTTTTCATTTTTCAATTTTGATCATGACAAGTGACCGCTCGCAAGCCAGTTTTCAATCACTCACTACTCAATGGTGTTGTAAATATAGTTTTCACCACTAAGAATTTATTTTGGAGTTAATAGCCGTGAAAAATTGGTTTTCAGATATTAACTGGCCAACAACACCCAAAGGTTTTCATTGTTGGATCTTTTATTACTTTTTTTTCTCTTTTTTTTTAATAAATGCATAGAATGACCAAAGAAAAAGAAATATTTACATGGATGATGAAAAATGATACCATCCAAAACTTGAGCTCCTACTATGACCCCACAAAAGGCATTGTTGAAACTAGATTCCATAATGAACTTGAAATGATGACCAAGAATTACCTCAACAGAAATGGGAACACTGCTAAAAACAATCTTGATTCACGCATCTCATGCCTCTGAATCTAGAAGCTTCTTATAGAACTTCAAAATACACACTAACACACTTGGCTAAAGGAATTACTCACAATGATGGAAATCCTCAGAAGTCATATTGCTCTATGATGACAAAACATGTTGACATCACATGAAGCTATACTACCCTATATTGTTAAGGATAAGAGATATCCATTGTATGAAATAACACACCTTCATTACCAAAGACAAGGTGGTGGAGTGAAAGACCAATTGTAGTCACCAATCTATCCATATGTAAAACTTTAGGTAGGTGGAAACTCATCTCAAGGAAGGAGTGTGATGCAATATGCTCAAGATCCTATTGGATGTCTTCAAGTTGTCTCTGAATGTGTATCTCTAAAAAATAACACTACAAGATTCATGAATCTCATAGACCAAGTTGCATACCACCCACTAGCACCAAAGAAGAGAACTCTCATCTATGATTGGTAGACATCTCGAATATGCCAAGGGAGAAATCTTCATGTGATCTCAAATAGTGAAGCACAATGGAAACTGATATGCTTCAGATAGCTAGAAATGCCAAAAAAATATTATCAAAGCCAATATAGTATGTTATTAAATGCTCATGTAGAGAATCATCACCAATTGGTATCAATGCAAAGATATCATCTCACCATAATAAGAGACCTATAACCACATTCTCAAGAAAAAGCATATCAAGTATAGTAACGCTATATCATTCATTCAATAAATCTACCATTAAGTAGAAAATCATTTTTGCAAATGATAGGTAGAGTTATTGATATAAATAGATACTTGATAATAATAAAATGGATGAATACAATCACAATGAACATGGTAGACATAATATCAATGCCAATCAGTAGAAGAATACGTACCTTGATTTGGTCTAGGTATCACACAATTGGGTATATCAAAAGAAGCAATGAAAAATTCAATGAGGATTTATTAGGAATCAACCAAGAATTACAAAATTCAAGGGATCTCCCCCCAACTTAACTTCATACGAAAAGGGAATTCAATAACATTAAGATAATAAGATAAACAATGCTAACACCTTCAAGAATACCTTGTACCTTGATCAATCAATCAATGATTTCAAGAATTCAATGGATATCCTTAATTTCACATTACAAAAGAATGGGGTCAAGAGGATAATCCAAGGAATACACATTTTATTAATGAATGGTGATCTTAATACAAAGAAACAAGAGTGATAAAGATATATATATTTACTTTGATTCTTTTTGAATGAATGATCATCCACTGAAAACATATTTTATTTGGCCATTAATGAATATAATCCCCTATAATTGTGCTTAATCAATTATCAATGGTCTCAAATCAACAAGTATGTGAGGAATACACATTTTAAGCATGGGCCTCCAAAGATCGATATGTATGAGTAGAAAATTAATAAAAGATGGATCTTGGGGGATCTTCAAACACATTTGTGGTATGAGTAATGCATATTGTTTAATATTCCTTAGTGTATGATTAATGTAAATGCACATATTTATGAGTCCAATGATTAAAATTGACTCAATTTGAAGTATGACCTCATTTGTGTGCATTCCTTCTAAATATTGTGATTCACTAAGAAGAAAAGAAGAAAAAATTTGATGATAATTCAATATATTATAATGTTCCTCTAATTCAATCAAACCTAAATCACATCCCTTATGTGCATTAATATATTCCAATGTTTATTTTCTGATTTTGAGCATATCCCTAGAACATAAAGGGATCCTTGAAAGTTCAATATTATATGCAGTTTCAACCACCTTATTATGAAATGTATTATGATTTGTAATTTCCCTTGGTGGATATGTTGGAGTGGGTAATTTGCAATATGTATGGGATAATGAAAATGGTAACACTAGTACATTTGAGACCTTTTTTTGATGGCTGAGCGTTTGAATTTAGACAGTAAACTGTCGATTAAGCAACACCACCTGACATCGCAATTTTGTAGTCAAAAAAATTGACGGTTCTGTCAGGCGTCGTAATTATGAAAACCTTGGCCGTCACTAAAAGAGGGTGCCAACACCGTGAGCCTTCCGTCAAACTTATTTGTGGTCGTCGCAATTGGGACACCTACCCGTCACAACAAATAACAAACAATGGCGACCTGTTAGAAGCTTTCGACGGGTATTCGTCATTTTAACATGTTCACCGAGGAAAATGCTTTTAATGCAACGGATATCTGTTGGAAGGTTAAAACACATATCCATCGTTTGGGTTTGTAATGATGACCATGTTGTACGTGTGACAGACATGTGTTGGACATTTAAGATGGATATCCATCGTTTATGGTTGTTTTCTAACAACGATGTTGTTAATGCGACAGATGGATGTCAGATGTTTGCAATGGAAAACCATCACTATTTTAAAGCCGTCGTAGTTACGAAGACATTGAGTTTTTTTTTTAAAAAAAAAAATTTGTCGATCGAGTTGGTATCGATTCAGAATGGTGTTCTTGTAGATTTGGTTCCTACTCATGATTTGGTTATGGATCATTTGAGATAACTTTGTAGTAGATTTGGTAGCGGCTCATAGATTATTGGGTCGAGTCTAGAGACTTGGATTTGGAATGGATCCTACCAAATCAAGACTTGTGACAGATACTGCTCTAGCACAATTCAGAGATAACATTGTAGTAGATTCGATAGTAGCTCATGGATTATTGAGTCGAGTCTAGAGACTTGGATTTGGAATGGATCATACCGAATCAAGACTTGTGATAGCGACTGCTCCAGCACAAGAAGCTAGTGCGGTGATCAGAGATGCATTCTTCCTGATGTGTTCATGGGATATATGCGGACCTGATTGCATTCAGATTTGATTCAAGTGACTTCTTGACTTCTTTGATCCAAATTTGATGTGCGGGTTCATGGTGTAGTCGATATATATTTGTCGTACATGGATTGAGATCTTAAATTATTGAGCTTCTCTTTGTTTCAAGAATAGTTTAACATTCTCTACTTAACAGGGCCAACCACGTGAAGGTGGAAGCTCATCCGACCCCTCCTAGGAGCCTCTTATGACCCTTAACCACATTTTAAGATCTCTAAGATGTAGTCTTAGGGATCGTAAATGGTTGTAAAGGGTCATAAGGGGTCCTGGGACACAATAGCTGAGAAACATAAATGTAGGCATCATGGTCACAATTTTTTGGAAACACAACATAATTGAGTGGTATACCCAGATGATACAACACAACTACTCCTCCAGTTCCATGTCTACATTGCGTAAACAAAACCCAAAGATGAAGAATAAATTTAGAGAGTGCACGAGGAGAGCGAGAATGACCAAAATAATATAGGGACCTATATTACTTTGGCCGTTCTCTCTCTCCTCCGCTCTCTAAATTTATTTTTTATCTATGGATTTTGTTTACCGCAGTGTAAACTTGGAACCAGAGGAGTGATATATAATTGTGTTGCATCATCTGGGTATACCATTCAATTATGTTGTGTCTCCAAAAAATTATGATTATGATGCCTACATTTATGTTTACCAGCTGTTGTGATATCTACATTTATGTTTCTCATTTATCATGTTTATGTGCATGTTCTTTATGTGTATCTACTAGAAATTCTAAATTTTTTTTTAGTAGCTACAATAGCCATTTGTTAACCACATTTACGCATATGGTCCCAAAAAAGTAGTGCACAAAATACACAAAGAAGGCATCACAAAAATATGATTTCTGCTTTCGCCATTGAAGCAATCTTGGCGGCACTAGCTGCCTCTCGAGCCTTGCACAAGTTGCACTTGTTTCCTACATCAGGTATAGATGTAGATGGGGTAGATGTAAATGTGGTTTGATTGACCCACTGAAAGTATTGACATCCAATATTTCCCTGACAATACCAAATGTACATCATTTCTTCATAAAATGATTAGTTGTCACATTATTTTTAAACATAAAATATAATTATGTATCTAGACCTTTTTCATATTTGGGCAAACCCAAAATTGATGCCCAGGATTACTTGTTGTGTATGACATCTTCAATATGCATGGGCCAACACCACATTAACACATAGGCACATTGACCGAAGTCATCGACGCTATTTCAACAAATAATGCATTATCATAAATATTGCATTGTCATTATTTTGTTCATTCATACTAATTATAATTACAATAAAAAGAAACATACTAATGTAGACTTGCACATTTTTTGGCTAAGTCAAAGTCTTTGGTTTAAATCACTAGACACTCAAAACAAAATGACAAACCAAAGACAACCATGCAATTGTAAAGAAAGGTAATTTGCTTAATTACGTCACTAATTTTTGCATGTCTAAATACTAGTGTCTTTTAAGTGATTTGATTCTTGTCATGCCCACTACAAATGAGAACAGTCTTAACTAGTGAGGTTTTAAGCATATAGAGATTAAATACACTATTTTAGAATGAAATTTCTCTTAACAAAAGATCAAAGATATATAAGTAGAACATATAAAACAAGGTGAATAAGAGTAGTACATATAAAAAAATCGTTAGAACATGCCAAACATTTGGCATAATTGTACATTTCATTCATGTCATTGATATTCTTCTTTATCCATCTCATCATCAAGATCGTCATCATCGATGACATCATCACCACCACTATTGTCATCATCATCATCATCACCATCAGCATCATCATTATCGCCATCCTCATCCTCATCATCATCATCATCATAATCATCATCATCATCATCATCATCATCATCATCATCATCATCATCATCATCAGTAGCAACATCAGTAGCAACATCATCCTCATCAGTAGCAACATCAGTAGCAACATCATCGTCATCAGTAGTAGCATCATCATTGTCTTCTTCTTCATATTCTTCTTCGACTAGCTCTCGATCATGATTTGGTTCTACATCATCTTCCACTTCTTCATCTTCCTTGGTATCTTCTTCCATCACATTATACTTTATTGATCTTCCTCTTGGATCATGTCTAACAACAAATGACCAAGCTGGTTTATGTGGAACCTCTGAGTAAAAAACCTGCTCACATTGGCTTGGAAGAACATAGGGCTCTTCTCCAACTAGCTCAAACAACCTTGTATTAATCATTGGAAACCCATTGTCATGTTCAATAACAGTTCTATCAGGATCATATTTATTGAGTCGTAGTTTATACCATTTCACAATGAAGAGAACTAATTTGAAAGAATTGAAGTCATAGTCAAGTATATCAACCAAAATACCGTAGTATTGATTTTGTGACTCTCGAGGATGTAAGTCATTTCTAGATGAAATATTAGTCACTTGGAACATTGCACTTATCCCAGAATCACAAGTTCTCTTCATGTCATCCAACTTTTTGATGCAAAATTTATAACCATTGCAAAACATAGCCTTGTGGTGTTTCACCTGCAATAATGTCAAACATGTATAAATTATTGCATCATGAGTTGAAAAACATACGATTGATTAATTAATAAATTTATAAGTACCTGGTGATCTCTTCAACCATATGGTAAATCTATTTCCTTTTGTGTAACATTGGGATCTCCATTGCGATGAGCTTGTATAACCAATGAAGACACATATTCCCATGTTAATCTATGACCATCATGTTGACATCGTTCAATCCATGCCGTCATCCAATCTTGATTATTTGCAATAAACAAATGTATTGCATCCCACTCTTTAGCAGCTGTACAAAAGTAAATAGATGACTTACAACAGATTTATTTTGAAGATTAAGAATTAATTTACTACAATAACATCTCATAATTTATTACCCTTCAGTTTCTTAAATCTACCGTTGCCCACCAAGTACTCCCCTTCAAATTTTTTAATTGAGTCAAGATCCCAAATACAATCTATATGGGTCTTTCCTACAAGATTAGGAAGATATTGAGTAACGTACACCATCATCGGGTATACCATATATCCCTCAACCATAGAACCCTTGGGACGTGCTCTTTGTCGTACCAAACCTTTCAAAAATTTCAAGTCTCTCAACCATCCACATTGACCTAGCATGTACAGGTCCACACAATTCAATCTCCTCAACTTGGTGTATGAGGTAGTGTTCTTGTACATTGAAAAAAGCTGGAGTTAAACACTTTTGTATTTCACACATTAATCAAAAAATTCTTTTTTCCAATATTTTCTATCTTCTTTATGAATTTATTTAGATGACAACCACCTAAAAGGGATTCAAGACATAAATATATAAATACGAGACTTTACAATAGTTTATATTACTGTTTGATATATTGAACAAATATCACTGCTTACCTCATGTATTTTCCAAGATCATATATCACTTGTTTGATATTATTGTCGAAGTTCTCTGGGAGAGATAGGGGTAGCAAATACTGCAACAATTATCAACTGATCATTTTATACAATGAAAATTGAATGCAATTACACAAATATATTGTAAATACAAAAGACTATGACTTACCTTGATGAAGGTATGCCAATCATGTGTTTTCATCCTTGACCCAAAATCATTTTTCTTTGATATAAGATTGCTTATATCTGCAGAAAATCCTGTAGGAAATCAAATTTTTCGGATCACTTCTTTTATGGCATTACTTTGTTGCTCTGTTATTAACCAAGGAAGAGCACTTGCATTAATCTGGTCTCCATTTCTATTTGATTCAATGATATTTTTCATTGCATGATTGGAATCATGAATGTCACTACAAATTTTGCTAAGTTTTTCTTTGTCACGCCTTTCATCCAATATTTTCCACAGTGTGTCTATTACATTATTTCTAATATGCATAGTATCAAACAAATGTACAATTTGTAGATGCTCATAGTAGGGCAGCCTAATAAATTCTCTAGGATAACATTTTATTCCATTTGGAAGACGGTCAATGATGCCTTCATGACCTTCAAGATCATCAACTACATAATTAACCAACAAAACACAATCAAAATATATAATTTTCAAACATCGACCATTACGTGGAATGATATTACCTGAAATTCTATTATATTCAAACTGCCATAGGTGAGGTGTCATTCTTCGGGGCTTTGATGTAGTCTCTTCTTTCCCATTGAAAATATGACTTTCTACACTTCAATACTTATGATTTCTGGGGAGGAACTGCCTATACTCATCAAACACCTATTTTCTTAAACTTTTGGAATGACGAGATTTCATCTTTAGACCACACATTGGACATGCCAATTTTTCCTTTGTTTGAAGACCTACAAGATAATGATAAAATTGGATTAAATATGTATATTTTTAAAATTTGAATTATCCCGTACAATTAGAATTCACCATAACATACCATAGAAATGTGTCAACCCTGGAGCATCATGAATTGTCCACACAAGCATTGCATGGAATTGAAATTCTCTTTGTCTAATTAGTCGGGAGATGTCATACATAGTGAAACCATTCCATAACACCAACAACTCATCGATAAGAGGCATAATATATACATTCATATCTTTCACTTCGTACTTACCTAGTTGAATTAACAACAACATCAGATAATTATTGTGGCCATTTCACTCCAAGACTTATAATTACATGTAGATAAATATAAAATAATAAGATACCTGGAACAAATTATTGCCAACATAATGTGCTCCTACTTTATTGACATCCATGGAGGAAGGTTATTGTTTATAACAAAAATAGGCCACAATGAGCAAACAGATCTCATCTCTCCATGCAAATTGAAACTGTTTGCTGCTAGAGAAAGCATGAGATTTTGAGGTTCCTCTTTAAAGTATGGCCACTTTTCCTCTATGTCCATAAATGATGAACCATCCACAAGCATTCAAATAATGTCATCTTGACTCCTGCTGCGTGCATGGTAATCCATAAATTGTGCCAAGCTATTGCACCTGAATAATCATTTTAGACATGGAATAATGGGGATGTGACGAAGAACCTTGCGAGGCACCTTTTTTGTCACTTGATCATCTCGATATCTGCTCATATGGAATTCAGGGTATTCTGTTGCATTTTTCATGTTCTTTATAATAAATAATGTGATCTTCAGGACAAGCATCTATTGTTTGATACTCCATTCCAATATGTTTCATAGTGGCACATAATTCTCAGTATGAATGAGGGAGAACATTTGATGGTGGTAACAAAAAGTCACCTATCAATCTACAACAAATAAAATAAGTCATTACTATAAACAATCTTAATGGTACATGTTTCACCTTTTATAGATTATAATGACATATATGACAAACCTTAGCATACGTGACATTGCTATTTTGGATAAACCATTCATAACCTTCAAATTCACCAACAACAATATAATAGAGAGAAGAGTAGATTGGGAGCCTTCGTAAAGGGCCATGTCTACCTTCTCAAGTAGAGGTATATCATGGACATTGTCAATGTCATCCTCATCATAATCATCATCAACAACAACAACAGTAGCACCAGCAGCACTAGTACCAAATGTGTCAATGATCAATGCATTCATACCATCATCTTCAAATGTGTTTTCTCACACATGATTGTCATCTTCCATGGGATCATGATCTTCAACTTCAATACTCACACCTCCATGTTCCTCTATATTCACACTGGGGAGATCGAACTATATAAAAATGATGATAATCAAACCTCCTTCCATGGTTCATATGTATATTAATTGTGAAAACAATATAACAAACAACTTACCACTGGATTATAATCAAACCCCCCTTCCATGTGACCATTCTCCCTACAAAGTCTTTTTGCTATTTTGATTTTGATTCTTCTTGTCTTTAAGCCGTTACAACTCTTGCATGGACAATAACATTTGTCATCGACTTCTCTTTGAAAGTTAGACTACAATCTAGCGATTGTCTCCCTATTTTGATCAAATTCCCCTGTATTATCTGACATGATCCTTAATGTGTATATCTGAAAAACAAATTGGAGATGCCTCCTTTCATTAGCTTCATGTCACCTTCTAAGAGCTTCTCATTTTCTGACATATTTCACCAAAAGCTTTGTAGGAAACCAAGTAAGGGGTATTCTTGAGTTCAAACACATTGAGCTGCTACAACTAAATTATAAATCATGAATTCACTATAAAATTAAAACTGAATAGGGACATAAGTAAGACATTTAATGCATTATTACTTCATCATGATGATAAAAATTTCATTGGCTCAAAGCACATAGTGGTGCAGGGGCACCTAGAGCACATAAGGAGTTCACAAAACCTATGGAGATAAAAAAGACATCAGTGAACATGAAGATATCCAATGACATCAATTGGAACATTTTGGAGCCTATAATGACCTATAAAGTTAATACCTTTAATAAATTGGCAATAAGCCCTTAAAGGCCTAATAAGCCTTAGGACCAATTTAGGAGTCTAGGATGAGTTTTTGAGTTGCAAGATTATAATAGTTTAGATATGGTTTTAATAAGGTTTAATAAGTTTATTTAGATCATATCCCAAGGTCTTGGGATTCAAAAATTTTAAGAAATGCTTCATTTGCAATGTTGTTAATTCAAATTTTTGAATAACAACGGTCACTTGTAAATGGAGGGAAAAGGGGTTTTTATGTTTAATTAGTCTTAATATAATTTTCCAACCACCAAAGTTGGTTGAAAAAACTTAGAGGAAGTTATAAATTAGAGGATCAAGCCATTATACAATAGATTGGAATGAGACACTCAGAACTGTATAGACTGCTACAACAAATTGAATAATGTTAAGATTATGGCCTTGATGGCAAAATCAAGTATACCAAACAATATAGTTATTTGTTAAAGAGCCTAATATTGATATATAAATAATGATATTAAATATATAATATATTTAATATCTATTATTTATTTAATTCAATTTTAACACTGAATTAATTGTTTGGGCCCTTGAGTCAGCTCTCTTGAATTATTCATTCAAGTTGGCCCTCTTGGCATTCTCCCTTGTCTCCTACATATAGGAGGATGATTCTTAGAAGAAGAGCACCCAAGACATAACATGTCTGTTCTCCAAAGAATCACATAAAGAAGCAAGTTTTAGTAGTGGAAGAAGTAGGTCAGCAACAAAAATAGGACAACCGCAACTCCACCTAGGGCAACAACAAACTGACAGTCGTAAGTCCACCTAGGGTAGAAATGAACTCTCTTAAGGATGCAATAAATGCTGAAATCGATAGGACAACATTATATGCCATTAAACAATAGTCAATTTGGACATTGTAGATAAAGTGAAGTCCTTCATAGAAGGGCATCAACTTTGAATCTCAGTCTTAATTATAGTATACATAGAAGTGAATTTTGGAGCAAATCTTAAGGAAGATCTCATACTACTTCAAAAATAATTCATTCACAAAGGAGGGACTAATCTGAAGATCAATTTTGAGAACTTTAGAAGCTGTTTATTCCTAGGTAGAATCTGGAAAATATCAACAAATAAAAGTTTGATTTTCTTGCAAATTTGAAAGGATTTTTGGTATGATTCAAAGTTGTTAATGGTTGGAATGTTTTCTTAAATTTTTTGATCCTTATATTTCATGACTTTGAAGTCATTCATGCTCTGAGAATTCTATTCTAGTCGTTGTTATTCCATTTTGGGACTGTATGATCATTGAAAATCGGAATTAAGACTATTTTCTTGAGTTTCTTTCATTATGAATGTCATTCTATGAATGTAGCTTACTGGTTCTCATAGAATAGCATCCAATTAACATGTATTATAATCCTCTAACTTTGGACATGCAAGTTTGATTGACTGTTGTGGTGATCACCATAGGGAATACTAAGAAACTAAGTGAATTTGGAGGATAGGCTGAAGGATAGAGAGTTCTGGCCAAACAAGGGCAATATTTTATGATTGAAAGTGTATAGACATGTTAAGTAAAAGGTGAATCAACCATTATTTGTTGCAGGAAAACTTTGGAAATGTGACATTGAGGAAGCCCTAGATTTAAGGGTTTTGAGGGCACAAATTGGGGCTTTTGTATCTAGAAACCTCTTGGAGTCAAATTGACTTCATATTCCTTGGATTTGAACCTATTCATGACACTATAAAAAGACTTGGAGCCTCAGAGTTTGAATGGTCAGTACTTCCTTTGTAAATGCATGAGTTTTAGGCCTTAAAAATCTGAGAAACAATGTAAATAGTCATATACCTTCCAAAGCAATCTACCCTATCCTTTTGGCATGTTAAGGTACTCCATAAAGGGTACTCAAATATCTAATAGCATCCATATAGCAAACAAAGAATCGACCAATCAAATAGGGACATGAGGTGCTCAAACAGTGAGCTCATAAAACAATATATTTAGTCTTAATAAAATCTTATAAAGCAACATATATTGTGTGAAGTGTTTGATCTCTCTTTATTTGTTTTTTTATTGATATTCACTATGTGGTACTACCCATTTATGATCATTTCATGAGGAAATGTCTTGATGGCTTGCGGGATGCAAGCTAGGGCATCATGCATTATTTATGAGCTCACTATTTGAGCACCAGCCAATCAAATAAGGACATGAGGTGCTCAAATAGTGAGCTCATAAACAATGCATGATGCCCTAGTTGTAGGTACTTATCTCTTCTATAATGATGGAGGAGTGAAAGGTAATGATCAATGAGGTTGCTGATATTAGATCATACATTAATACACTCACTATTTTGAATTTGAGCTCAAGCATCATGCAATGTTATTGTTGTCATTGCATGCTTGCTATTGTTGTGCAACATATATTGTTTTATACACTATTTATTTCATTGAAACTATGAGCTATTGTAGTTGACTGTATTGTTTTGGGGTTTGATCTATTGTAGTTGTTTCTTTTTTCTTTGAATCATTGTTTACAATTACTTTTGATGTAATATTTGTGTGAAGAACAATAAAAAAATGGTGAACAAGTGTATTTGACAAAGATAAACATGACACATTTTGTTGGGCTGATTGGGTTGGCCTGGTACCATTTACATGGCCTGGCCACATATTAAACAATGAGGTTATGAACAATGTTAGAATTAAACAACAAGCTCATGAACAATGTATGATGCCCTAGCTTGTAGCCCATGAGCCATCAAGACATTTCCTCATGAAATGATCATAAATGGGGAGTACCACATAGTGAATATCAACACCAAAACAAATAAAGAGAGATCAAACACTTCACACAATGCCTTGAAGGCAATATAAATGATGCCCTAGCTCTCAAAGCTCATAGGTCATCAAGCATTCCAAATGAAAAGATGTAAACAATGCCAGTATTAAACAGTGAGCTCGTGAACAATGTATCATGCCCTAGCTTGTAGCCTGTGAGCCATCAAGACATTTCCTTGTGAAATGATCATAAACGGGGAGTATGCACATAGTGAATATCAATAGAAAAACAAATAAAGAGAGATCAAACACTTCACACAATGGCTTGAAGGTAATAGAAATGATGCCCTAGCTCTCAAAGCTCATAGGTCATCAAGCATTCCAAATGAAAAGATGTAAACAATGCCAATATTAAACAGTGAGCTCATGATCATGCCCTAGCTTGCAACCCGTGAGCGATCAAGATATTTCGTCATGAAATAATCATAAACAAGGAGTACGCACATAGTGAATATCAATAGAAAAAGAAATAAAGAGAGATCAAACACTTCACACAATGCCTTGAATGTAATAGCAACAATGCCCTAGCTCTCAAAGCTCACGGGTCATTGATCATTCCAAATGCTAAGATGTAAAAAATGCCACTATTAACAATGGTAAGATGTAAACAGTGCCACTGAAATTGATTTAATGAGAAGAGAAAGCTCGAATGCCTACCTCAAGTGCCAGTTCCCTCTTCCCACACACGGGTGCTGACCTCTTCACGCACGCCAAACTTGAATGCCCTCTTCACACCATGCAAAAGTGTTGTGTCATCTTTGCGACAGCTCTTCGAATTCACAAATTACAAATGACACTTTATTTTCTTTTTTTTTGGTTTATAACCAAATGGGTGTCACTTTTACGATGATATCATCGCTATTATGACACCGTTAGGGGCACTTGCAAAAAAAAAACAAATTGTAGTGGCATCGCAAATTGGCATCAAAATTTGACCCCAAATGTTGTAGTGTAATAATTGATATAGAGTAGGTGGGATGAACTAGGATGGGCATAATGGAGATGGTAACATAAAAGATGGATATAGTGGTTGTTGTGAGTATTCATGATTCCATTCATTGTGCATACTAGGCGAATAAATATGTTTTGAAGAAACATGTTGTTTTGTAATACAATAGAGTGATCATAATGCATACCTTGATCTCCTTGATTTGTTGTTTGAAATTTCTCATCAGTTACAAAGAATACTTGTTCATTTACACCCTTATCATGGTGAGATTCATGAATAGCTTGTACCTTATTCACCATGTTCTCTTGGTTGTTGGGGCATATGCACTTATCGTCTTGCCTGTAACAAGTAGAACAAAAAATAATTAAATTGTCATTCTCAAAATCCCATTGTCCCAAATATTCATTAATTATTTTCTCTTGTTTAGATATAGAATAATATTTGTACACACCTGTGACAATGGAAGATCAAGATAGTCTAAGTTACATTTATCAGGTAGAGAGGGTTTAAAAACATCACCTTTGGTTGACACGATTCCCACACCAATTTATTCTTTTGTTTTTAAATTTGAAAGCAGGGGTTTGGGGCAACAACCCCTAGTGGGTTCAAGGGGCAATGCCCCTTGCTGGGTCCCGGGGAAGCACCCTAGATGTGCTCCTTGTTACGATACAAGATAGGGTCGGGGGGCAATGCCCCCTCCACCAAGCTTTTTGCTTCTTGCACTCCCTTCAAATTTTGCATTTTTGAAGCATTTTTCACTCAAAATTGATGTGTTTGAACTACCTTGAAAATGCATCATTTTTAACATTCTTTTGCTTCAAAATTACCCCTTTCTTACTAGTTATTCACATCTAGTGATAACATAAAAATGGATCTGACTTCTAAGACCTACTTACAAACTTAAAACAATGCATCTATATGATTTAAGCAACACAAATTAGGACTAATTAGCTAGGCAAGGCTAGAAATTGTGCAAGCTTTCATCCTAACACACTGTTCCTAACTCAACTCATCACACTTACATGCCTTTGAAACCTTTCCCCGAAAATAATGCCAAAATGATAGGGCAACACTAGGGAAAATAATATGAAAGATTAATAATTTATAATGAATTTAGGATGGTCTATACATGTCAATCTAAGGGCATAAACTTATGAGGTGTTCGAGCAATATGCCATAAAGGTGTGCTAGTTATGAGTTGATTGATTATGAATGCAGCTACAACACACAAAAATAAACCTATAGAAAACCAAAGCAATTCTGGTGACATGAACTGTCACTTCTTGGTAACAAAAATGATAGAAACATAAGCATCAATCTATAAAAATAATAAAAACAATCATTTATGGAAGAAATAACAGTAACATAAATAATTCTAGAAATGTTACATTCATCTCTAACATAACTACTCTGAAAATCACTAAATAGTAGGAAACATGAACATCTAATTCAACAAATAGTCTAAGTAAGAAATAGAAAACCACACTCTTAAATAATACATGAAATAAACAAATCAAATAAAAAACATCATCGTGTTTTACCAAAGAGTGAGCCCTTACTCCCTGGCTTGCACATTGGATAGAAAGAACACTTCCTTACACTGGTTCGATCATGAGAATTGCTCCTTTATTTCAAATAAGAAAATAATACTAAATCTGTTTACATAACAAACTATGTTACATAATAATCTACACTATTGAATTACTACTATTAACCTGCTCAATGACAATGCCTTTTATAATATGGTTCGGTTCAAACCGATTCCTATCTTTGGTCCATTTCAATAGAATACTTGTCTTTACCGCAAACAATATATGACATATGTGGCACATGATTCCAACTCACTCATTTATATGCCAAGACAAATTCATTTTGGACCATACTTTATCACAACTACATTAACGTGCCTGGTAGCCACAAATACAAAACAATAATTTTGATAGTTACAAAATTAGAAATAAATAGTTCTACAATAGACAATATATCCCTCAATAGCTGGCATCAGGTCTGTTATAAAATTGACTAAAAATACACTGATTTATGCCCCACCGCGAGATTCATTTAATTTCAAAATCCATGGCGGCAATGAAGAGTCATAAGATAATAAACATATGGTTAGATAACAAGCATCCGAATAAGAAATTGATGACTCCCAATCCTTGTAATCCATTCTGATGTGGGAATGAAAAAAATAATTGATAGAAATGATTTGCTAGTAAACCAATCATGTACAACAGTTCTTGCCCAAAATGCAATAGGAAGTTCCCGTAGAATAGGCGACATGAAGATTTGCACCCACAAATCAACATGTTGCAAGCTATATATGCCATGACATAAAATAATGTTGATTAGTAAAAATAATCAATAGTTAATTTCCATATTTTAATCCCTAAACCATATTAAATACTACTTACATATATTAAATCACATGCAACATAAAATGGTATAATGGAATGAAATGGAATAGAAATAAAATATGGAAGTGAGTATGAAGGTACATGACATGGATTAAAATATGGCATAAAAATGGGTCATAAATGGCACTCATCAAATAGTTTGAGGAAAAATTTGAATGTGTCCTAATTCATTGTGATCATACCTCAAACACTATTTAGAAAGTTCTCAATCTACTATCGTTACAATGGGCTTGGTAGAATTGTATTATACACATCATGGAAAACTAGTCCAATCGATTTTTCCATCCTCTTATTGTAGAGGTTTTGTGGTTGGCCTTCTTACACCCCAATTGGGGAGTTTGGAAAGAACAAAATAATAATGAAACCAAGAAAGACCATATCAAGTCCTTGTTGATTCCTCCATCAATGTTATAAAGGAAAATATCTTGAAGGAAAGGAATTGAATACCCTTCAAAATTCCCTTGGGGGTCAAAATCAAGACTACACAAAAATGATATATTTCTAATCTCCTTTACAAACTGGACTCTCTGAAGGCCTTTGTGTGTTTTTTTCTATCATTTGGTCCTCCTTGCTTCAAATTGGCTCAAGATAAATTTTGATGGCTCTTCAGTGGTAATCATGGGTGGTTGGAAGAGGGTGGAGTAATATGAGACTTCAATCAAAATTTATATTTTTTCCTATGTAATCAACTACAGAGTCAAAACCTCCCATTATGTTGAGCTAGAAGCCATGTGCCGTGTGATCCAAATCATTAAGACTAAAGGGAAATATAATATCACTATATAAGGAGATTCTTATAATGTCATCAAAATTATTTGAGGGAAAGCCTTGCCAAATTGTTCACTTCTCAAAATTATTAGAATGGTTTGAAGCAATTTGTTATCCCCATAGAAATAGAGGATCATGTTTGTGTGTAAGGAATCTAATCATGTGGTATACTTGCCAGTGAAGATAACTACTCAAGAGATAAACACCATGATTTGGGATGATGAAACCTTACTCTTGGGTCAAGTGAGGTTGACATTAAAAAACACTTGGAAAATTCAATTCCATATATTATGTAGTCAAGGATGGTGGATCCAATGAAGGACAGTCCAAACCTTGTAGCCAATAGAATTACATAGTGGAATAATCAACACAACAGACAACACCATAAATGTTTCAAGTAATTTGCATTAACATGCCTGGCTGTAAGGCCTTCCAGGTTAGGGCCAATTACAAAATGAAATAATTCTACAAGATCCACAACCAAATCTAATAAAATCTCAGCTAGTTTAGCTCTGAAGACAATCAGAAGCTGATGGAAACCCTAAGGAAAATCTAAACTTGAGCTCACAAGCCTCCAAGCAATCCCCTTATCTCCAAGTGTGCAACCACTAGCTCTGCTACAAACAACTATTAGATAACAATCTGATCTACAAGATCATGCAAGATCTCTTCCACAACTTTGCCAACTTCATCTTTAAGAACCTCAGATCTGACTCACTAAGTCTTCCAAGTCATGAACCTCTATGATCACCTAATGATCCTTTGATTTCTTGATCATCTCCCTCTGATCTCTCCTCTCTAAACATCTACCCAAACATCCTATAAATACTAGTCATCAACCATAAGTCAGCTAGATGAAACCACTAACTCCCCCCAACAAATAATTAAATGCCATACAAGTCAGCTTACAAATGTATACAAACATTTAATTCAGCATGTCAGCCCAAGACAATGGCTACCAACAATTAATTCCCAAGTCGGCTCAACAAATCACACAGAACTCCAATCGGTAAGCCAAAACTACTGAGCAACAGTGAATTAATCGAGCATGCTAGGCATTACTGAGCACCAGTGTCGACTGAGCACCATAGGCATGATTGAGAAACAATTTCATTGAGTGCCAGAGACTACCGAGTTCCTTCAGTGACTGAGCTTCCTTCAATAATCGAGACTGTCGGTCAAGGCTGCAACTGAGTAACACCGGCCAAAATACAAACACTCCATGCAGTTTCATCGAGGACACAAAATGCCCTACCTTAACCTTGGATGCCCCTACATCAAACACCCCAGGTTCCAAAAGATGTTCATATGTGAGAAGAACATCTTTCAGGATTCAACACATAAATCCCTAACTGGTTCTTCACATACAAGTCCTTCACCTTTTTTTCTTGCAAAGTCTTCCACTTTAGTTTCCTCTGTCTCTTCAGGTCTTTTCTTGACAATGTACAAGTCAGTTCTTCATACTGATCATTCATTTTCTAAGGATCCACAATCTCAACTTGGCTACCAATACTTAGGTTTTTTCTACTGAGCGTTGTATCCATCAAAGACATCAGTGAAAACTTCCTGTCATTCTTATCAATAGTAAACACATTTATTACACAGTCATAAATAGCTCTATAATCATATTTCCAAGGTCTATTGAGAAATATATCACAACTATTCATCTTCACAATGTCACAAAGCACAAGATCCTTCTACTGGCCAATTTGAACATCAATGAAACATTGTTCTCTAACTTCCAGAGCATGAACATCTTGTAACCAGCCAAGCCTATAAGGACAAGGGTGTTTCTTTCTACTCAAACCAAGTTTTTGAACCAGGTCCTCAGCAACAAGGTTATCAATACTACCACTATCAACAATAACATCACAGAGTTTACTCTCTATCTTGCATTGGGTCCTAAACAAGTTACTCCTATGACAAGGTTCATCCTTTGTATCGAGCAATGTTCATTGAAGCAACAAGTTCTCTGATTCAGGTTCATTCTGAGTGTTCTCATTCATCACAACAGCTCGTCGGTCAACCTTCTTCTATGTGCATTCAAAAGAATGGTGTCCTTCCTCTCCATAGTTATAGCAAGTACCCTTAAAGATAACTCTACATGTCTTCTTCTTTGGTTCCATAGGTTTTTGTTCATCTTCTGCATCAGTCAGTTTCTCCTTCACCAAATGATCAATCTTTTCCTTCCCTTGAGAGTTACTAGGCTATTTCCTTTTCAACTTATCTTTTGTCTTCAGAGCATACTAATAAGAATCTTCAACAGAATCAATCTTCAACATACCAAGCTGATCTTGAATATTGAATCTCAGACCATTCACATACTAAGCTACCTTTTCCTTACCAAGCTCTCGGTGTCCAAACCGAATAGTAAGTTTGTAGAACTCCTCGGTATAATCTTCAACAGAAAAATCCTTCTGTTTTAGATTCTGCAACTTCTTAAACAAGTCAAGCTCATAGTTAGCTAGTATGAACTTAGATTTCAACTTAGTCATCATCAATCTCCAAGGATTGATCTTTGTTTCACCTTCATCTTCTCGGTCTCTCTGTAGTTCTTTCCACCAAAGAGCAACATGTCCTTTCAACTTTGTCTATGCTAATCTCACCTAAAGAGGATCTTCAATTTCTTCCAGCTCAAAGAAATCTTCAAGTTTACCAATCCAATCAATCAGATTATCGGGCTTCAAAGTACTAGAGAAAGTAGAAACTCCCATTTTGTAATTACTAAACTGAGCAGTAGGTCTAGGCAACCGAGCAATTCTATCTTCACCAGATCTGTTCCTCTGGTCATCACCACTAGATCCAATAGTTTCAAATTATTCAAAAGCTTCTTCATAGCCATCCTTAGTACCAACATTTTTGAGGTACACCAGCAATAGTTCTCATGATCTCGGTGACCATATCATTCTTCATCAATTCCATCTCAGATCTAAAATCTGATTGCACCTTCTCTGTGATCTAAGATTCAGCGGTATCAAAAAGATCTGAAATAACTCTAGGGTCCAATATTCTTAGAGGCATCCTTAAAGATAACAAAAACCTTTTGCAACAAACCCTCACCAACCACCTTGTGATAATTTCCAAGTTGCAACAAGTCAGATCTCAACTTGCAATCTTGTAAACAAATAGAGCACAATTCCACAAGTTCAGTGCTTTGAATCTGCAACTCAGATTGTGCACAATCTCTGCTATAATAAGATTAACTTCACAAGATCAGCCTTGCTAGGTCAAGCTTCTACTTCAACAAGATCAAACCTTTGCTCCAACAGGAATAAACTTTCTCTCTGATACCACCTTATGAAGTCAAGGATGGTGGATCCAATGAAGGACAGTCTAAACCTTGCAGCCAATAGAATTACACAGTGGAATAATCAACACAATAGACAACACCATAAATATTTCAAGTAATTTTCATTAACATGCTCGGCTATAAGGCCTTTTAGGTTAGGGCCAATTACAAAATGAAACAATTCTACAAGATCCACAACCTGATCCAATACAATCTCAGCTAGTTCAGCTTTGAAGACAATCATAAGCTAATGGAAACCCTAAGGCAGATCTAAACTTGAGCTCGCAAGCCTCCAAGAAATCCCCTTGTCTCCAAGTGTGCAACCACTAGCTCTGCTACAAATAACTATTAGATAAAAATTTGATTTGCAAGATCATGCAAGATCTCTTCCACAACTTCACCAAATTCAGCTTTCAGAACCTTAGATCTGACTCACTAAGTCTTCCAAGTCATGAACCTCTATGATCTCCTAATGATCCTCTGATTTCTTGATCATATCCCTCTAATCTCTCCTCTCTAAACATCTACCCAAACATCCTATAAATACTAGTCATCAGCCACAAGTTAGCTGGATGAAACCACTAACTCCCCCCAACAAATAATTAAATGCCATACAAGTCGGCTTACAAATGTATACAAACATTTAATTTTGCATGTCGGCCCAAGACAATGGCTACCAAAAATTAATTCCCAAGTTGGCTCAACAAATCACATAGAACTCCAGTCGGTAAGCCAAAACTATTGAGCAACAGTGAATTAACCGAGCACGCCAAGCATCACCGAGCACCAGTGTCGATTGAGCACCGCAGGCATGATTGAGCAACAATTTCACCGAGCGCCAGCATCTACTAAGTTCCTTCAGTGACCGAGCTTCCTTTAATAACTGAGACTATCGGTCAAGGCTGCAATTGAGTAACACCGGCCAAAATACAAACACTCCATGCAGTTTCACTAAGGACACATAATGCCTTGCCTTAACCTTGGATGCCCCTGAATCAATATATAATCAATTTTTTCTACCCCATTTAATGGATCTCACATACAAAAGTAACTCTAACTATCATAACTTGTAGAAGGGGTTAAATTCTCTTTCCTCACATCTTAGTTTAATTAGTAAATTTATTATGCTCATGTTTCTCCTTACTATTCCAAGAATTTTTTAGAATAAGTTCTATTCTACTACCAACAATTGTTCTACCATTTTTTTTGGTTATTCCATCATGAATGAAGACTTGGTACAGTTGGAGCCTAAGAACTATGAGCTACAATGAAGTGACTAGAATGTTAGGAATTTTTTTCTTACAACAAGTTACACTTCAATACTGAAGCAATGAATGTGTATGATCAGGTCATCTCTATAAAATTTGTTTAAGTCTTGGAAAGAGAGTAATATGCTTGTTTGGGGTATATCATTCCAAGCTTCAATTGAATCTATAGCCACTTCCACTAGTCTATAGAATAGAGGGATTAGTTTTGTCAAGAGAATGAAATGAGACTCCAAAAATTCTATGAAAAGGTTGTTATATAAGGGGGGAAGTTGTAACCATCTATACAATGATTTCAATGTAGAGGACCGTTTTGGAGTTTGGGTCAAAATAGATGATGTTCTGATGAGTTATGTTTCCTTGGAGGGTTGCTTCCTTTCCCTTCACGTGTGATGAGATCCAAATCTTTAAGATTAAATCCCTAAATAATATCAATATTTAAGGATATTCTTCTTATATCATCAAAAATGCTTTGAGGGAAAGCCTTTTTGAATTGGTCAATTCTCAAAATTATTAGAATGGCCTTGAGAAATCTATCATCCCTATAGAATAACATGACCATTCACATCTATAAGGAATCTAAACAAGTGGCATACTTACTAACTGAGATGACTACTTAAGTACAAAACATCTTGATCTGGTATGATGAAACCTTACTCTCGAATCAAGTGAAGTTGAAATTATAAAGCAAGGCCAACTAAATTGCACATATAATTAGTTTCCTTTCTTAACCTTTTCAATGGATTTCACATAATGAAGTACATCTAACTATAATAACTTCTAAAAGGGGTTACATTCATATTCCTTACATCTTAGCTTCATTACTAAATTTTGTATGTTCATGTTTCTCCTTATTATTCCAATATTTATTTGGAATTAGTTCTATTCCACTAGCAACAAATCCCCTACCATTTTTGTTGATTATTCCATCATGGGTGAAGACCAAGTTCAGCTGGAACTTGATGACTACAAGATACTTAGAGGTGACAAGGCTGTTTGGAATATTTTTCTCTCAGTAAACTTCACTTATTATATTGAAGTAATGATTGGGTATGAACAAGTCATCTATGAAAAATTCATTTAAGTCTTGGAAAGAGGGTAATGTGGTAGTCCATAATATAACATTCCAAGTTTCTAATGAAGCTGCAATTTCTTCCACTAGTCTACTAAATGGAGGGATAAGTTTGGCCAAGAGAATGAAAGAGGACTATAAAGATGCTATGAAAATATTCCTATCTAAAGGGGAAATTTTTAACCATGTATAGAAGGATTTCAATGATGAGGACCTTTTGGGACTTTGGGTACAAATAGCTGGTGTTTAGATGATGTACGTTACCTTGGGGGGGTGCTACAAGTGGTATCATGCCTTCATTTTCAGCGCGAACATTTGTAGCATAATATTAGATAAAAAAATGTTTTTAGATTTACATTTATCTGGGAGAATCAATTTAGAAAGTAGTAGTCTCCAAAAACTCCTTTCCCTTTCATTAATATCTTATCTCTTTCCTTTTCTAGTTTAATGGTGCTTTCACTTCATTCCTAACTACTCACCCCATAGTTCTTAATACCTCCTATTTGCATAAGGTGATGGATCCATTCCTAATAAGATAAATTTTAGAGTTTCCTCTCCTTCAACCTCGGTTGTTTCCAAATCTTTGAACTCATTGTCAACAACCAAGGTTTTCAATTAGCTACTCAACTTTAGGTCCTATTCAAAGGACTAAGATGACTCCCCCAAAGGTTAAAACTTTATAGTTGACATTACATTGTTAATTCTAAATTCAAAAAAGGTTTTTTTGGACCCCCTAGAGGATAACATTATTTTTATCTTCAATGATAAAAATGACTCTATAAGGTCCTTCAGGGTCAAATCCCATACCTTTCCTAGTTTGGTTGGCTCCCTCTACCATTTTACCTTATGGGATTTCCATCCTCCTTATCCTCCTGCGAAGAATGCTCAAGATAAAAATTCAGATGTGGTTTTGATTTTCCCATCAAACTATCCCTAGCACATCCTTTTTATTTGGCTGTGTGAAAAGATAGAGGAAATTTCTAAAGCCATTAAACTCGTGGGAAACATTTCCAAGTGGTAATGGTCCAATTGCACACAACTAAATAGACAATTTACCTTGTTCAAAATCTAGTATTAAAAATGTCTTATGATTGGATAGGGGAATATGTGGCTGAGGATATTTAGAATACTATGAAGAATTTGACATCTATAATTCAATAAATGAGAGAGATTGGATAAATAGGTATGTGATATAAAATTAGAGGTGTGTTTTAAGGAACAAAGAAAGCACCTGGAAGAAGAGGTCACCAAATTCAATGTGAATCAATGGATTCTTTTGTCTAATATTCACAAGTTCATTATTTATTTCAAGGATTCAGTCAACAAAATGGCCACCATAGTTCATGTCTTCCTATTAGAGATGGATAAAAGAAAATAGAAATGTAAGTCACACTTGCACCATCTCTTGACAATTATTCTATCTTTCCTAGGGTGCTAAGGCTAATTACAATTGATCAAAGGGTATCCTCTCCATCCTTCAAAAGAAATTTTGAGAAGGGCCCTATGCTCAAGTTTCACTATCATAAGTCCAGTCCGATAGGTTCTCTTTCAGTTTCTATTCTTATGGTGGAGTAAGCTTCAATTTATCCCAAGTTTGTCACCACCCCTTGATAGGGAGATCTTCCTTCCATAAGTCCTATCTCCACTAGGACTTCAATAGGTCTTATCTTGACCTATCTTAGGGTTTCTATGACCCTACAATCAGAGGGATTCTTCCTAATCTCCTCTCCTCCTCAAGATATCACTACAAAGGTCTTCAAATCACTTTAACTCCACAACTCTTCAAATGAATTCAACCATGTAATTCATCCAAAACTCCATATTCATGTTTCTAGTTGTTAGGAATGGGAGATGACTCCTTTTATCTTTTTTTTCATCAATTTGGGGTGTTTCATCTAATGGTATCCTTTTACAAGTACCCGATCTCCAATTTTGGCCTAAACAAGCTACTAGGCCTTATAGGTATCCTAACACACAAATGAGAGCTTCACTCTGCAAATTTCCACACAAGTGCCCAAAAAAATCATACTTTCAGACACCCTTTTCAAATTTATGAAAGATTCACAAACCCTTATCTCTCCAACTGCTCCGTACAATCGTTTCCTACTTTGTAGCCTTGTTTTTAGGCCTAATTAGCCCTCACTGGTACACAGTGAGGGTTTTGTTCTTTGCACCCCCTGCTAAATTGTTGAATATCTCTCCTTCATATGATTGAGTCTTTGAACATTGAAGAACCTTCTCCAGGACCTAGATTGGCATTTCCAATCCTTTGTCTCTCTCCCAGATGCTGGATCAAACTCAGGCTCCTAACCGGGCTTGCCTTTAAGCTCACCTAGAGCCTGGTCATTAACCCACTTCCCCTGCATTGTACACTATAAAAATACATATATAAATTTCATGTACAATGGAATAACATAATCCAAGTGGCCATAAAGAATCAACCATGGATTCCTAAGTTAGGGCCATAATAATGACCTCTACTCTGAATAGTCCAGCAAGATGGCCTTAGAGGAGGAATTTATTTACTAAGCTTCAAAGAACAAAAAATAACTAAAAAAAAGATTGAAACAAGTGACTAAAACATAAATAAATGAAAGTATCTAATACAAATCTCTGGGTCAATCCATGATTAAGGATGACCAAGTTCTTAATATCAAAACCCTCACGGGTACAGTCCTGTCAGTCTCAAAACACAACAAAATTCTCAATAAAACTTCTTGCCAACCCTTGGTCTCAAAAAAAACAATCCATTTATAGGCTTAGACCATTAATCTTGGTCAGGGTTATCCCTATAACTAACTCCTAGGCTCGGACAGGCTAAAGACTGAATGTTGTCATGACAACTTTCAAAGTTGTCATGACAACTTTTATAACTTTCTTGTCAACTTTTACAAGATTGATTCATGAGGTCTAAGTAGACTCTCACTACTACTCCAATCATTTTAAGACATTGAAAACACATAACCACATTCATTTAATACATTATTACAATCAAGATTCACCTTTGACTATTTAGCACTTCCCAATGGCATACAAGCCATATGCTTGGGGTCTTCACCAAACCTATCAAGACCTTTCTAGCACTAAATCCAAACTATCTGGAGACCTTAGTTGGAATTCAAACAAACTCAAACTTACTAACCAAAAAAACAAACAAACCAAAAGTCCATCAAGATAGTGACTTGGCCTATAGTCACTACAAGTGAAAAACTTGGGTGTAGGTGTCTAGGAGCTAGCCTAGGTGCTCCTGTACCATACTCCCCTACAAAAAGAACCTAAGTCCCATTAGGAGAAAAGAGTGCCACATCTATGCCCAGCTTCTTGAAGCTATTCTCTTCTATCCATTGATCCTCTAACTCAGGAAGAGACTTCCACTTCACAAGGTATTCCATGTACACTCCATGTCAAGTTTTCTTCTTGACCCTTGAGTCTAGGATCTTCTCAGCTTGAGGCTTCACTTGGGTTGGTAATTTGAGATCTTTTCTATCAGTATGAGCATCAGGGCTGTGTTCTTCATCCTCCACATTAGTTCCTTTGTACTTCACCAAGTCTTGCACATTAAAAACTGGTGAGATGGATAGGTCACTAGGTAGACCTATCTTATAAGCATTGGAGCCATACTTCTCAAGAACCTTACAAGGTCCAACTCTCCTCATTTGTAGCTTGCTTGGCATGCCTTTTTGAGGCCTTTCTTTATTTAGGTGTACCATCACCCAATCACCCACTTCAAACTAAAGTTCTTTCCTCCTTGTATCAACTCTATCTTTCACCTTTTGATTTGCTTCAACCAATGTCTTTCTAACCTACTCATGGACTTCTTGCATGGATTGGGAAAAATCTTCAGCATGTCCACTCACTCCACCCTAATTCCCAAGTTCTCTTAACTCACACACACCTCTTGGGTGCATGCCATATACCACTTCAAATGGACTATTTCCAGTAGACCTATTTATGCTATCATTATAGGAAAATTCAGCTTGTGGTAATACCTAGTCCCACACTTGTCCATACTCCTTGGTAAGACACCTTAAGAGATTTCCCAACAATCTATTGATAAGCTCTATTTGGCCATCCGTTTGAGGATGGTAGGCTGACCCAAAAGTAAGGTTAGTTCCCAATCTCTTCCACAAAGTCTTCCAAAAATGCCCCATGAATTTCACATCTCTATCTGAGACTATGCTAATTGGTAGGCCATGAATCCTTACCACTTCCTTAAATAATAGATGTGCTATGTAGCTGGCATCATGTGTGGTCTTGCATGGTATGAAATGGCTCATTTTTTTGAATCTATCTACCACCACATAGATGCTATCAAAACTAGTAGTTGTCCTTGGAAAACCAACTATGAAGTCCATACTTAAACACTCATATAGCCTCTTAGGTATTTGTAAAGGATGGTATAACCCTACATTTGAAGATGCACCTTTTGCCTTTTGGAAAACCATACATTGCTCTACATACCTTCTCACATCTTTTGGCATCTTGGGCCAATAGTAGAACCTTTGCACTAGGTCCAAAGTCTTGTTCAAGCCAAAGTGTCCACTAAGGCTGCCATTATGTTTTTCTTGGATAAGGTTCTCCCTCATGGAATCTCTAGGTACACATAACTGATTTCCCTTGAATAACAATCCATTTTGTAAAGTGTAATCAGAAAACTCACTATGAAAGTGATTCTCAAAATCTTCACATACCTTGTAGGCCTTGGAGAAATCATCATCCTTCTTGTAGAGTCCTTTGAATCCTTCTATGCCAATGCTTTGGAGATGGATTTCTTGTATAGTCAGCAGCCTTCTACTTAAGGCATCAACTACCTTGTTGTTTCACTACAACATTTGGGGTCAAATTTTGACGTCAATTTGTGATGCCACTACAATTTGTGTTTGTTTTTTGTGTTTTTTGGAAGTTCCCCTGATGGTGTCGTAATAGCGAAGATATCATCGTAATTGCAACACCCATTTAGTTATAAACAAAAAAGAAAAGAAAAGAAAGTGTCATTTGTAATTTGTGAATTCGAAGAGCTATCATAAAGATGACACAACACTTGTGCATGATGCGAAGAGGGCATTCCATTTTGGCATGCATGAAGAGGCTGACACCCATATGTGAGAAGAGGGCACTGGCACTTGAGGTAGGCATTTGAGCTTTGTCTTCTCATTAAATCAATTTTAGTGACATTGTTTATATCTTAGCATTGTTAATAGTGACATTGTTTACATCTTTTCATTTGGAATGCTCAATGACCCACGAGCTTTGAGAGGTAGGGCATCATTGCTATTACCTTCAAGGTATTGTGTGAAGTGTTTGATCTCTCTTTATTTGTTTTTCTATTGATATTCACTATGTGCATACTCCTCGTTTATGATCATTTCATGAGGAAATGTCTTGATGGCTGACGGGATGCAAGCCAGGGCATGATACATTGTTCATGAGCTCACTATTTAATACTGGCATTGTTTACATCTTTTCATTTGGAATGCTTGATGACCTGCAAGCTTTGAGAGCTAGGGAATCATTGCTATTACCTTCAAGGAATTGTGTGAAGTGTTTGATCTCTCTTTATTTGTTTTGCTATTGATATTCACTTTGTGCGTACTCCCCGTTTATGATCATTTCATGAGGAAATGTCTTGATGGCTCGCGGGCTGCAAGCTAGGGCATTATACATTGTTCACGAGCTCACTTTTTAATACTGGCATTGTTTACATCTTTTCATTTGGAATGCTTGATGACCAGCGAGCTTTGAGAGCTAGGGCATCATTTCTATTATCTTCAAGGCATTGTGTGAAGTGTTTGATCTCTCTTTATTTGTTTTGGTGTTGATATTCACTATGTGGTACTCCCCGTTTATGATCATTTCATGAGGAAATGTCTTGATGGCTCGCGGGTTGCAAGCCAGGGTATCATATATGGTTCATGAGCTCACTGTTTAATACTGGCATTGTTCATGAGCTCACTATTTAATATCTGGCCAGACCATGTAAATGGTACCAGGCCAACCCAATCAGCCCAACAAAATGTGTCATGTTTATCTTTGTCAAATACACTCGTTCACCATTTTGTTCTTGTTCTTCAAAAATATTGCATCAAAAGTAATTGTAAATAATGATTCAAAGAAAAAAGAAACAACTACAATAGATCAGACCTCAAAAAATTACAGTCAACTACTATAGCTCATAGTCTCAATGAAATAAACAGTGTATAAAATAATATATGGTGCACAACAACAACAAGCATGCAATGACATGAATAACATTGCATGATAAAATTCAATCCTCTTAGTTTTTATTCAAATCTATTCGAAACTCCTATCAACTCATTGTCCAATAGTTAAACTAACATATGACTTCAAAGGAGGAATTATGAAATATAGTTGTAGGTAGTTATCTCTTCTATAATGAAAGTGGTACCAGGCCAACCCAATCAGCCCAACAAAATGTGTCATGTTTAGCTTTATCAAATACACTCATTCACCATTTTGTTCTTGTTCTTCACACAAATATTGCATCAAAAGTAATTGTAAATAATGATTCAAAGAAAAAAGAAACAACTACAATAGATCAAACCCCAAAAGAATACAATCAACTACAATAGCTCACAGTCTCAATGAAATAAATAGTGTATAAAAAAATATATGGTGCACAACAGCAACAAGCATGCCATGACAGTAATAACATTGCATGATAAAATTCAATACTCTTAGTTTTTATTCAAATCTATTCGAAAATCCTATCAGCTCATTGTCCAATAGTTAAACTAACCTATGACTTCAAAGGAGGAATTATGAAATATAGTTGTAGGTAGTTGTATGCACCCTAAAATGGTTGCCTAGACTTTGGGCCCCATTTTTGCAATTTATCAATTTTCTAAATCAATATTTTCAATTCAAATCAATTTCCTTGATCAAATCCTAATTCTATCATTTATTCGATTATATTCTATGGGATAACCATTTTATCCTAAGTCTTTATTTAATTAAAATGAATTCCCTCCCCTTTTATTAAATAAAAATCCACCACTTTCCTCTTATCCTAAGTTGCACAAATAAAGCATTATTCTTATTTTATAAAAAGGAGAAAAGGCCTTTTTGTCTCACATGAGGCTCAAAAGTCAACACTTCTTTCTCATTGGAGGAGACTTGTGCACATGGATTGATCCCTCTTTCAAACTCCACCCTTGATTAAATCTTTTGCCTCTTAATCTCCATCATCCGTTGATTCTGAATTTCTTTAAAAGAAGAGCTCTCTGCTCATTCTAGGATCCAAATATTGAATACTAATCTTATGCTACAAGATTTCTTGGTGACTTTGGAGCTTTGGAGATCTTCTTGCATTCTAGCTTTCATTATTGCATCATAGCTTCATGTTTATGCTTTATTAGTTTAGATTTCCTTTCATGTTCTAGCTTAGCTCACACAGCTTAATTAGAAAGGCTTGTAATACTTTCATTTTCATAGCTTAGTTCGCATTCTTGCATCTTCATTTCTAGCATAGCATTGCATTGCATTCTCATCTTGATTCTTGAGGATATTGGCATTCTTGCCCTTGTCTCTTTGAATCTCCCATTGTGTGGTTTACTAGCAAGGTTATAGGCTTAATAGCTCTAGCTGAGAGCATTCTTAATATCCTTGTGACTCCATGCCTAGGGAGCTCTAGGTTGCTTTCTCAAGGTTTCCAATCCATGGATTCTCTTGGAAGTAATGACTTAGAGAAGTTCACATCTTAGTGTGTACATTTTTAACGCCCACCGTGGGGCATAACACTTTGTTTTTTCCTTTATTTTCATGCATTTCCACTAATTTTTCATCATATTTTTCTTGTTGTTTCGGCTGACTTTTTGTACTTTTTGACAGAATATTGTATGACAGTCTTCCAGTATCGTACGATAGTTTTTTGTATACCCATGTGATACTTTTCCAGTAAAAGTATCATACGCCCTTGCAAGATTCTATCGCAAAGACATACAGAACTCCATCATCTGGACATAGTATGATCTATTGTATAGAGAGAAAGTATTACACTAGTATATTGCGAAGTATCATACGAATCTTTCTTTGAAAAAACTATCGCCTAGGCCTGGCAGTGACTGATTTTGATCGTTTGTTTGCAAGATTTGATTTGTTTGCTTCGGATTTCTGATTTGCTGTGGTAGAATAGATATTTACTTGTAGATTTTACTTGATTCTATTGTGCTAACCTTTGTGGGGCTAAAAATTTGTGCTTATAGGTGTGTCCTCATTGCTTGAATATTTGCCAAAAATAACGCATGTCAAAGCTTCAAATGCATAAGGGCTACTAATCCTTTCTTGCAGGGCTTCCCAAAGCATAAAAACAATCAAGTTCTTGTTCATTGCTTTCATTTTTAAGTGTGGCATATACTAGTTGATTCTTTTCTTAGGCACTTAATATCTTGTTGGAGGAGTCTTTTGGTGGTAGGAGAGTATGCTCTTCACCCTTGTGGTGAACCAAAAATCTTGACCCACTTCTAGATTTTGAAAGCAAGAGACTAATTGAACTTTGCTTGGTGTGTTTGGGAGAGATTTTTGAGATAGGAGAGTATGCTCTTCACCCTTAAGGTGAACCAAAAATCTTGACCCCTAAAGATTAATCCAATTTTTGTTTAGTTTTAGAATCTTTTAGTGGGCCTTCTCTTGAGCAATCAAGAGGAACAACCCAAGTGGGGACAAGCTAATACCGAGCTATTCTGACCCACTATAAAATCAAGGCTATCAAGGACACAAAACCTTGGTAGATGTAGTACTTGTCTTCATTTAGTGTGAGTACTTGTGGGATTGTGACCATGAGGAAAAAGCTAAGCAAGAATGCTTAACGTACTCTTATGGCCACGAGGTCTGTTACTTGCCGCAAGGTAAGGAGTCCCTTTGGGGAGCAAGAGGGGTATTATGAATGAAAGCCCTTACTATGAACCATAGATAGAAGCTACCCAATTTTGCCACTTAGTATCTTGGTGCAAGGATTGATCCTAGTGGACTAACCTAGATCACCCCAAGATTACTCACCATCTATTTTCCTTTGGTTGTGTCATTGGCACTTCCACAAAAAAGCTAACATCTATTGTGGGCAGCCACTTTGTGTGAGGCAATGGGACATCAAGTGTGGGCCAAGTTGTTAAGTATTGAGCCTTTGTCTTTCTAGGCTAGTAAGTGCTTGATTTGTCTTTGTTGTGATCTACCCATGTAAACGTTATCAAACATCAAACATCATGGTAGCATTCATAGGATTTTTCGCTTTGATATCACAAGTGCTTGTCTTGACAAGGTTTTCTTTTCCCTTGATTGAAGTTTTTTATGACATGTTTGATCACTTACTATTTTCAAACTTGTCTGTTCTTTGCTATTACTATGGTTGGAGTCAATAAATTGAACCATAAAACTGAGACCTTAGATGAATTGCCTTCGAAAACTAAAATTTTCACAGTCACTAGTCAAGAATTGTACAATACTAAACAATCGTCGCACACTGGTCTAAATTTTATCGTGTGATTCTTCATTACTAAACAACTGTCACACATCTTGCCTAGAATATATCACACCTACTACCTAGAAACTGTCGCATGACCTTAGTGCAAAATATCACCTGGACATATTGTATCGTCCCAATACCCTGCAAATTGTCGCATAGAGTAAATTTGTTGTCTGTCTGATTTGTGTCATTTTTTAGTCTTCTTTTGGTTGATCTAGATTTTAGTAGGTTTCTTACCTTGCAGCTAGAAACCTATTTGTACCTTGGGTTCCTAGGTTTTGACTCCTTGAATTAGTATTCTTTGATTTCACAAGTGACCTTGCTTGGAATTGGTATGTTAGAAGTCATCCTTGTTGAAAAAGTAAACCTTTAGATTCTTTGGTAACACACTTGGAGAGTCTTAGTAGTCTCTTGTCCAATTCACTTCCATCAAAAATAAATTTCAATTTCAAATATAATTTGGGTAAATCCATCCTCCTGATCCATATGTGCTAGGATACTTATCCTTTGATTGGGCAGCTCTGTGGCAGTGTTGGTTTACACCTTTTGCAATTTTCTATCTTACCATCTCTTTTTGGACAATTGAATACTTTTACTATCCTAGTTTAGTATCGACATTTCGTAGGGTCATCTTATCACCAAGGGTCTTTTCTTTCATGTCGGTTATGACAAGGTATCAAGTCAATCAAGGAAAATGACCTCAAGTTGTCTTTGACTAGTTACCCTTAGTCCAAACTCGTCAAAAGAAAAAGGGAAAAGAGCCCATCTTTGATCAATCCCCTAGGAGTGAGCCCGAAGTTTGGTTTAAACCTAAGAGCAATCCTAGTGAGTTGAGTACCTCTTTGGCACCTTCTCAATCAGATATGGACATGAGTTACACCATGACTAGAAAGGAGGGAGAAGCAATGGATCAAAATCTTAATGACATATTTCAAAGACATAGGGACAACATGCTATTTGGTGATGACAATCAACCAGAATCACCCCCTATCAACACCAGATATCTAGATGCCCATCAAAGAGCTGAAAGGTATACAAGATGAGCTCACCAAGATGAATGGTCACAACATGAAGACCAAAACAATGAATCATGTGATTCTCATGTGAATGCAGAATTTACTAATGACTTGTTCAAACATTCAAGGCCAAACTCTCCACTCCAAACAACTTCAAGATATAAGAGTGAAAGGCTCAAAAGAATTGAGTGAGAAAGGAAAGCCTTTTTGGATGAATAGGCTGCAAAAGAAGGGAAGCTTAAACTCCTAGAGGCGGAGGGACAAGCCTTATTGGAATTGGAAAGAAAAGCATTTCAAGAAGAACAAGATAGGCTTTTAGCCCAAAAACTCAATGACCAATACAACAAAAAGGGTATCAACAATGGCAACAACTCTCCACCATCTACTCCTTCAAGAACCCCATGAAGCGTAAGGCATTCAAGAACCCCTTCAAGATCTCCTAGTCCTAGAGGAAGAAGGACTTCACAACACGCTCACTATAGAGACAAACACCTATTAGGAACTCAAGACAACCCTCCCAACGAGCTCATCATGGATCCCAACATGGAGGTAGTAATACAAGTTTTGATGCTCAAGACTTTATGAGGATGCAACAAGAACCACTCTTCCAACAATATGTGGAGAGGTATCTAGAGAAAAACAAGGATAAGTTTCTAGAGAGCTTGATCAACAAGGGTGCTAGGGTTCCTTAAAACTTTGATGTGGATAGAAAGATCAAGAAACAAGGACCATCTCAAGAAGAGGAGATCAAAAAACTCAAGCGAATGATGGAAAAGGTGTTGGAACCTAAAAGTTCCTTTTCACTTGACTCAATGTATCCCAATCCTTTTGACAGGAGTGTGAACATGAAGGACTTTCCTAGGAAGGTGGAAATCCCCCAATATGACAAGTATGATGGTAATGGGGATCTACATGACCATGTGCACCAATTCTACATCATGAGCTTTGAATTCAACCAAGATGACTCCTATCTCATGAGGTTGTTTCCAAGGAGTCTCAAGGGTCAAGCAATGGAGTGGTTTACCAATATTACTCACCCCATCAAGACCTTCAAAGAAATGGTTCATAGATTCATCCAACACTTCGCCTACAATCTTTCAAGATCTATCACTATGTTGGACCTATGTAACTTGAAACAAAATCAAGGGGAGTCATTTGTGGTTTTCTTACAAAGATGGAGACACCAATGTTCTCGTTACTCCAGGACCATTCCTGAGAAGGAGAAGATTGACATTCTCATCAGCAACTTGATTCCTGAGATGCGGTATGAAGTGAGGAAGATGTTCTTTGACTCCTTTGACACCATGATCGAAACTGCATGTAGAATCAAGGATGTGTTGAAAGAGCAAGGAATTTTGACCAACAACAAGAATAACAACAATGGTCAAAACAACCGCAATGCTAATAAGGACAAAGGGAAAAAATTGCACTAGAATAAGAACAAGCAAGTGGTTAACAATGGAGTGGTGGACTCTTCTCAACCTAAGGATCAAGGTGTTCTTCACTTATCTATTATTGTTCAAGCAATGAAGCTCAACACATCCAACCAACAAGAATATAAGCCAAGGTACCAAGAAAAGCCTAAGAAAGAAAGGTGCCAATTTTCAAATCTTGGTGATTCCTATGAGGATGTCTTCAAAAATCTTCCTCAAGATCCCGCAAAGCACCATATTCCTGATGTTAAACCTCATTGGTGGGATGAGAAGGCTTTCTACAAATTCCATAATGGTATTGGACATGACATCAAATATTATTGGAAATTAAAGCATATTATCCAAGATCTAATTAAGAGTGGAAAACTTAAGGTGGATGGTCTAAACACTAATGTTGATCACAAGGCTTTCAAGGAGCCTTTGCCTAAATATGAGAAGGGGGAAACCTCTAAACCAAAGAATGGCAAGGCCAAAATCAACTATACCTACACAGCTGCAAAAAATGTGGTTAATATGCTTGAAGTTGTGGAGGAAAATGTCAACATGATGAGGGACAAGGATCGTTATGGTTATGATGTGGGCTCTCCTCCTATATTTGATGAAGAACCTATGGTTGTGCTAAGGGGTCCTCACTCTAAAAGGTCATCCCAAGCTCTTAACATTGTCACAAGAAGCCAAGGTCCTGTGGTCATTAGAGGTCCTAGTTCTAACCAGTCTAGTAAACCAAAGCAAGTGGCATCCAAGAATGTCACCACAAAATCAGCAGTTAACCCTGAGATGAGCTATAATCTTGTTGACCAATTACAAAGAACCCCGACTCAAATCTCAATCTTTGAACTCTTGGAATTGTCCCCAAGACATAAGCATGTCCTTGAGGATGCCTTGCACACATCAAATGTTCCTACCAACATAGATGTCGACCAATTCCAAAGCATGGTCAATCATATTGCCAGCCCACATTACCTCACCTTTTTAGAAGATGATGACAAAGCTTTGAGCCATCCACATAATCTTTCCCTTCACATTGAAGTCATGATCCATAAAACCCATGTCAGGCGTGTGTTGATAGAAGGGGGTGCTGGGCTCAATATTTGTTCTTTAAGTCTATTGAAAACATTGGGTTACTTAGAAGAGGTCATAGATGCCCAAAAGAAGATTACCATAAAAGCCTATGATGAGGCAGAATGGAGTTCTAAGGGGTTGGCTATTCTTCCTGTTAGAATTGGCCTCGTTGAGAAAGATATTTTGTCTCAAATTGTTGATGTTGGTCCTTTAGCATACAAAATTTTACTCGGTAGGCCATGGATCCATGAGATGCAAGTAGTGCCATCCACCTACCACCAATATGTTAAGTTCCCCTATAATGGAGTAGAAATCTATATACCTGGGGATAGAACATTATCTGTCAATTCCATTTCAGCAAGGACTCATGTTCCCCTCAACATAGAAGCAGAGGATTTCAATGTGACTCTAGCATAGTGCAAAGATAAATTCAAATCAATGGACCTTGGTATGGGGGGATATCAAATTGACTCCTTTACAAAACTTCCAGTCTCACCCAGGTCTTATGGAAAGCCTTCACAAGAGATGAGACCCTCCTCTTCGGCCATGACCTTGTTTGACACATTTGTAGAGTCCTCAGTTCCTATCTAGGATGAAAAAGAAGAGGTAGTTGTTAAGGACTGGATTTATAGAGAAGATAAGTACATGCACAATGAGAACTTCTCTCTGTCTCCTAAGGTATATGGAAGAGGGTACACTCTTGTAAAAAATATGGGCTATCCAGGACATGGTCCTCTTAGTCATAGATTGGATGCTAGGGCTGAACCTCTTGATCAAGCTCTTTTTGGATGCAAGTCTAAGAAGATAGTTGGCCTAGGGTTTGAAAATCATGACAATAAAATTGCTCCTATCTCGGATGAGTCGAATAGTGAAGATGAGTCGAGATACATGCCAAATTTAGCTAATCAACAAGATAGGTGTGAAGATTAGGTCCCTTACACCAATCTCCTTTGGGGAGATCCAGACAATCTAGTTGCCCATACAATAGTCTCAAGCCTAGAACAAGAAGAATCCACTGTTGAAGATTATGTCCAAGAACATCAAATCATGAATGGTGCTCAAGAAGGTGTTACCCTTGGTGACATTAGAGCCTCCACATCTAGATGTTGTAAACATGCATGGTGTAAACATCCCAATCAGGATTCAGATACAGAATCACATGAATATGAATGGGAGTCTCTCTCTGACTCTTCCACAGTTGACATGGACATTGATGTTGTCCATACTTATAGTTCTTGTCTTGAGGTAGCTAATGAGTCACGTGTAGGATTTACAGATTTGAATCCATAGGTCACTTTAGTGGATGATTCTTCACTTGGTAGGAAAAATCTTGATTTGGGTGACTTAGAGGGATACTTGGCAGACTCTGACTCTTTAGTCACCAGAGATAATGCCATTCGTATCCACAATCTTGAACTTGCCATTGACCTACCTCTTGCTAATCCTCACCTCATTGACTAGTCTCAATGATATCAAGAGCCTGAGCTCTTAACATTCCAAAATGACTATGAGATAACTTGTTACCTGAACACAATTGAACCTATAGTCTCTTCCACCAGTGAACCGGCTACAAGCATGAAAGAACCCAACATCAAGTACCTCAATCAAAAAATAAAAAGAAAAGAAAAAAAGAATAAGAGTTCTGATGGCGAAAACCACTGTGTGGTGGTGTCAGAACCAAAATCAGTAAAAATAAATGATGTATCCAAGGGTGAAAACCTCTATGAGGCACCTAAGAATGAGGTACTTGATCATCTCCCAAGTTACTTTCAAGATAGATCTTCAATGCTTGTAGAGCCAACACAAGCAGTCAACTTGGGAGTAGATGAAACTCCGCATATAGTGCACTTGGCTCAGTCCTTGTCACCTCTAGAAAGGGAAGCGTACACTAAGTTCTTATAGAGGAAGAAGATTAATTTTTCTTGGACTTACTCAAATATGCTAGGATTGGACACTAATCTCATTATGCATCACTTGTCCATAGCTCTAGATGTGAAACTAGTCAAACAAAAATTGATAAAGATACATCCTCATATAGCTCTTTTAGTCAAGGAAGAATTAGAAAAACTCCTCAGCATAGGATTCATAAGAGCTATTGACTATGTCGAATGGATTTCAAATATTGTACCAATTTCAGAACATGATAAATCCATTTGTATCTGCATAGACTTTAGAGATCTCAATAGAACATGCCCAAAGGATGATTTTCCACTCCCAAATATAGACATGATAGTGGACATGACCGCGGGTTATGAGATCTATTCATTGATGGATGGTTTTTCTGGGTATAATCAGATCAAGATAGCTCCTAACGACCAGGAAAAGACTGCATTCACTTGCACATGGGGAACCTATTTCTAGAATGTTATACCATCTGGATTGAAAAATGTAGGAGTTACATACCAATGAGCTATGACAACTATCTTTCATGACATGATGCATAAGAATATGGAAGATTATGTGGATGACACCTTGGCTAAATCTAAAAAAATAAATACACACTTAGGTGATTTGGAAGTCATTCTGGATTGCATGGAATAGTTCTAACTAAGATTAAATATAAAAAAGTGTACATTTGGTGTCACCTCTGGAAAACTTCTCGGTTTCATTATTTCAGCCAAAGGAATAGAGGTCGACCCCGAAAAGGTCTAAGAAATCATGGATATGCCACCTCCCAAAAACATTAGTCAAATGAGGAGTCTTCAAGGATGTCTTCAATCTATAAGGAGGTTCATTTCACAAATGGCAGATAGAGCTCAACCTCTCAATAAGAATTTGCATAAAGGAATTAAATGTATCTAGAATGAGGATTGTCAGAAAAGCATGGAACAAATCAAATAATACTTGGAAAATCCTCCTATTCTAATGCCTCCTATCCTAGGAAAGCCACTCATTCTATATGTTTCAGCAACAGAATCTTCCTTGGGGGCATTATTGGCTCAACTTGATGAAAATGGGAAAGAAAGAGCCATATATTACATCAGTTGTATGCTTGTTTTATATGAGGTTAATTACACCAGTATTGAAAAATATTGGCTTGCAGTGGTGTTTGCTTCCCAAAAGTTGCAACATTACATGCTTGCACACACAATACACCTCATAGAAAAAATTGATCCTCTCAAGTATTTGCTTGGTAAGGCTGCTCTCATAGGTAGACTTGCTAAATGGATGATGATTCTTTCAGAATTTGACATAGAATACATTAAGCATAAAGCTATAAAAGGACAAGCCATTGTAGATCAATTGGCTAATTTCCCAATTCAAGACAGTGTACCAATTCAAGTTGCCTTTCTAGATGAGCACATCATGTACATGACTGAGAGAACATGGAAGATGTTCTTTGATGGCTCTTTTATGCAAAATGGTTATGGAGCTAGAGTGTTGTTTATTTCTCCTCATGGTTACACAATCCCTAAGTCATACAAAATATTGTTCCCATGTACAAACAACATTACAGAGTATGAAGCTTTGACAAATGGGCTCAAAATGGCTATAGAATGGAGAATCACAAAGCTACATATCTATGGGGATTCACAGCTAATAATCAACAAAGTTAATGAAGAATATCAAACAAAAGATGAAAAAATGGTACCTTACAAGAAAATGGTTGATTGATTGAGACGGTATTTCACATTTGTCACATTTCAACAAATCCCTAGAGTAGAAAACAAAGCAGCTGATGCTATGGCTACACTTTCTTCACTCCTCTAGTTAGAACAACATGAATCCAAATTTGAATTCCTGGTGGAAGAGCTACATTATCCTATCTATGACTCCCAAGAAAGCCATGTCATATGTACCCTTGTTGGTCATGACTCATCCCGATATGGTGCCATTTACTCATACCTCTGTGATGGCATTATCCCTGATACCTTTAACCGATCTGAACAAAGAAAGCTTACCCAAAATGCCTCTTGCTATACCCTTATCTCTGGTAATTTTTATAGAAGGGGTCTAGATGGGACACTTCTTAGATGCTTAAAAAAGATGAATCTGATCAAGCGTTAGTTGACATTCATGAGGGCATTTGTGGGGGACATTCCAATGGTCTTTCCATGGCCTGAAGGTTTCTTAGGGTGGGGTACTATTGTCCTACCATGCAGATGGATGCAGTAGCTTTTTCAAAATCCTGTGCAAAGTGTCAAAAACATGGTCACTTGATACATGCTCCAAGCAAGGAGCTCATTCCTTCTATTTCTCATTGGCCATTTCAGCGCTGGGCCTTTGATCTTGTTGGGTAGATTCATCCAAACTCATCAGGTGGACACAAATTTATCATCACTGCTACTGACTACTTTACTAAATGGGTAGAAGCTGTCCCACTTTCTGTTGCCTTAGGCAAGATAGTTTCTCTTTTCATCCTGAACTATATCATCTGTCAATATGGTGTGCCATCTAAGATTATCACTGACAATGGAGGTTAGTTAAAAAATAAGGACCTAAAGAAACTTTGCAAACAATTTAAGATTAAACAACATTGGTCCTCCATTTACTTCCCACAAGGAAATGGACAAACAGAGGCTTAAAATAAAACCATTCTCAAAATTCTCCATAGAACAGTTCATAAGAATGGTAGAGATTGGCACCTATAGATAAATCTAGCCTTATGGGCTTATAGAATGAGTATTCGTACTCCTATAGGGGCTACTCCTTTTTCCCTTACCTATGGTGCTGAAGTAGTGTTACCTTTAGAGGTTGATATTCCTTCACTAAGAGTTTCCCTCAAAGGTCTAGTGACAAATGAAGAATACCATGCCATGAGACTCCAAGAGCTAGAACTTCTAGATGAGAGCATAAAGCATCATTTGACCATATGAGAGTCTGCCAAAAGCGCATGTCCAAAGCTTTCAACAAGAAGGTTCACCCTAGAGAATTCCAAGTGGGAGATCTTGTCCTATGTGAAAATCCTAAGAACCAACAACATAGAGATCAAAAGGGAAAATTTGAACCTAATTGGCTTGGACCTTACATCATTACTACAACTTTTGGGATAGGTGCTTATTTGTTATCTACTAAAGAGGGAGAGCAGCTCCTTGATCCTATCAATGTCTTGCACCTGAAGAAGTTCTATCCATGATGCCTGTTCTGTCTGGGGGCATCCTTTGTACATATTTATTGATCCTAAAAAAATTCCAAAAAAATTCATATATGATTTTGGAAAAATCCTAAAAAGCATATAAAGTCCTGAAAAAAATACAAAAAAATTAAAAAAAATTAAAAAAAATAGAAAAAGTGCCTTGGTGAAAACCTAGAAACAGGTGCCTTGGTAGCAAAAATATAAAAAAATTGAAAAAATCAAAAAATTTGTCAAGTGGTGAAAACCTGGAAACAGGCGCTACTTGAGGCCTTTACACCCTTGTTTCTTAGCATGTGTCCTCAATAGTTAACCTTTCTCCATCATGCCTTGTCCTTATTGCCTTGGTTTGGAATTGGTTTTTGTCTTTGTCTAGGGGGCATAACTGTGTTAGCTTTGGTCTCTTGGATGCATTGGTCTTTAGGACATCTTGCAAACGATATTTTTCAACACCACCCCAACCGTGTTTTTCAACTCTTTCCTAGCATCAAGTGTTTTTCAACACTTATAAGATATCCTACCCACAATCTACCATGGTATGATATTTTCCACTAGTAGATGTGATACTTAAAGTTTGGTTATATGACCTACACACATGCACTTAAACACTTGACTCACTGAGACTTGCTTGACTTTATTTCTTTGTGTGCTGTCTATGATGATTTCTTTGATGAGTGTTCTCTCCCTAATAGTTTTCAATGATGCCGAGCTAGAAGACTGGGGGCATGAGGACATGTTTTATTTGTTTTTTTCTTGTGGGTATATTTTGTTGATCTTAACTATCATGAGCATTTATGCTTGTTCCGCTTGACACTAGGATCTACAATGTATTATCCCTGTCTATTTTTTGCAAGTGCATGCTTATAGTCATCTTGAATTTATTGTGTCTTGATGTGAGCATAATCTTTCTATACCAAACTTAGGGACCCTCACTGCACTAGTCATCTTGACCTATATGTCTTTGATGCCTAGGTGGGATTCCCACATACCTCTCTGATATAGATCATACTCAGATTCACATAGTTATACTAGTGTGCATTGTATGATCTTGTGACACTACCAATAACACTCGATGATGATTATTAGAGTCTAATGGCTTTGTAACCTTGCAAGTAAACCACTTTTCATCGTAGCTTGCATTCTTACGTTCATGTTAGTTTAGTTTTGCATCTTGAATATGGAGAGAGCTCTCCTTTCATCTTTCACTGACTTGTCGGTCAACTGCGCTCACCTTTCATTTCTTCTCGATCATGTCTTTCAATCCTTGTCTTTTAGATCACATCCTTTTCTTGTCATCACAAGGGGTTAATCTTATAATCATATCTATATCACAAAGAGATCATTTTCATAAACATGAGTCTACATCATAAACATGAGAGCTAAACATACATCTATGAGAGAGATTATACATGAGCATTTATCAACATATTTCATACATTTTGAGCAATATAACAAGACAATAAAACTGAAACATCCATCACAAGTGGGACAAATACACAAGATACATTACAAATCTAGTAAATCTCATATATATATATATGTGTGTGTGTGTGTGTGTGTGTGTGTGTGTGTCATGATACAAAGTACAATGTGGGATCCACAATCTGGATGATGTCTCAAGATATGACTCTATACATCTAATCCTAGACCTAAGTTTGACTCTCCCCATCAGGTGGTGGTGGTGGTGGTGGAGGTGGTGTTGCCACTCTATCTAGTACCACATCAGATCTGTGTGCCCTCTTAGGGTAGAGTGGCACTCTCTATGCCACATGGATGAATGCTATATATATACCATGATAATAGGCCACTCGTGCTGCCTCTCTATGGATCTCTGCTACATCGGCCTATGCTGCCCTCTCCCGCTGATCTATCTTAGATTGTGCATCTGCTAACTACTGATCTCACATAGCAATAGTAATCCTAAGCTGATGTATCTCAACCTATAAAACCTACACTCTAGCCCTGAGATCCTCCCCTCCCCTCTCTGCAGGCTAGTCATGTCCTACATCCACCCATCGGTGAACTAATCTCGCTGCATCCTCCTCCTCATCATCAGAAACCTATCTCCATGACCATCTCTAGCCACCTAATCTTGATCCCTATCCTCTCTCTCTCACCCTCCCTCCCCCCTCTCCCCCATCCCCGTCACTCCCATCACCACCCTATGCCAGTGGCTTTGCATCTGGAACAGTAAAATGTGGGAATGGTTGTCTTCACCACTCTGCCCTATAGGCTACATCCACACCTACATTTTCCATATCAAGAAGGTAATCCCATGGCTCCCTACATATACCTGCAGTCTCCTGTGCTGCTTGCTGGTAGTCCAACATCGGCAGCCATCCCTGTCCCTCCTCATCCCTGGCTGGGCATATGTAGTCATCTCTATGGGTACCCTCTACTGCCATCCAAACTACCTCCAGACTCATGTGATCACAAATCTCTCAACTATCTCAGAGTGGTAGCCTAATAGTGGCTGGCTACACAACATATACCCAAGCTCCTGCTCTCAATTTCTCCACTACTCATAGACCCTGTATGGTCTCCACTCAAAAGCTGGGAGCTCATCTAGGAGCCTCCTATAGTATGTGAGGTCTCTGCTATGGGGCTGGCTGATGAATCCCATGTATCTATATATGTAGGAGTGTCTCCGCTCCCTAGGCTAGACATGTGGGTGTAGAACAATGATGTGCTCCCATGCCCCATACCTATGCTAGAACAACACTGCATGCCCATGTCCTACCATCCCTACAGACTATCTCATGGAGCTTGTGGTACATATCAGCTAGGATAGCTGGGCCCCAAGCCATCCATTGAGGGTGTGCTATCAAATCTACAACTAACCTACCCCATCCTAGTGGGAAACCTCTCTGGCTCCTGTTAGTGATAAGGGCCTATGCAACTATCGAGCACACTATGCATGGAACCAGGTAATCACGACCAAACTCATCCATCGGCCAGTCCCAATTGAGGTGTCTATCAATGATGGTCACATCCTAGAACATGTCCTGGATGGCCTGTCACCCCTCGATCAGATCGTGATCATAGTATACCTGTGCCAATAGAAAAATCATGTTAGTTTCTATCATATGGAAAATTTACATCTATGCACATTTAGAAACATGATTATACTCACTGGATCACCATGGCTAGGTATCCAGAGGATCCGATAGACATTCTCTAATGAGATCATCACCTCTCTAGTTGGAAGATGAAAAGTGTTGTGCTCACTATGCCATCTCCCAGCCAACACTATCAGCAACCCGTGATCTACCCAAATATGGGGCATATCTAGCAGAAACCCAAATCCCATGCTAATCAGGTCATCTCTCCTAGGAGTATCTAGATCTCTAACACAATGTAGTCCAGTCACTCTTGGAGCTCTGATAATCAGTGCTGGAAAAGTCTCCTACAAGCCATAACCCCAAACTAGATGTTAGAACATATCATGATGGATGTCTAAAATCAGTACAAGAAATCTTAAATGCAAAAATTGTCTAGACCCATGTCATATTGTTCAAATTCAAAACATGCGATATTTCTTATTACACTAGTGCGATACTATTTTTGGATATTGTATCGTGCGATACTTTCCTCAATAACAATGCGATACTCTTTTCATATACGATAGTTCACACAAGATCGCACGATGTTTCATCCAATATCATGCGATACTGGATTGAACACCTGTGCGATACTTTATGGACCCACAAAATATCACATGATAAAGAGTATCGAAGGTGTGTGATACTTTAAAAGTGTTTAATGCCATAAATAGCTCATAAATGACTCAAAAAGTGAGTTTTTCTGAAAACTTACCTGGGCACCATACTAAGGAGGCCAGTTGTGCAACCTACCGCACTCAAATCAATGTGTGTGGACTAGAATCACTGCTTTCTGGGCCATAATATCTCTTTGAGCTATCAAAGTTCTCAATATCACAAAAGATAAATGAATTTGAAAATGACCTTTTTACCCCTTATATAGCATTTTGACTTTTTGACCAATTTTCAAAACATCTCAAAATTTTGCAAAAATTGCACCCCTGGCTAATTTCGATGTCCTGGATCTATTTTTGGGATCAAAATTGAAATCTGAGTTCATCTTGATATTCAAAATTGCATTTCAAAATTTCTCCTTCTTTTGCACAATTGGCTGACCATTTGAGGCCTAATCCTTCGATCTTTGCTGGGGCATCTTGATTTCTTCATCCCTATCTCTTTCAACCTTCTAGTCTTTCATTCATTGTCATTCACTTCATCTCTCTGAGGTTTGACTTCATCTTTATCATATATCTTTCTTAGTCAAACCTAGTCAAACTGGGGCATATCTTCACTGCTTGATTGTTATCCTATCATCTTTCATCTTCGATTATGATTTGATCAAATTTATCAATTTGTTGTTTCTCCTCTACCTAATTCCGATTCCAATTCTGAGGGGGCAGTACCTAGCAAACTTCAATCCTTGATTCAGCTTATCAATCAAACCTTGAGATTCTTATCTCTTATTTGAGACTTGACGATCACCTATTTACAGGGGTGTTGGCCTTGTCTTTTTTTTCAAACAACTTATCTTTGTCCTAATGTGTTCCCATCTATTTAACACATGTCTGGGTTGTTTTGTGATCCCAAATCAATCTCACACTTCAATTCCATTCTTTGACTAGATGTGATCCCAAATCAATCTCACATTAGTCAAAGAGGGGCAAATGTATGCACCCTAAAATGGTCACCTAGACTTTGGGCCTCATTCTTGCAATTTATCAATTTTCTAAATCAATATTTTAAATGAATATTTTCAATTCAAATCAATTTCCTTGATCAAATCCTAATTCTATCATTTATTTGATTATATTCTATGGGCTAACCATTTTATCCTAAGTCTTTATTTAATTAAAAAGAATTCCCTCCTCTTTTATTAAATAAAAAGCCCTCACTTTCCTCTTATCCTAAGTTGCACAAATAAAGCATTATTCTTATTTTATAAAAAGGAGAAAAGGCCTTTTTGTCTCACATGAGGCTCAAAAGTCAACACTTCTTTCTCATTGGAGGAGACTTGTGCACATGGATTGATCCCTCTTTCAAACTCCAACCTTGATCAAATCTTTTGTCTCTTAATCTCCATTGTCCATTGATTCTCACTTTCTTTAAAAGAAGAGCTCTCTTCTCATTCTAGGATCCAAATTTTGAATACTAATCTTATGTTGCAGGATTTCTTGGTGACTTTGGAGATTTGGAGATCTTCTTTCATTCTAGCTTTCATTCTTGCATCATAGCTTCATGTTTATGCTTTCTTAGTTTAGATTTCTTTTCATGTTCTAGCTTAGATCAAATAGCTTAATTAGCAAGGCTTGTAATAATTTCATTTTCATAGCTTAGTTTGCATTCTTGCATCTTCATTTCTAGCATAGCATTGCATTGCATTCTCATCTTGATTCTTGAGGATATTGGCATTCTTGCCCTTGTCTCTTTGAATCTCCCATTGTGTGGTTTACTAGCAAGGTTATAGGCTTAATAGCTCTAGCTGAGAGCATTCTTAATATCCTTGTGACTCCATGCCTAGGGAGCTTTAGGTCACTTTCTCAAAGTTTCCAATCCATAGATTCTCTTGGAAGTAATGACTTAGAGAAGTACACATCTTAGTGTGTACAGTAGTTATCTCTTCTATAATGAAAATGGTACCAGGCCAACCCAATCAGCCCAAAAAAATGTGTCATGTTTATCTTTGTCAAATACACTCATTCACCATTTTGTTCTTGTTCTTCACTCAAATATTGCATCAAAAGTAATTGTAAACAATGATTCAAAGAAAAAAGAAACAACTACAATAGATCAGACCGCAAAAGAATATAGTCAACTATAATAGCCCATAGTCTCAATGAAATAAACAGTGTATAAAACAATATACTGGATTGAACCCTGGGTCAACACTTCATTACTTCAAGCAATGTCTATTACCTTTATTATTTATGTTCATCCACTTATGTATGTTTGCATTCATTCATATTCTTTTGAAAGTTAATCTTTATGAGCGCAAATTCAAAATTGTATGTGTATTAGTTTATTACTGATGTCCCTATTTTATTACTAATGTCCCTATTTGATCTAATAGCATCAATATAACAAACAGAGCACTGACCAATCAAATAGGGACATGAGGTGCTCAAACAGTGAGCTCATAAAATGATATATTTAGTCTTAATAAAATCTTATAAAACAACATATCTTGTGTGAAGTGTTTGATCTCTCTTTATTTATTTTCATGTTGATATTCACTATGTGGTACACCCCGTTAATGATCATTTCATGAGGAAATATCTTGATGGCTCACGGGCTGCAAGCTAGGGCATCATACATTGTTCATGAGCTCACTGTTTAATACTGGCATTGTTTACATCTTTTCATTTGGAATGCTTGATGACCCACGAGCTTTGAGAGCTAGGGCATCGTTTCTATTACCTTCAAGGCATTGTGTTAAGTGTTTGATCTCTCTTTATCTATTTTGTTGTTGATATTCACTATGTGGTACTCCCCGTTTATGATCATTTCATGAGGAAATGTCTTCATGGCTTGTGGGCTGCAAGCTAGGGCATCATCCATTGTTTATGAGCTCATTGTTTGAGCACCTCATGTCCCTATATATATATACTTCAAAGGAGAAATTATGAAATATAGTTGTAGGTAGCTATCTCTTCTATAATGATGGAGGAGTGAAAGGTAATGATCAATGAGGTTTCTGCTATTAGATCATACATTAACACACTTTCTATTTTGAATTTGAGCTCGAGCATCATGCAATGTTATTTTTGTCATTGCAAGCTTGCTGCTGTTGTGCACCATATATTGTTTTATACACTGTTTATTTCATTGAGACTGTGAGCTTAATTTTTCTTTCAGAAGTGTATGGCTTGACTATGCACATGCATAATTGTAGATGAGGATTAGTAATAGGATGCCATTCATTGCTTAGATATTTTTTATCTAACCCCCATTTCTCTTTTCTTTGCAGGTTCTGGATCACACAGGGGCACAATAGATTCATACCCGGGTCAAAAATTCATCACTTTAGCCAATGTCTGGCACGCTTATTATTTATGTTCATCCTCTTATGTATACCTGTACTCTTGCATTTTCTTCTGAAAGTTATTTTCCTTGTATAGTATATACAAGTTATTTTATATATATATATACATGTAATCTTTAGATGCAAACATTTCTTTTCCTTTACATGTATCTTTGCATGAAATGAACACAAATTAAACAAGATCATCTAATAATGTAAACTAGGGTACTATAGTCACTCATCTAGTAATTAGTTCCCCAAACCATTACTAAGGATTGAAGATAAGTCTAAGTCCCAAAATCTATTGTTCTATATGTATAAAACAATATATGGTGCACAACAGCAACAAGCATGCAATGACAACAATAAAATTGCATGATGCCCGAGCTCAAATTCAAAGAAGTAAGTGTATTAATGTATGATCTAATAGCAACATCCTCATTGATCATTACCTTTCACTCCTCCATCATTATAGAAGAGATAACTACCTACAACTAGGGCATCATGCATTGTTTATGAGCTCACTGTTTGAGCACCTCATGTCCCTCTTTGATTGGCCAGTGCTCAAATAGTGAGCTCATAAATTGCAACACCCATTTGGTTATAAATTTTTTTTTTTTAAAAAAAGTGTCATTTTTAATTTGTGAATTTGAGGAGCTACCACGAAGATGGCACTACACTTTTGCGTGGTGCAAAGAGGGCATTCGAGTTTGGCCTTCCCGAAGAGGCCGACACCATGTGGGAAGAGGGCACTGACACTTGAGGTAGGCATTCAAGCTTTTTCTATTTGATCATAAATAGGGAGTACCACATAGTGAATATCAACAAAAAAACAAATAAAGAGAGATCAAACACTTCAAACAATATATGTTTCTTTATAAGATTTTATTAAGACTAAATATATTGTTTTATGAGCTCACTATTTGAGCACCTCATGTCCCTATTTGATTGGTCAGTGCGTTGTTTGTTATATTAATGCAATTAGATCAAATAGGGACATCGGTAATAAAATAATACACTATGTGGTACTCCCTGTTTATGATTATTTCATGATGAAATGTCTTGGTGGCTCGCGGGCTGCTGCAAGCTAGGGCATGATACATTATTCATGAGCTCACTGTTTAATACTAGCATTGTTTACATCTTTTCATTTGGAATTCTTGATGGCCTACGAGCTTTGAGAGCTAGGGCATCATTTTCTATTACCTTCAAGGCATTGTGTGAAGTGTTTGATCTCTCTTTATTTGTTTTGGTGTTGATATTCACTATGTGGTACTCCCCGTTTATGATCATTTCATGAGGAAATGTCTTCATGGTGTATCATCTTAAAATGGAAGCACTTCCATGTTAAGAGTGTTTAGCCCTCCGAGTAAGTGGTTTGGGGTCATGTTTGGCACCTTGATTAGATCTTTACATGTACTTGGCTTTCTCCCCGCTTTCCACTTCTTCTCCGTACTTGATTTCTTCATTCTAGGTGAAATTAGGGTTAAGGTCTTAAGGACTTTCCTAATTTTCCTCTTTCTATGGCTCTATTTTCTAGGTAGGGTTTAGAAATGAGACCTCCTAGCCCATCATCATATCAAACAGAGGATTTTCTATCTACTCCAGACATCTAGTCCTGTTCAGATATCAATTTCCAAGTTTCTGGCACCCCTGGAACCCCTATTGCAGAATCTGGCCAAGTTAGGGTCTGAGGTCAATGTCAACCTTGACCCTGACTAGGTCAAGGTTGACCTCAACCTCGACCTCTTCCCATTGGGATTTCAAATTTTCAAATGTTGGCAGTTAGGCTTTCAGGAAAATTATTTCTCCACCTTTGGGTTGGCTATTTTGGGCTCCAAAATGGTAAATCCTTTAATTGTATTTAATCAAGGTATATTTTCTAAAGGTGAGGACCTAATTGAGATTTAATTATCCAAGGTGGCCCATCTAGAGGAGTGTGCCTTAGATCACTATAAAAGGAGGCCTTCCTCTCTCATTTTCACATCACTCGAACATCAAGTTTTCTCATCCCATGAAGCTCTCAAGTTCTCAAGGTGATCAAGCAAGCATTCCATTCAAGCATTCAAGTCTTCTTCTCCATCCAAGTTCTCCATTGAAGATCAAGGATTCAAGCATTCAAGCTATTGAAGGGATTTGGCTCAAGCATTCAAGATCTATCATTCAAACCCTAGATCTAGCCACTATGGTGGTATGATCTTCCTTCAAGATCCTTTGTTCATCTTCAAGATCCATATCATTGTTTCCTCAAGGTGGATTTCAAGCATACAATCATGGAGGTTTGATGATGTTATGTTCAAGCTTTCATATCAATATATTTGATTACATTCCAAATACTTTAGCATATCTATTGAATTGCATAGCTTCATTGTTAGATTCATTTCTACTACTTGCTAGCATTCTCCTATTTCAATTTCAATATTAAGGTTGATTCCAAACCAGGGTTTGACCAAGGCAAACCCCCCCCCAAAAATAACAAACCATTTTTCTTGCAAGTATAGGTGTGAAATCTTAGATATGAGAGTGAATTCGGATACCCTTTTCGACAATCTTTTAGGATCTATGAATAGAATCAGAATCAAACTTCAAATAAATAATGTGGTCTTTGACCTTTTAAAAGGTCAAAGTCAACCTATGTGAATTTAGAGAAAAGATTTTTGGGTTTTGTTCGCCTCGACATTTCCAGTCTAGAATAGGTGACATAATCTTCAGAAAGTTCATACAAAAGCCAAAATTCAGCATTTTCCAGATCTACCCTAATTCAAGGTTAGTATTTACACTTCAATTATTTTAGATTTCAAGCTTAATCCAACTATAGGGAAGTATAAGGTTTCTCTCTCTCTCTTTCATATCCTTCATAGATTGATTCGATTGTGTATTAACCTCTTGGTTGATCAAATTGGATCTCTCCTTTGGGAATTTGGATTTAGGAGTGAATCTTACATTTTCCCCACACACTTACACAAATAGAGGTGATTCCAAATTACCTCCATTTAGATGGCTCGCGGGCTGCAAGCTAGGGCATCATACATTGTTCATGAGCTCACTGTTTAATACTGGCATTGTTCATGAGCTCACTGTTTAATATCTGGCCAGGCCATGTAAATGGTCCCAAGCCAACCCAATTAGCCCAACAAAATATGTCATGTTTATCTTTGTCAAATACACTCGTTCACCATTTTGTTCTTGTTCTTCACATAAATATTGCATCAAAAGTAATTGTAAACAATGATTCAAAGAAAAAAGAAACAACTACAATAGATCAAACCCCAAAAGAATACAATCAACTACAATAGCTCACAATTTCAATGAAATAAATAATGTATAAAATAATATATGGTGCACAACAACAGAAAGCATGAAATGACAACAATAACATTACACGATAAAATTCAATACTCTTTTTTTTTATTCAAATCTATTCAAAACTCCTATCAGCTCATTGTCCAATAGTTAAACTAACCTATGACTTCAAAGGAGGAATTATGAAATATACTTGTAGGTAGTTATCTCTTCTATAATGAAAATGGTACCAGGCCAACCCAATTAGCCCAACAAAATGTGTGTTGTTTATCTTTGTCAAATACAAATGTTCACCATTTTGTTCTTGTTCTTCACACAAATATTGCATCAAAAGTAATTGTAAACAATGATTCAAAGAAAAAAGAAACAACTACAATAGATCAAACCACAAAAGAATACAGGCAACTAAAATAGCTCACAGTCTCAATGAAATAAATAGTGTATAAAACAATATATGGTGCACAACAGCAGCAAGCATGCAATGACAATAATAACATTGCATGATGCCTGAGCTCAAATTCAAAACAGTAAGTGTATTAATGTATAATCTAATAGCAGCAACCTCATTGATCATTACCTTTCACTCCTCCATCATTATAGAAAAGATAAACACCTAAAACTAGGGAATCATTCATTATTTATGAGCTCTTTATTTGAGCACCTCATGTCCCTATTTGATTGGTCAGTGCTCAAACAGTGAGCTCATAAATAATGCATGATGTCCTAGCTTGCAACCCACAAGCCATCAAGACATTTCCTCATGAAATGATCATAAATGGGGAGTACCATAGAGTGAATATCAATAACAAAATAAATAAAGAGAGATCAAACACTTTACACAATATATGTTGCTTTTTAAGATTTTATTAAGACTAAATATATTATTTTATGAGCTCATTGTTTGAGCACCTCATGTCCCTATTTGATTGGTCAGTGCTCTATTTTTTATATTGATGCTATTAGATATTTGAGTACCCTTTATGGAGTACCTTAACATGCCAAAAGGATAGGGTAGGTTTCTTTGGAAGGTATATGACTGTTCACACTGTTTCTCATATTTTTAAGGCTTAAAACTCATGCATTTACAAAGGAAGTACTAACCAGTCAAACTCCCAGGCTCCAAGTCTTTGCATAGTGTGATGAATAGGTTCAAATCAAAGGAATATGAAGTCAATTTGAATCCAAGAAGTTTCTAGATACAAAAGCCCCAATTTGTGCCCTCAAAACCCTTAAATCTAGGGCTTCCTCAATGTCACATTTCCCAAGGTTTCCTACAACAAATAATGGTTGATTCACCTTGTAATTAACATGTCTATACACTTTCAATCATATAATATTGCCCTTGTTTGGCCAAAACTCTCTATCCTTCAGCCTATCCTCCAAATTCACTTAGTTTCTTAGTATTCCCTATGGTGATCACCACAACAGTCAAGAAAAATTGTAGTTCCAAAGTTAGAGGATTATAATACATGTTAATTGGATTCCATTCTATGAGAATCAGCAATCTACATTCATAGAATGACATTCATAATGAAAGAAACTCAAGAAAACAGTCCTAATTCAGATTTTCAATGACTGTACAGTCCCAAAATGGAATAACATCGACTAGAATAGAATTCTCAGAGCATGAATGAATTCAAATTCATGAAATATAAGGATCAAAACATTGTAGAAAACATTCCAACCATTAACAACTTTGAATCATACCAAACATCATTTCAAATTTGCAAGAAAATTAGACTTTTATTTGTTGATATTTTCCAGATTCTACCTAGGAATAAACAGTTTCTAAAGTTCTTAGAATTGATCTTCAGATTAGTCCCTCCTTTGTGAATGAATTAGTCTTGAAATAGTCTAAGATCTGCCTTAAGATTTGCTACAAAATTCTACTCCAGAATTCGCTTCTATGTAAACTGTAATTAAGACTGAGATTCAAAGTTGATGCCCTTCTATGGAGGACTTTGCTTTATCTACAATGTCCGAATTGACTGTTGTTTAATCACATCTAATGATGTCCTATGAATTTCATCATTTATTGTAGCCTTAAGAGAGTTCGCTTCTGCCCTAGGTGGACTTACAACTATCAGTTTGTTGTTGCCCTAGGTGGACTTGCAACTGTCCTATTTCTGCTATTGACCTACTTCTTCCACTGCTAAAACCTGCTTCTTTATGTGATTCTTTGGAGAAGAGACACGTTATGTCTTGGGTTCTCTTCTTCTAAGAATCATCCTCCTATATGTAGGAGACAAGGGAGAATGCCAAGAGGGCCAACTTGAATGAATAATTCAAGAGAGCCGACTCAAGGGCCCAAACAATTAATTTAGTGTTAAAATTGAATTAAATAAACAATAGATATTAAATATATTATATATTTAATATCATTATTTATATATCAATATTAGGCTCTTTAAAAAATAACTATATTGTTTGGTATACTTGATTTTGCCGTCAAGGCCATAATCTTAACATTATTCAATTTGTTGTAGCAGTCCAGACATTTCTGAGTGTCTCATTCCAATCTGTTGTATAATGGCTTGATCCTCTAATTTATAACTTCCTCTAAGTCTATTCAACCAACTTTGGTGGTTGGAAAATTATATTAAGACTAATTAAACATAAAAACCCCTTTTCCCTCCTTTTACAAGTGACCGTTGTTATTCAAAAATTTGAATTAAGAACATTGCAAATTGTTAGTAAACAGATTTGTCCTTCAAAAATAAATAAATAACTTATCTCCAAATGCCCAGAAAGAAGAACAAACATCACTAACAGTTGGATAGATTATCATTGAATTGATAATCTTCCTCTGAATTGAGAGGTACAGCTCCCTCTTAGAAAGATTTACAATGAATTAAAAAGCTGAGTATGTCTTTAACCAGAAGACACGAAGGCAGCCTAACATTCACTCATCACCATGAAGTAAATGTGATTATTAGATTTAGAAACTGAATAAATGTGAGAAAGACAAACAAATAGCCTCAAGACCGCTGATTTAGTCTTTCACATTACAGAGAAAGAAAAAGAAATAATGACCTGTTCTGTAGAATATGAATATGCAAACCAATAGATTTACATGCAAACATATACTTGACATAATAACAAGAAATGATATTCAAAAATATGAAAGAGACAACCAACTGATTGATCTCAATCAGAAAAGTAAATATACAGACTCACAAATCTGTCACACAAACTTTTCTTTATTCTTAGATACAACAAAATGATCACAAGGTCATCTTGCACCCTGTTATTACAATCAAGATGTAGAAAAGTAAAAATAAATCCCTTTCCTCTATTACAATTACATTCAGAAAATTGATCTTCCTCTCCCGTAGCCAACAAACTTCTGGAAAAAGAAGAACCCTTGCTTCATCAAGATCTTCCAATAAATAATCTTCAACCCCTTTCCTAGTTAACTGATTCTGGAAACTTTCATCTTGTTCTTTCACTTCCCGTAACTTTTCCATTTTTATCCCATAACTGATTCTTGAAACTATTTTCCATTCAATTCTAATGTTTTTCTTTTGATAATTTGATATCATTATAAACTATTTATTTTGAAGTTTATAATGATATAACTTAACATGTCAAATGAAATTTAGACAAGTGGCATTTGATTATGTCAACCAAGAATAAAAATATTTGTTATGCTGGGCGGACTGAAAATATCTCTGACAGAAAAAATGGGTCTCCATGCGGGGGGCATAACTTTTTTTTCAACTGTTGGATCAAGCTCATTCTTGGATATGTTATCTAAAATCTAGTTATCTGAATTCTGACTAGAGAGATTTTAAAAATAATATCCCGGTCAAAAGTTATAGGCTGCTTTGTGAGGGTATATATGACTGTCATAAAATCAGACTTGTTGAAAAATTATTCTCAGTGACTTTCACATCTTCTTCTCTCAAATACACTGCACCAAAATTTGAACTATTCATACTTCTCAGATGTCTATATTGCATATGCAACCTCCTACTTGATCAAGTTTCACCATCTATTTGAGATGGATTTAAATGGTAGGCATTTCATCAAGCAATTCGCATGCAGTCCACTCTGCTTCAAACTTGGCACTTTGTGACCATTCTTCACTGACTAGGAATTAATTAATGCTTTCTCCCTTCAACTTTAACCTCCATGACAATACATATGAGATTGGAAGGTCAATCATGAGAGATTTATAAACTTTTGGATATGCCTCTGTACTACAGGAATGAGAACATATTCTCTCATGCTATTAATTGAGAAAGAGATAACTCAAATCAGATTTAGAATGAGAATGGGCCCTACAATTTGATAAGCCCATGCATATATTCCTTCAATAATATTTATGAATATCTCTATATCCTCAAGTTATTGCTGCATATTCAGTTCCTTTGAATTAGTTATCTATAAAGTCATTGTCACTTAGATGAGACCTAGTGATCTCGAGAATGAGGAAAACCTCCACTCTACAATTTTCCACATTAAGTAGCATCTTTCAACTGTTTGCCTCACTATTCTGAACTTCTAAATTTATGTTTTGACTTCAAACTCAAACTCAAATCTATACTTAGACCTTGGATATTTAAACTCTAGTGCTCAAACTTGAAATTGCAGTGTTGAAAGATAAATCTGTGTTTTGAATTTAGAACCTGACATCTTGAATCATTTTGGATGCCTTAAATTGAAGCACTGCCCCTTATCACAGTAACAAAGAAATGAAGCATCATAAAGGCATAGATTGGCTACCACCCAAGGCTTGTTACAATTTACACCTGACGGTTGAACCTTGAACTTTGAACTAAAATAGTTCAAGATTTGTAGTTCAACGGGAGGACCAACTTTGCAACACATGCATTTAATGGAATGGGGGCTTGATTTAAAAGTTTAAAATAGGGGTGCTAAAAGCATGCCAACACAAATGAAGCATTTCTTAAGATTTTTGAATCCTAAGACCTTGGGATATGCTCTAAATAATCTTATTAAACCTTATTAAAACCAAATCTAAACTATTATAAGCTTGCAACTCAAAAACTCATCCTAGACTCTTAAATTGGTCCTAAGGTTTATTAGGCCTTTAAGGGCTTATTGCCAATTTATTATAGGTATTAACCTTATAGGTCATTATAGGCTCCAAAATGCTCCAATTGATGTCATTGGATATCTTTATGTTCACTGAAATGTCTTTTTGATCTCCATAGGTTTTGTGAACTCCTTATGTGCTCTAGGTGCCCCTGCACCACTATGTGCTTTGAGCCAATGGAATTTTTATCATCATGATGAAGTAATAATGCATTAAATGTCTTACTTATGTCTCTATTCAGTTTTAATTTTATAGTGAATTCATGATTTATAATTCAGTTGTAGTAGCTCAATGTGTTTGAACTCAAGAATACCCCTTGGTTTCCTACAAAGCTTTTGGCGAAATATGTCTGAAAATGAGAAGCTATGAGAAGGTGACATGAAGCTAATGAAAGGAGGCATCTCCAATTTGTTTTGCAGATATACACATTAAGGATCATGTCAGATAATACAAGGGAATTTGATCAAAATAGGGAGACAATCGCTAGATTATTGTCTAACTTTCAAAGAGAAGCTGATGACAAATGTCATTGTCCATGGAAGAGTTGTAACGGCTTAAAGACAAGAAGAATCAAAATCAAAACAACAAAGAGACATTGTAGGGAGAATGGTCACATGGAAGGGTGGTTTGATTATAATCTAGTGGTAAGTTGTTTGTTATATTGTTTTCACAATTAATATACATATGAACCATGGAAGGAGGTTTGATTATCATCATTTTTTTATAGGTCGATCTCCCCAAAATGAATATAGAGGAACATGGAGGTGTGAGTATTGAAGTTGAAGATCATGATCCCATGGAAGATGATGATTATGCACTAGAAAACACATTTGAAGATGATGGTATGAATGCATTGATTGTTGACACATTTGGTACTGGTGCTGCTAGTCCTGCTAATGATGATGATGAGGATGACATTGACGACATCCATGATATACCTCTACTTGAGAGGGCGGACACGACCCTTTACGAAGGTTCTCAATCTACTCTTCTTTCTGTTGTATTGTTGTTGGTAAATTTGAAGGTTATGAATGGTTTATCCAACATAGCAATGTCTCGTATGCTAAGGTTTGTCATATATGCCATTATAGTCTATAAAAGGTGAAACATGTACCATTAACATTATTCATAGTAATGAATTATATTATTTGTTGCAGATTGATAGGTGACTTTCTGTTACCACCATCAAATGTTCTCCCTCGCCTGTACTGAGAATTATGTGCCACTATGAAACATATTGGAATGGAGTATCAAACAATAGATGCTTGTCCTGAAGATCATATTATTTATTATAAAGAACACGAAAATGCAACAGAATGCCCTGGATGCCATACAAGTAGATATCGAGATGATCAAGTGACAAAAAAGGTGCCTCACAAGGTCCTTCATCACATCCCCATTATTCCACGTGTGAAATGATTATTCAGGTGCAATAGCTTGGCACAATTTATGGATTATCATGCATGTGGCAAGAGTCAAGATGACATTATTTGAATGCTTGTGGATGGTTCATCATTTATGGACATAGAGGAAAAGTGGCCACACTTTAAAGAGGAACCTCAAAATCTCAGGCTTTCTCTGGTAGCAGACAGTGTCAATCCGCATGGAGAGATAAGATCTGTTTGCTTGGTGTGGCCTATTTTTGTTATAAACAATAACCTTCCTCCATGGATGTCAATAAAGAGGGAGCACATTATGTTGGCAATAATTTTTCCCGGTATGTTATTATGTTATAGTTATCTACATGTAATTATAAGTCTTGGAGTGAAATGGCCACAATAATTATCTGATGTTGTTGTTAATTCAACTAGGTAAGTACCAAGTGAAAGATATGAATGTATATATTGCACCTCTTATCAAGGAGTTGTTGGTGTTATAGAATGGTTTCACTATATATGACATCTCCCGATAGATTGGACAAAGAGAATTTCAATTCCATGCAATGCTTGTGTGGACAATTCATGATGCTCCAGGGTTGACACATTTATGTGGTATGTTATGGGGAATTCTAATTGTACGAGATAATTCAAATTTTAAAAATATACATATTTAATCCAATTTTATCGTTATCTTGTAAGTATTCAAACAAAGGAAAAATTTTCATGTCCAATGTGTGGTCCAAAGATGAAATCCTGTCATTCCAAAAGTTTAAGAAAACAAGTGTTTGATGAGTATAGGCAGTTCCTCCCCAGAAATCATAAGTATCGAAGTGTAGAAAGTCATCTTTTCAATGGGAAAGAAGAGACTACATCAAAGCCTCGAAGAATGACACCTCACCTATGATAGTTGGAATATAATACAATTTAAGGTAATATCATTCCACGTAATGGTCGATATTTGAAAATTATATATATTGATTGTGTTTTGTTGGCTAATTATGTAGTTGATGATCTTGAAGGTCATGAAGGCATCACTGACCAGCTTCCAAATGGACTAAAATGTTATCCTAGAGAATTTAGTAGGGTGCCCTACTATGAGCATCTACAAATTGTACATTTGTTTGATACTATGCCTATTGGAAATAATGTAATAGAGATGTTGTGAAAAATATTGGACGGAAGGCGTGATAAAAAAAAACTTGGCAAAATTTGTAGTGACATTCATGATTCCAATCATGCAATGAAAAATATCATTGAATCAAATAGCAATGGAGACCAGATTAATGCAAGTGCTCTTCCTTGGTTATTAACAAAGCAACAAAGTAATGCCATAAAAGAAGTGATCCAAAAAATTCAATTTCCTACAGGATTTGCTGCGGATATAAGCAATCTCATATCAAAGAAAAATGATTTTGGGTCAAGGATGAAAACACATGATTGGCATACCTTCATCAAGGTAAGTCATAGTCTTTTATATTTACAATATATTTGTGTAATTGTATTCAATTTTCATTGTATGAAATGATCAGTTGACAATTATTGTAGTATTTGCTACCCCTATCTCTCCTAGAGAACTTCGACAATAATATCAAACAAGTGATATATGATCTTGGAAAATACTTTAGGTAAGCAGTGATATTTGTTCAATATATCAAACAATAATATCAAACTATTGTAAAGTCTTGTATTTATATATTTATGTCTTGAATCCCTTGTAGGTGGTTGTCATCTAAAGAAATCCATAAAGAAGATATAAAATATTAGAAGAAAATAATTTGTCGATTAATGTGTGAAATGCAAAAGTGTTTACCTCTAGCTTTTTTCAATGCACAAGAACACTACCTCATACACCAAGTTGAGGAGATTGAATTGTGTGGACCTGTACATGCTAGGTCAATTTGGATAGTTGAGAGACACTTGAAATTTTTGAAGGGTTTGGTACAACAAAGAGCACATCTCGAGGGATCTATGGTTGAGGGATATATGGTATACTCAATGATGGTGTACGTTACTCAATATCTTCCTAATCTTGCATCAAAGACCCATATAGATTGCATTTGGGATCTTGACTCAATTAAAAAATTTGAAGGGGAGTACTTGGTGGGCAATGGTAGATTTAAGAAACTGAAAGGTAATAAATTATGAGATGTTATTGTAGTAAATTAATCCTTAATCTTAAAAATAAATATGTTGTAAGTCATCTATTTACTTTTGTACAACTGCTAAAGAGTGGGATGCAATACATTTTTTTATTGCAAACAATCAAGATTGGATGATGGCATGGATTGAATGATGTCAACATGATGGTCATAGATTAAAATGAGAATTCATGTCTTCATTGGTTATGCAAGCTCATCGCAATGGAGATCCCAATATTATACAAAAGGAAATAGATTTAGCATATGGTTTAAGATATCACCAGGTACTTATAAATTTGTTAATTAATCAATCGTATGTTTTTCAACTTATGATGAAATAATTTATACATGTTTGACATTATTGTAGGTGAAACACCACAAGGCTATGTTTTGCAATGGTTATAAATTTTGCATCAAAAAGTTGGATGAAACGAAGAGAACTTGTGATTCTGGGATAAGTGCAGTGTTCCAGGTGACTAATATTTCATCTAAAAAATGACTTACATCCTCGAGAGTTGCAAAATTGATACTATGGTATTTTGGTTAATATACTTGACTGCAACTTCAATTCCTTCAAATTAGTTCTCTTCATTGTGAAATGGTACAAACTACAAATCCATAAAAATGATCGTGATAGAACTATTCTTGAACATGACAATGGATTTCCAATGATTAATACAATGCTGTTTGAGCCAGTTGGAGAAGAGCCCTATGTTCTTCCAAGCCAATGTGAGTAGGTATTTTACTCAGAGGTTCCACATAAACTAGGTTGGTCATTTGTTGTTAGACATGACCCAAGAGGAAGATCGATAAATTATAATGCGATGGAAGAAGATATCGAGGAAGATGAAGAAGTGGAAGATGATGTAGAACCAGATCACGATCGAAAGCTAGTCGAGGAAGAATATGAAGAAGAAGACGACGATGATGCTACTACTGATGATGATGATGCTGCTACTGATGTTGCTATTGATGAGGATGATGCTGCTACTGATGATGATGATGAGGATGATGATGATGATGATGCTGATGCTGATGATGCCGACAATGACAATAGTGGTGGTGATGATGTTGTCATCGACGATGATCTTGATGATGAGATGGATGAAGAAGAATATCAATGACATTAATGAAATGTACAATTATGCCAGATGTTTGACATGTTCTAATGATTGTTTTATATGTACTACTCTTATTCACCTTGTTTTATATGTCCTCATATATCTTTGATCTTTTGTTAAGAGAAATTTCATTCTAAAAGAGTGTATTTAATCTCTATATGCTTAAACAACCTCACTAGTCAAGACTGTTCTCATTTGTAGTGGGCATGACAAGAATCAAATCACTTGAAAGACACAAATATTTAGACATGCAAAAATTAGTGATGTGATTAAGAAAATTACCTTATTTACAATTTCATGGTTGTCTTTGGTTTGTCATTTTGTTTTGAGTGTCTAGTGATTTAAACCAAAGACTTCAACTTAGCCAAAAAATGTGCAAGTCTACATTAGTATGTTTCTTTTTATTGTAATTATAATTAGTATGAATGAACAAAATAATAACAATGAAATATTTGTGATAATGCAATATTTGTCTAAATAACGTTGATGACTTTAGTCAATGTGCCTTTGTGTCAATGTGGTGTTGGCCCATGCATGTTGAAGATGTCATGCACAACAAGTAATCCTAGGTGTCAATTTTGGGTTTACCCAAATAGGAAAATGGTCTGAATACATAATTATATTTTATGATTAAAAATAATGTGACAACTAATCATTTTATGAAGAACTGATGTACATTTGGTATTGTCAGGGAAATACTAGATGTCAATACTTTCGGTGGGTCAATCAAACCACATTTACATCTACCCAATCTACATCTATACCTGATGTAGGAAATGAGTGCAACTTGTGCAAGGCTCGAGAGGCAGCTAGTGCCACCAAGATTGCTTCAATGGAAAAAGTAGAAATCATATTTCTGCAATGCCTTCTTTGTGTAATTTGTGCACTACTTTGTTGGGTCCATATGCATAAATGTGGTTAACAGAGGGCTATTGTAGATACTAATTTCTTTTTTAGAATTTCTAGTAGATACACATAAAGAACATGCACATAAACATGACAAATGAGAAACATAAATGTAGATATCTGAACAACTGAAAAACATAAATGTAGGCATCATAATCATAATTTTTTGGAGACACAACATAATTGAATGGTATGCCCAAATGATGCAACACAACTATATATCACTCCTCTAGTTCCAAGTTTACACTGCAGTAAACAAAATCCATAGATAAAAAAAATATTTAGAGAGAGGAGGAGAGTGAGAATGACCAAAGTAATACAGGTCCCTATATTATTTTGGTCATTATCTCTCTCCTCCTACGCTCTCTAAATTTATTCTTCATCTTTTGGTTTTGTTTACGTAGCGTAGACATGGAACTGGAGTAGTTGTGTTGCATCATCTAGGTATACCATTCAATTATGTTGTGTTTCCAAAAAATTGTGATCATGATGCCTACATTTATGTTTCTCAATTGTTGTGTCCCAAGACCCCTTATGACCCTTTACAATCATCTACAATCCCTAAGAATACATCTTAGATATCTTAAAATGTCGTAAAGGGTCATAAGAGGCTCCTAGGAGGGGTCAGATGAGCTTCCACCTTCACGTGGTTGGCCCTGTTAAGTAGAGAATGTTAAACTATTCTTGAAACAAAGAGAAGCTCAATAATTTAAGATCTCAAATATATATCGACTGCACCGCGAACCCGCACATCAAATTCAGACCAAAGAAGTCAAGAAGTTGCTTGAATCAGATCTGAATGCAATTAGGTCCGCATATATCCCATGAACACAATAGGAAGAATGCATCTCTGATCACTGCACTAGCTTCTTGTGCTGGAGTAGTCGCTGTCACAAGTCTTGATTTGGTAGGATCCATTCCAAATCCAAGTCTCTAGACTCGACTCGATAATCCATGAGCCACTACTGAATCTACTACAAAGTTATCTCTGAATGATCCATAACCAAATCAAGAGTAGGAACCAGATCTGCAACAACACCATTCTAAATCGATACCAACTCGATCAACAAATATATATATATATATATATATATATATATATATATATATATATATATATATATATATATATATATATATATATATATATATTTAAAAAACTCATTGTCGTCGTAACTATGACGACTTTAAAACAAGGATGGTTTTCTGTCACAAACATCCGAGATCCATCTGTCGCATTAACAACATCACTGCTAGAAAACAACCATAAATGATGAATAGCCATCGTAATTGTCCAATGCATGTCTATCACACGTAGAACATAATCATCGTTACAAACTAGAAATGATGGATATGCATTTTAAACTTCTGATAGATATCCATTGTATTAAAAGCATTTCCATTGGCCAACATGTTACGAACGACAGCTACCCATTGGAAGCTTTAAATGGGTCACCGTTGTTTGTTATTTATTGTGATACCATAAAACCTAGGTACACTAGTTCTTGTTTGAGGAACTCACTCTTCTCTAGGTTAATGGCTAACTTCTCTTCATGTAATCTTCTTAGGAAAACTTCTAAGTGCTGCATGTGTTCCTCCTTGGTTTTTCTAAAGATGAGGATGTCATCTAGGTACACCACAACAAACCTACCAATATAGTCTTTTAGGACTTCATTCATTAACCTCATGAATGTACTAGGTGCATTTGTAATCCCAAAGGACATAACTAACTATTCATAGAGACCTTCATTAGTTTTAAAGGCTGACTTCCACTCATCCCCTTCCTTCATTCTAATTTGTTGATACCCACTCTTAAGGTCAATCTTTGTAAAGTATTGAGACCCCCCAAGACAATCCATAAGGTCTTCTATTCTAGGGATAGGAAACCTATATCTAATGGTAATCCTATTGATTTCCCTAGAATTAGTACATAATCTCCACTTACCTCCTTTCTTTGGTGCCAAAATCACATGGATAGAACAAGGACTAATGCTTTTCCTTATCAGCCCTTGATCAAGAAGTTCTTGAATTTGCCTTGCTATCTCCTTGTTTTTCTCTGGGGTCACTTTGTATGCTGCCTTGTTAGGTAAGGATGCTCTAGGTACAAAGTCAATTTGATGACTAATTTCTTTTTGAGGAGGGAGATTGGCTGGTGTTCCATCACTTATTATGTCCTTAAACTGATTCAGTAATTTCTACACTTCTTTAGGCAATGTAGTATGGACTACCTTGGTCACCTCCTTGGGTTTCAAGACTATAGCTAGTCCCACTCCTTCATTGAGTTCATGCAAGAACTCCTTCCCACTCATCAAAAGTACATTAGGATCAACTAAACTTGTAGCTCCTTCCTCCACAAGTGACTGAATTTTATAAGTCACTCCATCCTTCTTGAAGTTATACACATTTCTCTTCCCATGGTAAATAGCATCCTGATCATATTGTCATGGCCTTCCTAGTAACAAATGGCAAGAATCCATTGGTAGGATCTTACATAGCATATTATCTTGGTAGCCATCAATTATGAAGTCTACCCATGCTTGTTCATTCACAAGAACATTCTGCCCCTTATTCAACCAAGTCACTTTGTAGGGGTGTGTATGAGGTATCCTCTCAAGTTTGAGCTTTTGGACTGCCTCCTCTAATATTATATTATTAGTAGAACTTGAATCAATGATGACTTTGCAAACCTTTCCAAGGATCTTACACTTGATCCTAAAAAGAGCCCTCCTATGTTTAGGTTCTTTTTTAATAGGTTCCTTGAGTAGAACTCTTGTAAACATGAGGTTCTCTCCATGTTTTGAATCTGACCAAATTCACTTTAGGTGACTTCACACTACCTTCTTCTTCTTGAACATAGGTTACCTTCTTCTCTCCATGAGAACTTGAAGCCTTATCTGAACATCTATATGTAGGATGGCCTAGCTTCCCACAATAATAGCACTTCATGCTTGTAAAGTGTGATCCCCTATTGAATCCACTTGATCTTCCTCTACCACCTCTAAAATCTCTACCTCTACCATAATTCCCTCTTGTACTTGGCTCACTAATTTTTTCTACCAAATTAGATTCTCCTTGGTTTCTAGGTTCATTAATCCTACCACCATAGCCACCTCTATGTCCTCTAGCATCTCTTCCCCTACCTCTACCTCTGGATGAGGAATCTTGTTTCTTTTTATTCTTTTCTTCTACCTTCAATGCTAATTGAAAGCACTTGTGGATAGTAGTAGGAGTCCAAAGACTGATTTCTTCTTGGATACTCCATTTCAAACCACTCAAGTATCTTGCAACTTGGACACTTTCCTCTTCTTGTACTTTAGACCTCAAACAGAGTTTTTGAACCTCCTCGATATAGGCAGTCACATCCATTTCTTTCTGTCTAAGATTCTATCTTTTCTTGTGCATTTGGATCTCATGATCGTTTGGCAAGTAGTTCTCCTTGATCTTTGTGACCATAGCATTCCAATTTGCAATGGGTCTCTTCCCTTCTCTTTCCCTCTCTTCTTGAAGGAACTTCCACCTTGTTAGGGTTGGTCCCCTTAGTCTTGATTTGGCTACCTTCACTCTTTGTGCCTCTGAGACACCTTCACATTCAAAGTGATTATCCATCCCTTCAATCCACTCCCTCACCAATTCTGAATCCTTCTTACCAGTGAATAGGGGTATCCCTTCTACAGCTTTTCCTCCCAATGCTTTGATGGCTTTTAGGAAGGGTACTTCTTGGATAGGTGGATCAAGTTGAAGAACATAATCTTCATCAGCAAGTGCCTTGCCCTTGTCATCTTCTACTTGCATCTTTTCTTTCATCTTTTCAGTAGCCTCTGCCACTAGCTCAAGCTTATCTTTCAAAGCTTCCATATCATCCTCTAGGATTCTGTTTCTTTCCTTTTGATCAACCACTTCTCTGGTCAATTTAGCATTGGTCACCATTGTGTTATCACCAATGGATTCACTCCTTTCTGACATACAACTTTACCCAAGCCTTTCAATGGCTCTAATACCAATTTGATAGGGAGATCTTCCTTCCACAAGTCCTATCTCCACTAGGAATTCACTAGGTCTTCTCTTGACCTATCTTAGGGTTCCTATGACCCTAAAATCAGAGGGATTCTTCCTAATCTCCTCTCCTCCTCAAGATCTCACTACCAAGGTCTTCAAATCACTTTAACTCCACAAATCTTCAAATGAATTCAACCATGGAATTCATCCAAAACTCCATATTCATGTTTCCAGCTATTAGGAATGGGAGAGGACTCCTTTTATCTTTGTTTGCATCAATTTGGGGTGTATCATCTAATGGTATCCTTCTACAAATACTCGATCTCCAATTTTAGCCTAAAAAGGCTACTAGGCCTTGTACATCTACTAACACACAAATGAGAGCTTAACTCTACAAATGTCCACACAAGTGCCCAAAAAAATCATACTTTTGAACACCCTTTTCAAATTTATGAAAGATTCACAAACCCTTATCTCTCCAACTTCTCCGTACAATCCTTTCCTATTGTGTAGCCTTATTTTTAGGCCTAATTAGCCCTCATTGTTTCACAATGAGGGTTTTGTTCTTTGCACCCCCTTCCAACTTGTTCAAGATATCTCCTTCATAGGATTGAGTCTTTAAACATTGAAGAACCTTCTCCAGGTCCTGGATTGGCATTTCCAATCCCCTATCTCTCTCCTAGACACTGGATCAAACTCAGGCTCCTAACCACGCTTGCCTTTTCTCGCCTAGGGCCTGGTCATTAACCTGCTTCCCCTACATTGCATACTATAAAAATACATATATACATTCCATATACAATGGCCTAACATAATCCAAGTAGCCGTAAAGAACCAACCATGGATCCCTAAGTTAGGGCCATACTAATGACCTCTACTCTGAACAGTCCAGCAAGCTGGCCTCAGAGGAGGAATTTATTTACTAAGCTTTAAAGAACACAAACCAACTAAAAAATATATTGAAACAAGTGACTAAAACATAAAGAAATGAAAGTATCTAGTCCAAATCTCTGGTTCAATCCATGATTAAGGATGATTGAGTTCTTAATATCAAAACCCTCTAGGGTACAATCCTATCAGTCTCAAAACACAACAAAATTCTAAATAAAAATTCTTGCCAACCCTTGGTCTTGACAAAAACAATCCATTTATAGGCTTGGACCACTGATCTTGGTTGGGGTTAGCCCTATAACTAACTCCTAGGCTCGGACAGGCTGAAGACTGAATGTTGTCATGACAACTTTCAAAGTTGTCATGACAACTTTTACAAATTTCTTGTCAACTTTTACAAGATTGATTCATGAGGTCTAAGTAGACTCTCACTACTACTCCAAGCCTTCTAAGACCTTGAAAAAACTTAACCACATTCATTTAATACCTTATTATAGTCAAGATTCACCTTTGAGTGTTTAGCACTTCCCAATGGCATACAAGCCATATGATGGGGGTCTTCACCAAACCTATCAAGACCTTTCTAGGAATAAATCCAAACTATCTAGAGGCCTTAGTTGGACTTCAAACAAACTCAACCTTACTAACCAAAACAAAAAACAAACCAAAATTCCATTAAGATAATGAATTGGCCAATAGTCACTCAAGCCAAAAACTTGGGTGTAGGTGTCTAAGAGCTAGCCTAGGTACTCCTGTACCAACCCTTTTATAGAGGTAGGTAGGTGCCTTCTTTATCATTACTTGAGGTTGAGTTTCCTACATCCTATTAGATGCATATGTTTGAATCTCTTGAGGAGATCATGATGATATTTACAAGATCCCTCACACTTGGCTCAATCAATCTATTGAATGAGGATGTTGAAACAATCCCATCCTTAGCTTTGGCTTTTGGTGGGATTCCCAGGGTTTCCATTGCAACCATACCACTACATGCTTTACTTCCCTCCACTAGTAAATTTCGCTTCAAATTTTGACCAAGAATTGGTCGAAATTTCGACCGAAATTAGTCGAATTTATGACTAACATTGTCGTCGATATTTTTTTGTCAAATTTTTGACGTATTTATAATCAGTCAAATTTCGACTAAAACAAAGGTCAAAAATTTGACTGAGTCCATGATTCAAAACTGTCGTCATTTTTTTATAATGGTCGAAATTTTGACCAATTGTCGAACAAATATCCACCTGATATTAATCAAAATTTTGACCGGTGGTAGCAAAAATTTCCACCAAATGTTGGTCGAAATTTTTGATGAAAACATCAAATGTTCGACCGAGATGCTATATGTTCGACGGATAAGATGGTCAAAATTTTGTTGTTTTGGTCAAAATTTTGTTGGTCAAAATTTTCTTATTGTGGTCGAAATTTCGACCATCCTTTGGTGGAGTTTTTGTGTGGCATTGGTCAAAATTTCGACCAATGTTATTTTAAAAAAAAAAAAAACAATGTTACCTACGTAAGGTGAATTTAGAGTTCTTTTCATTAACCTGTGATTCATGAGTAGCAGTTTACATAAACCCATCTCTCATGAGAATGAATGGAATAGTTACCACTCATTGGCTCTAGGTGATGCTTACGGAGGTGAAGCACTGAGACTTCCTGGGAGGTCATCCATCCCAGTACCACTCCAGCTCGAGCACGCTTAACTACAGAGTTTCCTCCATGGTTAAACCCACTCTGCTTGCATCCTCATTTGCAAAACCTTCACCAAGTGTTATGCCTTATGAACCATTCATTAGAAAGCCCCTTAAGCTCGTCAATTAATAAGTAGGAGATATTTTCCACAGCAAGTCAAATTGTGATATTGCTATCAACATTCAACTGTGTAGTTTTTTGAGTCAAACTCATTGACCCGTGATTCATGAGTAGTGGTTCACATGAACCCATCTCTCATGAGAATGAATGCAACAGTTAGCACTCATTGGCTCTAGCTGATGCTCATAGAGGTGAAGCACCGGGACTTCCCGAGAGGTCACCCATCCCAGTACTACTCCAACTCGAGCGCACTTAACTACAGAGTTTCCTCCGTGGTTAAACCCACTCTGCTTGCATTCTCATTTGCAAAACCTTCACCAAGTGTTGTGCCTTATGAACCATCGATTAGAAAGCCCCTTAAGCTCATCAACTGGTTCGTAAGGTGCAACACTTGGTGAAGGTTTTGCAAATGAGAATGCAAGTAGAGTGGGTTTAACCAGGGAGGAAACTCCGTAGTTAAGTGTGCTCGAGTTGGAGTAGTACCGGAATGGGTGACCTCTCGGGAAGTCCCGGTGCTTCACCTCTGTGAGCATCAGCTAGAGGTAATGAGTGCTAACTGTTCCATTCATTCTCATGAGAGATGGGTTCGTGTGAACCACTACTCATGAATCACGGGTCAATGAGTTTGACTCAAAAAACTACACAGTTGAATCTTGATAGCAATATCACAATTTGACTTGCTGTGGAAAATATCTCCTACTTATTAATTGACGAGCTTAAGGGGCTTTCTAATGAATGGTTCATAAGGCATAAGACTTGGTGAAGGTTTTGCAAATGAGGATGCAAGCAGAGTGGGTTTAACCATGGAGGAAACTCCATAGTTAAGCGTGCTCGAGCTGGAGTGGTACTAGGATGGATGGCCTCCTGGGAAGTCTCGGTGCTTCACCTCCGTAAGCATCACCTAGAGCCAATGAGTGCTAACTATTCCATTCATTCTCATGAGAGATCCATTTGATAAAGCTTGGTGAAAGAACTTCAAACATTTTGAAGCATCTATTGGATTTTGTCACCCAAATGGAAGATGGATTTCCCAATTCAAAAATTCAGAGTTCTTTTCATTAACCTGTGATTCATGAGTAGTGGTTTACATGAACCCATCTCTCATGAGAATGAATGGAACAGTTACCACTCATTGGCTCTAGGTGATGCTTACGGAGGTGAAGCACCGGGACTTCCCGGGAGGTCATCCATCCCAGTACCACTCCAGCTCGAGCACGCTTAACTACGGAGTTTCCTCCATGGTTAAACCCACTCTACTTGCATCCTCATTTGCAAAACCTTCACCAAGTGTTATGCCTTATGAACCATTCATTAGAAAGCCCCTTAAGCTCGTCAATTAATAAGTAGGAGATATTTTCCACAGCAAGTCAAATTGTGATATTGCTATCAAGATTCAACTGTGTAGTTTTTTGAGTCAAACTCATTGACCCGTGATTCATGAGTAGTGGTTCACATGAACCCATCTCTCATGAGAATGAATGGAACACTTAGCACTCATTGGTTCTAGTTGATGCTCATAGAGGTGAAGCACCGCGACTTCCCAAGAGGTCACCCATCCCAGTACTACTCCAACTCGAGCGTACTTAACTATGGAGTTTCCTCCGTGGTTAAACCCACTCTGCTTGCATTCTCATTTGCAAAACCTTCACCAAGTGTTGTGCCTTATGAACCATCGATTAGAAAGCCCCTTAAGCTCATCAACTGGTTCGTAAGGTGCAACACTTGGTGAAGGTTTTGCAAATGAGAATGCAAGCAGAGTGGGTTTAACCAGGGAGGAAGCTCCGTAGTTAAGTGCACTCGAGTTGGTGTAGTACCAGAATGGGTGACCTCTTGGGAAGTCCCGGTGCTTCACCTCTATGAGCATCAGCTAGAGCCAATGAGTGCTAACTATTCCATTCATTCTCATGAGAGATGGGTTCGTGTGAACCACTACTCATGAATCACAGGTCAATGAGTTTGACTCAAAAAACTACACAGTTGAATCTTGATAGCAATATCACAATTTGACTTGCTGTGGAAAATATCCCTACTTATTAATTGATGAGCTTAAGGGGCTTTCGAATGAATGGTTCATAAGGCATAACACTTGGTGAAGGTTTTGCAAATGAGGATGCAAGCAGAGTGGGTTTAACCATGGAGGAAACTCCGTAGTTAAGCATGCTCGAGCTAGAGTGGTACTGGGATGGATGACCTCCTGGGAAGTCTCGGTGCTTCACCTCCATAAGCATCACCTAGAGCTAATGAGTGCTAACTATTCCATTCATTCTCTTGAGAGATCCATTTGATAAAGCTTGGTGAAATAACTTCAAACATTTTGAAGCATCTATTGGATTCTGTCACCCAAAAGGAAGATGGATTTCCCAATTCAGAAATTCCCAGCCACCATCTTTAATAAATTTATCTGGATCATCTGAAATGGTCTTCAAAATTGGCCACCAGTTCAAGTTCATTCTGCTTTTATAATACTTTATATCCATTGAGTTTAGCCATTCTTTGATGCCATCAAGAGAAGATTGAGGAATAACATCAATGCAAAGTACATCCCGCTTGAAGTCTTTGAAAACAATAGCCATATCAAATGCCTTTTGCCCAAGTCCTACTCTCTCAAGGTTAACTATCTCAATCTCACTAATGGTTATTACTAAGAAAGGCAATTCCACCAACTCTACCAAACAGTTTATGGTAGGAACAATAAAAGCAGAGGCTTTGAAAGGAACTCCATGAAAACCTAGCTCTCTAAATGGTATATCAAACTCTAGTTCAAAATCTTTTAGATGAGGCTGCTCCCATAGCTCTGTTACTCATTTAACAAACCCTTCAAACTCTCCATTGATTTGATTTTTCCTGTCCCTCTCTTGCTGCTCTTCCTCAATTTCATCGGGATCATACATGGACCTTCTTGCCCCTCCTAAAGTTTGGACCACGTCCATTACTTCCACATAAAACTGGACATCCTTAGTCTTCTTAGTTCCCACCATAATATGGTTATGCAAATGAAAATGAAGCAAAGTAATCATCTCCTTCTCTGCTAGCTGGAAGAATGCGTGTTTAATATTTTGATACATGATATCAGCTCTCTCTTCTGCTCTCATGGTTGAATACAGAAATCCATTATAGTGGGCCTCCAGAGTTCTAGTCATCTTTCTTCCTCTTCCACCAAATGCCGGCCCGATCCACAAGTCTGCCAACCTAATTGGCTTTGTTTTTGAAAGCTGAAGTTTCTTCTGAGTCACCAATGTAGGTCTCTTTGCCTTTTCAGACTCTGTCATAGCTATAGACCGTCTATGGGATTTGATCATTTGTACCACTTGGTTGATGATGCTGGGGCATCCAGCAAGGCACCTGAGCCCAGGAGTGGAATGACATTCAGAGATGTTCAATTGCAATGTTAGACTCAATATTCAAAGAAAAATTCATAATCAAGTCTAAAGGTCATTGTAATGTAATAAGGAATAATTTAGTATGTAAGCAAGATATGGACATACAAAAAAAACCAGTGAGCTGTTTAAAAAATCCCCAAAAGAAATCGATATCAAGAATGTAGCGAAAAAGATGTGAGTAGAATGGAAAAAGATGTGAGATGCATGAACATCAAAGATTAATATGGTTAGAAGATAGAAGCAATGAACTGTTCATGGGTTCCAAGCACTTAAAAAATGTGGAGTTCAGTCAGCCTGTAGTAGCAAGCTAAAAAAATTCTTTCAAGTCATTGATTCAGTTTGCCATGTTTATTGACCTCAAATTTGGTCTTTTCATTAACCTGTGATTCATGAGTAGTGGTTTACATGAACCCATCTCTCATGAGAATGAATGGAATAGTTAGCACTCATTGGCTCTAGGTGATGCTTACGGAGGTGAAGCACCGAGACTTCCCGGGAGGTCATCCATCCTAGTACCACTCCAGCTCGAGCACGCTTAACTACAGAGTTTCCTCCATGGTTAAACCCACTCTGCTTGCATCCTCATTTGCAAAACCTTCACCAAGTGTTATGCCTTATGAACCATTCATTAGAAAGCCCCTTAAGCTCGTCAATTAATAAGTAGGAGATATTTTCCACAGCAAGTCAAATTGTGATATTGCTATCAAGATTCAACTGTGTAGTTTTTTGAGTCAAACTCATTGACCCGTGATTCATGAGTAGTGGTTCACACGAACCCATCTCTCATGAGAATGAATGGAACACTTAGCACTCATTGGTTCTAGCTGATGCTCACAAAGGTGAAGCACCGGGACTTCCCGAGAGGTCACCCATCCCAGTACTACTCCAACTCGAGCGCACTTAACTACGAAGTTTCCTCCATGGTTAAACCCACTCTGCTTGCATTCTCATTTCCAAAACCTTCACCAAGTGTTGTGCCTTATGAACCATCGATTAGAAAGCCCCTTAAGCTCATCAACTGGTTTGTAAGGTGCAACACTTGGTGAAGGTTTTGCAAATGAGAATGCAAGCAGAGTGGGTTTAACCAGGGAGGAAACTCCGTAGTTAAGTGTGCTCGAGTTGGAGTAGTACTGGAATGGGTGACCTCTCAGGAAGTCTTGGTGCTTCACCTCTGTGAGCATCACCTAAAGCCAATGAGTGCTAAGTGTTCCATTCATTCTCATGAGAGATGGGTTCGTGTGAACCAGAGTATCAAAACCTGCAGCGAGTCAGGCGAGTTATCCTGACTCACGGGTTGAGCCATGGCTCCTGAGTTTTGGTGACCCGGCCGAGTCATGGGCCGAGTTATGGGGCATGACCCGCATGACTCACTGAGTCAGCAGGTCATGGCCATAACTCGCGGGTCTGTACCTCATGACCCGCGCCGCGGCAGGCCCGAGCCATAGACTTGTCAACAACAGTGATATACATGTTGTTGAAGGATGAGAAAAATTGTGACAATCACTTAGAACAAGACAATAATCTGCTATTTCAAGAAGGAAGACTGTGCGAATGATGCAGTCATAATAACAATGATATGAGCAATAATCTACGAATGAGAGTAGCAAACAAAAGGATGTAGAAGACAGTATGCTGGAGGACAGTGGCTTTCATTTTTATGACAGTGATCAGAAATGGAGAAATGCAGAAGAATATCGGTGAAAATCATGAATGTTATGAGAGGACATGATAATTAACAAACAGTCACATCAATGTCTAAGGACATTGATCATCTTCATGAATCTCTAATGACAGTAGGCTTCATGAATTTCTGATGACAGTAGTCTTCAGTGAGTGTTCAAGGACAGTGTTCAAAGAAAGAAGATAGCAAACAGAAGAATGAATCCTAAAGCAGTCATTAGTCATGAAAAGTCACTGATAAAAGATGATTAAAAGTAGTGTTTTGCAATGTGATAGCAGTGAAAAGAAAATTGATCAGAGCAGTGATGTATAGCAGTGATTACATGATGAAACAATGACATATACTGTTAGAAATAGTGACATTCACTGTTAGAGCAGTCACAATAAGGATCAGAACAGTAAGTAAATGATAGGTCATGAAGAGTAGTCCAAGGAATGTCAAAAAAGTTAGCCAATGAATAAATAAGAAGAATCATAAAGAAATGAGAACAGCTGACGATGTATCACAAGAATATCAGTTAGAACAGCCATGATTCATCAATGAGCATTCATGAGTTGTTAAAGGGAACAGTAGGACAAATGCCTTGGGACAATGAAGATTGAAATGCTAAGAATCAATGATCCACAAGATTCAAATTGGAGAGATGGAATGAAGACAGTGAATGTAATGGAAAAAATAGTGATCAAATTGCCTTGGTTATTGATTGAATCTACACATTTGAATATCTATATATATTGAACTAGCAAATAAGAAAAGACGTGACTATTCACATTAGAAATGACATGTTAGTTCATAATGAAGTGACGTGACTATTCATAACAATTACCATTCATTCCCTTCATTATCGATTATACTTTGTTCTCTTAACCATATCCTTTAGATGTTATTTGACCTTTAGATGTGATGTGATGTGTTTTTAAGCTTTATTCAATAATGGGTGCCTGAAACAAGTTTTAAATTTTAAGAAATCTCTATTTTTTTTTTGCCGAGTCATAGCCGAGTCGTTGCTGAGTCATCAGCGAGTCACGGGTCGAGTCGGCCTTGCCGAGTCTGAGTTTTGATTCTTTGGTGTGAACCACTACTAATGAATCACGGGTCAATGAGTTTGACTCAAAAAAATACATAGTTGAATCTTGATAGCAATTTCACAATTTGACTTGCTGTGGAAAATATTTCCTACTTATTAATTGATGAGCTTAAGGGGCTTTCTAATGAATGGTTCATAAGGCATAACACTTGGTGAAGGTTTTTCAAATGAGGATGCAAGTAGAGTGGGTTTAACCATGGAGGAAACTCCATAGTTAAGCGTGCTCGAGCTGGAGTGGTACTGGGATGGATGACCTTTCAGGAAGTCCTGGTGCTTCACCTCCGTAAGCATCACCTAGAGGCAATGAGTGGTAACTGTTCCATTCATTCTCATGAGAGATGGGTTTATGTAAACCACTACTCATGAATCACAGGTTAATGAAAAGAACTCTGAATTTCTGAATTGGGAAATCCATCTTCCATTTGGGTGACAGAATCCAATAGATGCTTCAAAATGTTTGAAGTTCTTTCACCAAGCTTTATCAAATGGATCTCTCACGAGAATGAATGGAATAGTTAGCACTCATTGGCTCTAGGTGATGCTTACGGAGGTGAAGCACCGGGACTTCCCAGGAGGTCATCCATCCCAGTACCACTCCAGCTCGAGCACGCTTAACTACGGAGTTTCCTCCATGGTTAAACCCACTCTGCTTGCACCCTCATTTGCAAAACCTTCACCAAGTGTTATGCCTTATGAACCATTCATTAGAAAGCCCCTTAAGCTCGTCAATTAATAAGTAGGAGATATTTTCCACAGCAAGTCAAATTGTGATATTGCTATCAAGATTCAACTGTGTAGTTTTTTGAGTCAAACTCATTGACCCGTGATTCATGAGTAGTGGTTCACACGAACCCATCTCTCATGAGAATGAATGGAACAGTTAGCACTCATTGGCTCTAGCTGATGCTCACAGAGGTGAAGCACCGAGACTTCCCGAGAGGTCACCCATTCCCATACTACACCAACTCGAGCGCACTTAACTACGGAGTTTCCTCCCTGGTTAAACCCACTCTACTTGCATTCTCATTTGCAAAACCTTCACCAAGTGTTGTGCCTTATGAACCATTAATTAGAAAGCCCCTTAAGCTCATCAACTGGTTCGTAAGGCACAACACTTGGTGAAGGTTTTTCAAATGAGGATGCAAACAGAGTGGGTTTAACCAGGGAGGAAACTCCATAGTTAAGTGCGCTCGAGTTGGAGTAGTACAGGGATGGATGACCTCCCAGGAAGTCCCAGTGCTTCACCTCCATAAGAATCACCTAGAGCCAATGAGTGTTAGCTGTTCCATTCATTCTTGTGAGAGATCCATTTGATAAAGCTTGGTGAAAGAACTTCAAACATTTTGAAGCATCTATTGGATTCTATCACCCAAATGGAAGATGGATTTTCCAATTCAGAAATTCCCAGCCACCATCTTCAATAAATTTATCTGGATCATCTGTAATGGTCTTCAAAATTGGCCACCAGTTCAAGTTCATTTTGCTTTCATAATACTTTAATCCATTGAGTTTAGCCATTCTTTGATGCCATCAAGAGAAGACTGAGGAATAACATCAATGCGGAGTACAGCCCGCTTGAAGTCTTTGAAAACAATAGCCATATCAAATGCCTTTTGCCCAAGTCCTACTCTCTCAAGGTTAACTATCTCAATCTCACTAATGGTTATTACTAAGAAAGGCAATTCCACCAACTCTACCAAACAGTTTACGGTAGGAACAATAAAAGCAGAGGCTTTGAAATGAACTCCATGAAAACCTAGCTCTCTAAATGGTATATCAAACTCCAGTTCAAAATCTTTTAGATGAGGCTGCTCCCATAGCTCTGTTACTCGTTTAACAAACCCTTCAAACTCTCCATTGATTTTATTTTTCATGTGCCTCTCTTGTTGCTCTTCCTCAATTTCATTGGGATCATACATGGACCTTCTTGCCCCTCCTAAAGTTTGGACCACATCCATTACTTCCACATAAAACTGGACATCCTTAGTCTTCTTAGTTCCCACCATAATATGGTTATGCAAATGAAAATGAAGCAAAGTAATCATCTCCTTCTCTACTGGCTGGAAGAATGCGTGTTTAATATTTTGATACATGATATCAGCTCTCTCTTTTGCTCTCATGGTTGAATACAGAAATCCATTATAGTGGGCCTCCAGAGTTCTAGTCATCTTTCTTCCTCTTCCACCAAATGCCGGCCCGATCCACAAGTCTGCCAACCTAATTGGCTTTGTTTTTGAAAGCTGAAGTTTCTTCTGAGTCACCAGTGTAGGTCTCTCTACCTTTTCAAACTCTGTCATAGCTACAGACCATCTATGGGATTTGATCATTTGTACCACTTGGTTGATGATGCTGGGGCATCCAGCAGGGCACCTGAGCCCAGGAGTGGAATGGCATTCAGAGATGTTCAATTGCAATGTTAGACTCAATATTCAAAGCAAAATTCATAATCAAGTCTAAAGGTCATTGTAATGTAATAAGGAATAATGCTATAAAAGTAATGTAATAAGTGAAAATCCCATGTAATGAGTCAAAATGTCATGTAATGGTCATATAGGGTTAAGGTCTAAGTGGTTTTAGGTTTATAGGCATTAAATGGGTCCTTGACAAAGAATAGTCTTAATGACAGAGACAGAGGAACAGTCTTCAAAAAAGGAGCATTGATTGAGGATACATTACCTTGAGACTGAGATCTTCAAAAGGTTGCAGTCAAATGGAAGATTATAGTCTCAAAGGAATATAGGAGAAATGTTTGGAGACAAAACAGTGAGAGAGGCTTTACTCAAAAAATGCATCCAAGAAGGTGAGTACCTGGAAGATGGTTTGCTTCAAGGAAGTTAGAATTCTATTTCCTCAGTTTGATTGTTACAGTAGAGGATAGAGAGCAGCTGTAACAGGGTTCTTTGCTCTTGAGTAATTTGAACCTCAAAGGCAGAGCTCTTCTCATCTCTTTAACATTACAAGTGGCTGTTTAAAGAAGATTTCTAGGTTTGGATGGTCCATAGTAAAATTTCCCAAAGAGTGTATCGAGTCTTCCCACATAACATTTTAAGCTTGATGGGAACATAGGCAAAAAAAAAGTTTCTAATTTGATTTTAACAAAATTTTAGCCCTTCCATTATATTCATATTATTTAACATCTTCATAATCACCACTGTAGCTTGCAAGGTGATTCATCAAATTAAAAACAAAGCCTCCATGGCTTCTTACAACCTTTGAGTATTGTAAACTATAAGTAATATTCAGTAGAGAAATATAGCGAGGTAAGTGAGGACATTCTTCATTATAAGAATGAAATGATAGACAAGGGTAACTCTCAGGTTTAGTCTTTAACCATGCAAACTGTAATTGTAGAGACCGGCCTGGTTATTACCATTGACATTCAATTATCTATTGAGCTTATGAGCTTGGAGAAGAGAACTACAAACTGCAACACCCTCACCAACTATAAGAAACAGCCAATTTGGTCACAGAATTTTAGTGAACTTTTCCTTTTGAAGATTCTCCATGAGATCTGACCCAGGGTTGCTCAATGCAAGCTAAAGATCATGTATACTCCTTGTTAGTATAATTCACATTGTTTACAATACAAAATAGATTTTTGTTAAATTTTGTTATAACATAAAGATAGTCACACTTATTTAAAACTTGTAAGCTTGGTGAGCACTTGGATTTTTATTGATTTATATGTAGGTTCTAGGCCAGTAATGAAACAGTACGCAATTTAAAAAGGTCAAAGTTTAGAGTTTACTGTTTAAACCAAAATTCTATGAAGTGTTGATATAGTTGACATGTTTTATACAGAGTACATACTGCTGAACACGTTTAAACAACACATTCTAAGCTTTCATTTCTTTGGTTGATTTATTAGGAATGCTTTTACTTAATTCAATAAGACCCACTTATTAAATTTATTAGGAATGCTATTACTTAATTCAATAATACCCACTTATTAAATGATTTTAGATGAATGACATAAACAAATCAAAACTTAAAATAAATTGTTTAAACCAAAATAATATTTTGTTCAAACCAAAATTATGATAATAGTTACCTGAAGGCCTTTCAGTTCAATTATTCTCTTGAGCTCTTTGAGCATTTTGATTCCACTAGTGTCAACAGTGGTTACAGCTGCATAAGCGAAAAAAGAGAATGAAAAGCAGCACCAAAGTACAATACAAACCAAACCTGCTGGAGTTTGACCATATATAGCTGTATATCTAAATCCCAGAATAAAGGAAACATGAATGGTTGTATATGATAAAATTAGGGTGCATTTATTCCATTTTATTCTGCTCCATAGTTTTGTTACTAGAAAACCGATTACAAGTGAAGGGAAATCCTTTTACAAAAAAGAAATGATGCATCAAATATGTAAGCTTTCAGAACTTATGGCCCATATCTATAATAACATACTACAAAGTGTCTTCCTTCAGCTTGGCAAGATGCTCCTCTTCATCCATTATCCATCTCATTATCTTGCGTACATTGTAAACTTTATTAAGGTCCCCAATAAACAATCCATGTAATGAAGACTGTGGATTAGAGATGTGTCAAAGCAGAAGAGCTCAGAAGAGAAGGGTTATGGTGAATGGGTGCTCATGACATTGCTATTGCTTGGATTACTCAAAACATCAAATAACAAATAATATATAAAGTTATAAACTGTTAAGGGGAGGGAGAACAGTAGTCATATGGACTATCTTCTTCAATATCAAATACCATCATGCAATTCATTAAAATATTATGCTTAACATAATATATTCTAAAAATGACATTTTTGAAATTCTACCAAAACTTAATCTAAAAATGACTACTATTCAAAAGATGAGTTATTCGAAAGATGGGTTATTTGAAAGATGGGTTATAAATAATTGAATCAAGCATGACTACATTCAGGAAGCTGCATGACTGAATTCAGGAAGCTGACCCTACACATAGGACATTCATTATGTCTATTGAAAAATAAGCTTTTAAAATAAACATAGACAAATCATCTTTCTCTTAAGTAGCTTGAATTGGAAAAATAGATTCAAGCTACAATGCTTTGAATTCAATAAAAACTTAGAATTAAATAATATTTTGTAGCTTAGCAATTTAGGAGTGCTGGAGTGATTACCAGTTGTGATGTAGCAAGATGTGCATGAACCTTCAATGTTCATCGTGTCAATGGCAATCATCTCTTTATTGCCATCAATATTGTAGTTCTTGAACAGTGCAAAAGTTCTGCCAACTGCTATTCCTTCCTGTATGGGAATAATTCAAATCAACTAGAGGTAATAAATTACTAGCCAATGAACATAATTATAAATCTTTGATGAGCTGATCTTTTAAACTTTTTTCTTGCAAATTCCACCTTTTAAGGAAAAACACAAAATTGTTAGATATAGCCACTAAAAGAAAAGACTGGAATGAAAGGAAAAATACTGTACCAATTAATGATATGAAAAAAAAAAAGTGGGATAAACTTAGTTCACTTATGATGTTCCACCTTTTACGTATGGTGGGCCCGAATATATGCAATGTTAGGTCATAAAGTTTCTTATAAAACATATCATTTCCTACAAAAAATGTCATGGGATAATCAATCCAAAACTTGTTATGAATAGGTAAATGCATATTACAATATAAAAAATAATTATTTAAAGTACCTGGAATCTGAGGACATTTTATAGGCATTGATTCATTATTGTCAATCAATAATGACGTCTGTGTTGCACCCGTGCTAGTAACACGGGTAGATCCAAGAAATGGTGGTGAATTATCACCAATACATGTAGATTGATCAGTATCTGGTGTACCAAGCGGTGCCACCGGGGTATCTCCTGCTCCAAAAAAATAATCCACTATGTGATGCACCCAAGATTAAAGTACACCAGATACTGATCAATCTACATGCATTGGTGATACCCACTTGATGTCGCCTTTGGTCTCATCATCATAAGAACATGACCCCCCATTAGCAAGGAAATATTGCATGCGTTTGTCAAATTTCACTAATAAATTTGGGGCCATTTTGCGATGGCTATGTGTCGCCATTGCGACGGATATGTGCCGCTATAGCGACAGTGATAGACGTCACAATTTTTTAATCACAAATTACGATGTCTATGGGTTTCCGTCGCAATTGCGACACCCTACCGTCACAATGTCACTGCTTCACCCATTCAGCGCCTCCGTCGCATTGCGACGGCAGGGCGTCACAATTACGACGGTCCTCCGAAGCAATGGCGACGGGCCTGGGCGTCGCCAATACGGCACCGCCGTCGCATGTCTTAGGATGACCGTCGCAATTGCGACGGTCCTCCGAAGCACTTGCGACGGGCCTGGACGTCACCAATACGGCACCGTCGTCGCATGTCTTGGGAGGACCGTCGCAATTGTGACGGTCCACCAAAGCAACTGCGACGGGCCTGGGCATCGCCAATACGGCACCGCCGTCACATCTCCTGGGAGGGCCGTCGCAATTGCGACGGTCCTGGGTAGAATTTAAAAAAAAAAATTATTTAATACATTGCTAATGAACCACATTAATGCTTTCTTCCTTCAACAAATGAGGACAGTCACTCTAAAGACAACATGATAATGTACACTCACTGTAAGGACAGTCACAAATGAGGACATCTCACAGTGACTGTCCCTTGTGTGATTGCCACTTGAATGTATTACTATTCAGCCACATTAATGCTTTTTCCCTTCAACAAATGAGGACAGTCACTCTAAAGACAACATGATAATGTATACTCACTGTAAGGGCCCGTTTGGATGCACTGAAAACATTGAAGAAGCTGAAGACATCATATTATGGTCCGGGAACATACTATGGTAGGCCTTCTGGATGTCTAATGTTTGATATGGCCCATGCTCTGCATAAGAGCACAAATGAGTTGCTTTGGTTAGCATGTGTCTCACTGACTGATCAATTTGTTCATGAGAGAGTCACCAATGAGAGGTACCAGGCTGGTGTCATGGAGCTTGAGCAGCATGTAAATAGTGCAGGAAATTTGGAAATGATTACATCTGTTACACTTAAGGATGGCACCAAGGTTAGAGTACCAGATGTGTCTAGGATTTCCTATGAAGATGAGCCTTGCCTTATGCTCTTGAGGGAGTGAACCCTTTTTGATTCGATGTTATGCTCATCCTACGTTGCCATTAAGTTGAAAACTTGGAGTGATAATGGGTTGAAGAAGCTAAAACTACTCTTGGCCAAAATGGGTATTGCCCTTGTGGACTGCCAACAAAAATTTCAGTACATGAGCAATGCCATGAAGAAAAGAATGAAGGATGAGTTTGAGAGGTTTTTGCCAGAATATGGTCTTAATGAATTCTACTACAGAAGCTTCCAGAGGCTTCATGGATATAGCTCAAAGGTTTCAGCTGCTGATGTTGTGTATGGAGTCACAGCTCTTCTTGAATCTTGGACAGATTCCAAAGACTCTTGGGCTGAGAAATTCTGGAGTGCTTATTCTGCACTCTCTTTGAATCATTTGGATGAGTTACAAAAGGGGATGCAGCTTGCCATTCGTGTCTAGTGTGCTACTCAGCGGCAGGGTAGTCTGGCAATAACAAGAAATGGATTCATCAAGAGTGCCCGGAGTTTCAGATGGGTGAAACTTGAGGATGGAGCAGATACTGAACTCTTAGCTTATCCTCAAGCAATTGTTAAGTATTGCTATTTCCTCATGGATGCTTTGAGAGAAAAGGGTGCAAAAAAAAAACCTATGATATGTGCAGCTATTATTCCTCACTCCAAGATGGTATTGGTAGTAGGTGTTGCCAATAGACCCATACTTGGAGCCCAACAGGGCAACCAGTTTGGGCTTGCATTTCGTGCCACAGCCAAGGAACTTGGGGCTGATTACAGACATGACGCATTTGAGTCATCCTGGATTAAGCTAGATCTGACTGCTGTCAATTCCTTCATGTTAAGAATATCAGAGAAACTCTAACTCACAGGTGACTGTAGCTGTATTATTTTAGGAACTAATTTTTTATGGAAGGCTGAAAGAAGGTCAACTTTCCTAGTTATAATGTGTCTCAATAGACAAATGCAATATGAAGTGATACTGCCCTAACCAGTCACTGCAACATACATCATTTCTTGTAGTTTTACAAACATTTTAGTTGTTACCCAGGGCACTTTCCGTGCCTGAGGCTCACAACTAAATCATTAAATTCTATCCCCTGGAATATTGGATTGATTTGATTGTGATATTCTAGATGACATGTTTTTCAATTGATATCAAATGATTTGACAAAATATTCTATATTTAGCGTATATATCATGTGATGTTGTTTGAACTTTGAATACCAGTGCAAATCTTTAATTGATAGAATAAACAAGATTGGTTTGGCCTGCAAGATGAGGGAAGGAATTGTAGAATATTTGTTTGGCCATACTATGATTACTTGCAAGAAGAGTCTAACGAAAAGAATGTCTGCTTAAAGGAAAGTTTAGCATGACTAGTTTGTGCTGGTTGATAGTTTTGGATTTTGTGGAAATTGGTTTGGGATCCATGGAAATAAAAATCACAGCGATTGCAAATTTACAATTTTTTTCTTAATAGCTGGAGAGTTTCTTGTACGAAGAAGATTTATTATCACGGTGAAACCATGACTTTTTATTAGCATATTAACGCAGCTGGTATATATTGTGCCTGTGCATATTTATGTACAGTGGCAGCAGGAGTGGTTTTTCAGAAAACAATTTTTGGATGTTGTCTCTTGTATTTAGTGTTCTTACCATTTTACTCTTTGCATAACTCCATTTTGTCCTAAATGGCACACCTGTAATATTGAAATTTTAAGGGCCATCTTGTTCATTCAAAATCTCAAAAGAAATATCTCATCAATTATAACTTGCAATTGATGGATATCTAGTTTCAGAGGAAGGTATTAAGGGAGAGGGCCTGATGGGTGCCACCTTAACTTTGCAGGTGCCCATAGACACATAGGTGTCACATTAACACCTTAAATTAACTGGGTGGATAGTTTGGCCTGTCACTAGTATACTTTTTATTTTCAACTCAATATACTGCATTCTTTGCCACTCATATGCTCTTTTTATTTGAAACTGTTAGTAAACATTAATTTCAAAGGACACTACTATATTTGGATGTGTGCCCCCTCAATTGAATCCTGCAAGATATTTTCCATTTGTTACATGAACATGACATGATCTATTTAGTACTGGAACCTGCATCAAGTGAAATCTTCAACAAATGAGGACAGTCACTCTAAAGACAACATGATAATGTACACTCACTGTAAGGACAGTCACAAATGAGGACATCTCACAGTGACTGTCCCTTGTGTAATTGCCACTTCAATGTATTGGTATTCAACCACATTAATGCTTTTCTTCTTCAACAAATGAGGACAGTCACTCTAAAGACAACATGATAATGTACACTCACTGCAACTGTACATTATCATGTTGTCTTTACAGTGACTGTCCTCATTCAAGTGGCAATTACACAAGGGACAGTCACTGTGAGATGTCCTCATTTGTGACAAGGATAGTCACACATGAGGACATCTCACAGTGACTGTCCCTTGTGTAATTGCCACTTGAATGTATTGCTATTCAACCACATTAATGCTTTTCTTCTTCAACAAATGAGGACAGTCACTCTAAAGACAACATGATAATGTACACTCACTGTAAGGATAGTCACAAATGAATCTCATAGTGACTGTCTGATGTAGAGGGAAGGGTGGTGGTATCAAATGCACAAGTAGGTTTAGAAATTTCAGAGGTTAGACACTTGGGCTTATTCAACAATCTTAAATACTTCAAGAACTTGACTATCAAGGCTATCCTAAAGGATGGATTTGAGTTTTAAGGCTTCACTTTACTTGGTTTCAAGATTCTGAGACTCTCACTCAATTCCCATATCCCATTTCACCAATGTTCTCACAAACTGGTCACAAAAAGCTTAACAGGTTGTCTAAACCCTGCAGCAGACTTAAAAAGGGAATAATTCTAACTTTTCTCAAAACATTTGATGATGTAACAACATTTATGGATACCCTCTTTGGAGTTTAACAACATATCAAAAGTTTTTATACTGTTGCTTTGGACAAACACCCTTGTTCGGCACTGCTACCCTGTTTTAATGCACTAAAATCTACTAAATTTTCAAAGGAAGCATGGGTTAAAGATCTCCTAGCTCCCAAATCCTGGACAGTGTCTAGTTATGTCTCCAATTGCTCAATTCCAAAAGGAATTAGACACAAATGATCTACAACTACAAAACCCCAATTTGTTGTCTTCGAACCCTGTCAACTAGGGCTTCCTCAATCTACTGTCTCCACATGACCCTGCAATGAATTGGTGGCAGATTCACCATCAAATGAACATTGTATACTATTCCCAAGCATTAAACATATGCCTTATGTGGACAGATCGCCCACTGCTACACCTTAGCACACTTCCAATGCCGTTTTCCACTGTTCTTGTTTGTGATCACACTGTTCTCCCACGCGGTTCTGCATATATTTAGATTAGAATCATATAATACAGGTTAGAAAATGTTGGAGGTGCTCCTGCACCACTGTCCCTTGTGTAATTGCCACTTGAATGTATTGCTATTCAACCACATTAATGCTTTTCTTCTTCAACAAATGAGGACAGTCACTCTAAAGACAACATGATAATGTACACTCACTGTAAGGACAGTCACAAATGAGGACATCTCACAGTGACTGTCCCTTGTGTAATTGCCACTTGAATGTATTTCTATTCAACCACATTAATGCTTTTCTTCTTCAACAAATGAGGACAGTCACTCTAAAGACAACATGATAATGTACACTCACTGCAACTGTACATTATCATGTTGTCTTTACAGTGACTGTCCTCATTCAAGTGGCAATTACACAAGGGACAGTCACTGTGAGAACTTCTCATTTTGTGAAATTACACAAGGTACTTTCTTGTCAACATATGTTGTATACTGAACTTGCAACTCTATTCTCTGATTATGCATTATAGTTGGGTGTTTTCTTATGTTGTTTCGTGATTGTTTTGTTGGTATTTTTAGGTAATTCAATGGATCTCATTGATGATATTGATGATGATGATGATGATATTGAAATTTAAGGAGAGATTATGAGGAGGAGAAGACTCCTGCCTGTTATTGTAGTTGTTCTTGCCACCCTTGTCGTGGCCATAGGGGAGTGTATAAAAGAAGGTAGTCAAAAAATGCGTAAGCGCACAAGAGATGCAATTCCTTTTTATAAGCGTGTTATCAACTCCAATGAGACGGATTGCCATGACCAAATACGCATGACTAGATGATCTTTCTTTAAACTGGTCTAGTGTTGTCTTTTAGATTTCAAATGCAATTGGTTTCATGTAATTTTGTTAAGTTTTGAGCAAGATATGATAAAAATACCATTGGCTGCCCTGAAAGTTTGTTTTTTCTAAAAGTTACAATTTGAAAATAGGCATGGTATGGCTCTGTACAGTCTGGTACGAACCTGCACATGATTGATAATGTTGATATTGTCTTTTACCTTTCAAAGACAGTTCGTTTCATGAAATTTCATTGGATTTTGATTAAGTTATGGTATTTTTCTTGTTGACTGTCCTGACCCTAACTAGGATTTCCAGCGAGAGTAATAAATTCATAACCAAAGTTTCCACGGTTGAAAATTGATTAGGATCTTGTATGTTAGGTTGAAGCACTCCTTCCTTTGCATTATTATTGGTATTAGAGCCAAGATCATGCTAGAATAATCATGTAAACAGTAAAATTACTCTACAGCTGTTCATTTTATGTACTCTTTATGTATCTGATTTGCAGATTTATCCATGACACAAATGAGGACATCTCACAGTGACTGTCCCTTGTGTAATTGCCACTTGAATGAGGATAGTCATTGTAAAGACAACATGATAATGTACACATACAATGAGTGTACATTATCATGTTGTCTTTACAGTGACTGCCCTCATGTTGTATATTCTTCTCTGTAGATGCTACTATGTGCTAGGGAAATTCTTAGAATTGTTGGTATATTCTTAGAACTTGTACACCTGGGATATTCTTCTTTGTAGATGCTACTGTGTGCCGTGGTCCAAACAGGCCCATAAATGTGGTTGAATAGCAATACATTCAAGTGGAAATTACAAATATTATAATGTATCTATCTAGTCCTCATGACTGCTCATGACAGTACAAGTGATATTTTTTTGGGGGTGGGGAAAGGTTCGAGACTTTCAGCTGTATGAAGAATCCTTTCTACCTAATACAAAAATGCACCCCATAAAACATCTGATTGGTTCGAGTATCTTTGAACTATTTGGGTCTGTTGACAACACTAGACCAGTGTCTACAGAATGACTAATTTCATGCAAGACAATGGCTCTATCTGACAGAGAGTCCATGCTAGGCTTCATGACTTGATGCATTTAACGTTGCCTTTGGGTGAAGATAGGGAACTGTAACTAGTATCAGTATTGAACATGCTTTTACTAGAACTGCTTGTGCTAATGAATCAGAGCAAAATTACCTTTGTCCTCGTTGAAATACATGTTGCATATATATATATATATATATATATATATATATATATATATATATATATATATATATATCTTGACACGTACATATGTGTTTCTCAATCATGAATTGGGTGTTTGCCTGTCAAGCATCAATTTGGTCTCTAGGAATTGTGCACTCTCTCTTACTTTTGAAAAAGCATTTGAGCACTGTGCTAACTAATGAAAACTCTCTGTTTTGAGGCCCATAAACTGATCTTTTTACAGAATCTTGACCATAAAAAAAGAGAGTGATGGAACTCAATCCTCTTTGAATGAGGTCCCACCTACTCTGCTTTTGGGTCACCGCACTATATAATGAAAGTGCTCATTATTGGCGACTTCCTTCACTGTTGTTTAGGATATGCTCAAGAGACCTACTGCCATTTTTTGGATACTGTCCAAAACAACACCCAAATCAAGGGGAGCAGTATGCAGCACAAGGGGATGGGAATAATATGAAAAAGAGTGAATTTAGTACAATGAGGAGGACAATAGAGATGCCTTTAAAGGGTAAAACAACAAATATAAGATTTTATAATACCATTTCAAATATGATTTGTTTTATTACAAATTAGAAGTATCAGGCTTGTCATGTTCATCTTTTTCTTCATTTCCTACAAACTCCATTTGAAAAGGAACACACCCTTCCTCCATGAGATAACTTTTCCACCAATCCACTTCTGAAGCATTCACAAACCCTATCCACTTTTGGAGAAAGGATCACTAGTTTTACAATGTCTGACCCAGAAGAAAGAGCATAATTATTCTCATTTGCATAGCCCACTAGATAAGGAACACAAATTGTGGCTTCAACTAAACCATTATATATCTCTTTCGAAGAGCTATATAACAAGGGTGTTTAGGAATACATACAATATTGAATGCTTGGAGCAAGGAAAAAGATGAAATGGATACACTAGTGATAGATAACAAGGTGTTGACATTTTGGTTTGCCATGGGAGACAAAGTGAAAAGATGTATGGTATGTGAGGCAAATTCATCTTCTACCACAAAGTCCCTATTTAATTCAAAACCAAATATAACACAAAAGCCATTTCTATTTTGTATAGTTTCTCCACACATATTTAGCATAGAAGTTTCTAGTTTAATTCTAGAAATAGTTTGTAAAGTGTTTGGTTCATGTGTGTGAGCCTACTTCATGTGTGTGAGCCTACTTCATGTGTGTGGATTATAAGCATGCGCTGTCAGAGTGTCTGAATATTGAGTGTCTTATTGCTATTGCTATTGTTTAATTTTGGGATTGTTGATATAGGTGCATTATTGAAATCGGTTTGATGGCTCTGATCAATTGCCAAGTTGTCGATGTGGTGGTGGGCAGTGCCAATTGAAGATTTCACAGTCAGTGGAGAACCCTGGATGACAATATTGGTGTTGTCCAAACAAAAAAAAGGTTGCTAATGTGTATATATTTAATGTTTGTAATGTAACTACTATTATTATATTTGATGTTTGTAATGTAAATAGTATTCAATACTAATGTAGATTGGGCATCGCAGGGCTATCATGATTGTGGGTACTTTAGATGGGTCGATGACAACCCATCTACATCTATTCGCCCATCTCCAGTTATCCATGATCCAGACATCCACCCATCTCCACTCATCCACAATCCAGGATTTGAGTGCAATAGTTGTCAAGTTAGGACAAACGAAATTAAATTTTCACACATCTACTTATATTGCTATAAAATAATGTGCTATAACCCTACAACAACTCAAGCAACTAAAAATAGGTCCAAAATCCAAGGTAATATAATTTGGTTGTGAGACACCTGCCTATAAATTTTAGACCTTATAAACTTTACAAAATATCCTTAAAGAGTGAAAATCTTAGTAGAAAATATTGCAAGGTTACATATAGAAATGTTCATAACACACTTACCTTTTACGAATCTAATATTGTGTCACTAAATAGGACTGTATACATAAGAGGCATTCAAGTTTTTATGAAATGAGATTTTCTTAGCCAACACAAACTTAGCTTAAGACAGATTCCTTCTATTACAAAGCATCTCTCTACTTCATACCTCCATATTCCTGCTAGCAATTTCGTCCATTTGTTGAAGATGTTGCTGCCTCCCGTGCTCATCTTCCTTGAATCAAAGATGAAGCTTGACCACTGAGCAAATACACCGATTCTGCAAATGCCTCAATTGTTTTTGAAATTCTAAAGCTTCAGCCCTATATGTTGTTGTTGCTTCCCTGCCATGCAAGAAAAACAAGACAAAATAATTAATATGCATTAAGCTAGTGACACAGCTAAGTATGAAAAATGCTCCAAGTTATGATAAAATTGTGAAAATAATTTAAACTTCAAAATTCTACGTCTCTAACAAAGAGCCACAATGCAATGATGGTTGTATATAAATTTTCATGCAAACTAGTTCATTCAGAGTGGTAAAATATGATTGCATCCACATTAGTTAAACTACCTACAGTTTTTGAAATCTATGCTAGATTGATCATCTTGACTTTTTTGGAGAAATTTTTGCTTCAGTTCTGAAAATAAGACTCAAATAACAAGTTCTGTACAAAATTTGAGACATTACTAATTGAGGACAATGTGTATTTTTATGGCACTGAAAGTTTGTGTCTTACAGGCAATGTGCAAGACTATTTATCAAAATGGTTTTATGAAAGCTCCAGGCTATATATGTTATAGTGGAGAAAGTTCAATATGTTCCAAACTTCCAACAAAATAATCAGATGCAATATTTCTTTAGTGTTAGTAATTTATAGTAGCTCCAATGGCATCCAAGACCTTAAAAAATAAAAGAAATTTTTTAAATTAATATCACTAGAATACTTCCATTTTCACACACCAGCCTTTGCATTATTGCTTGTTTGTTTTAGGTATGCACCTTATTTTTATTGGCATATAGAAAGGCTAAAAAAACAACAAGGATGAAGTATCAAAGCCACAAACTCTAGCCACTGGAACTTCTAACTTCATCGTGACTACATATCAACTATCAGATACACCAATGACCCAATTATATTTAACATTTATGAAAATCAAATTAATTTGGAATTGAATACTAAGCACAATTCCATTAGGAACATGATAACATATTCTTAAGAAATAATGCTCTACAATAAAAGTGGCTATTTCTGCACCAAACACTCTAGTAATAGGGGTCTCATGACTAAACTGAACAAGAGAGCTTACATCTGAATGTGTGAAATATCTAGAGTTTCATGTGTGAAGTCTGATAGAAGCTCTTTATAACAGGAAAGAAAAAGGTAATAGCAATTAACCAATCAACAATACAAAAAAATTAGAAAATAGCAATTATCAAATCATAAACTTATAAAGAAATCAAATGATCAGAAAGAATAGAGTGCTCTATTTATTATTGAAGGCTCTATTTCCTTTACAACTTGCATACCACAAATAAATAATCTCAATATTAAAACCTTGGTGCCTAGAGATTGACGATGGTGAAAACTACATTTTACTGATTGTACCATTAATTTTCTTTATTTGAATTAAGTCTAACGAGCTAAAGGAAGCTATTAGAGCATGAATCTATGTTTTAGTTACAATAATCCATGCAAGCAATTTATTATGCAAACAAAGTGACTAAAATAAGACTACTATTTGATTGGTCATTTCCATTTTTGTCAGTGGTTTTTCGATCTGGGTGAAAAAAGAAATTCCCATAATTAGTCTCTCATCCAAGGTGAGTGGTATACCTTGCCTAGAATAGTAGGGCATTCAGGTAAGGGAAACAATTGGATTTGAAAAAATTAGGTTTCTTAATGCATGGCGATCTCTCTCTGGTTAATGACCATCTATCTTTTGAATCAAGTTGATTAGGTTAATATCTAAATGCGCAAATAGTAGATATTCTAAGATGGTCCTGGATAAAATTAAAAAAAAAAATTATTTAATACATTGCTAATGAACCACATTAATGCTTTTTTCCTTCAACAAATGAGGACAGTCACTCTAAAGACAACATGATAATGTACACTCACTGTAAGGACAGTCACAAATGAGGACATCTCACAGTGACTATCCCTTGTGTGATTGCCACTTGAATGTATTGCTATTCAGCCACATTAATGCTTTTCTTCTTCAACAAATGAGGACAGTCACTCTAAAGACAACATGATAATGTACACTCACTATAAGGATAGTCACAAATGAGGACATCTCATAGTGACTGTCCCTTGTGTGATTGCCACTTGAATGTATTGCTATTCAGCCACATTAATGCTTTTTTCCTTCAACAAATGAGGACAGTCACTCTAAAGACAACATGATAATGTACACTCATTGTAAGGACAGTCACAAATGAGGACATCTCACAGTGACTGTCCCTTGTGTGATTGCCACTTGAATGTATTGCTATTCAGCCACATTAATGCTTTTTTCCTTCAACAAATGAGGACAGTCACTCTAAAGACAACATGATAATGTACACTCACTGTAAGGATAGTCACAAATGAGGACATCTCACAGTGACTGTCCCTTGTGTGATTGCCACTTGAATATATTGCTATTCAGCCACATTAATGCTTTTCTTCTTCAACAAATGAGGATAGTCACTCTAAAGACAACATGATAATGTACACTCAACAGTGAGTGTACATTATCATGTTGTCTTTAGAGTGACTATCCTCATTTGTTGAAGAAGAAAAGCATTAATGTGGCTGAATAGCAATACATTCAAGTGGCAATCACACAAGGGACAGTCACTGTGAGATGTCCTCATTTGTGACTGTCCTTACAGTGAGTGTACATTATCATGTTGTCTTTAGAGTGACTGTCCTCATGCTGTAAGTGTACATTATCATGTTGTCTTTACAGTGACTGTCCTCCTTCAAGTGGCAATTACACAAGGGACAGTCACTGTAAAGACAACATGATAATGTAGAGAAATGTTGTCATTTGTATTTTCAACAGCGCTGAGAGAGGTTCCCTTTGCGAAATCACAGCTACAATTTTTGAGTACGTTGGGTTTATTTTTCTTTTGTCATTATTATGTAATCTGGTATTCAGCTGTTAGAGAGCTAAAATACCCAGAAATGAGGACATATCTGTGTTGAATTTATTGTTAGCGGCTTTGGTTATTTAGAATGCTTCCCCACAATACTTAATAGGATGCATTTGGTTTTCAAAGCTTTCACTGACTTGGATTCAAGATTCTAAGACTTTCACGTGCCTTGCTTCAGTTGTTTTCGCAAACAAATCACGTGCCTTTTGTATGCTTCCACATTTTATATACATGTCCATCAGGGTAGTCACCACCACTATATTTGACAAAAACCCATCTTCAATTACTTTTTGGTGAATTTCCCTACCCTGTTCTATGACTGTACCTTTGGTTTTAATGTATAAAAATGACCCAAATTTCAAAGGAAGTATATGATAAATTCCACCTAACACTTCCTAATCCCTAGACAATGTCTTCTTACACTTTGAAACAAACAATTCCAAAGGGAATTAGCCTCTAGGGCTCTGCAACACCCAAACCCAAAATTCTTGGCTCTAAACCCTTCTTAACTAGGGCATTCTCAATCACCCGAATCTACACCCTTCAAATCCAAATTAGTGGATGATTCACCATCTCACAAACATTATACAATGTTCCACATTATAACAATCCACCCTTGCTTGGATAGATCACTCACTGCTATACAGTAGCATTCAACTCAAGGTAATTTCCCACAGTTTATCCTGTGATCACACTGTTTTCCACAAAACTTTGCCTATGCAATGTCAGTACTTCATAATACAAGTTAGTTATTGTCATCCCATGAATATTAGGCCTTCTATGTTACAGCAAAATCAAAGTAAACTCATTCAAAACGGTTTAGAATGGATGAAAGAAATCATTCTAACTCATGTATGTGTTAGTTCAAACAAATGAGGATAGTCACTCTAAAGACAACATGATAATGTACACTCACAATAAGTGTACATTATCATGTTGTCTTTAGAGTGACTATGCTCATTTGTTGAAGAAGAAAAGCATTAATGTGGTTGAATAGCAATACATTCAAGTGGCAATTACACAAGGGACAGTCACTATGAGATGTCCTCATTTGTGACTGTCCTTATAGTGAGTGTACATTATCATGTTGTCTTTAGAGTGATTGTCCTCATTCTGTAAGTGTAAATTATCATGTTGTCTTTACAGTGACTGTCCTCCTTCAAGTGGCAATTACACAAGGGACAGTCACTGTAAAGACAACATGATAATGTAGAGAAACGTTTTCATTTGTATTTTCAACAGCGCCGAGAGAGATTCCCTCCGCGAAATCACAGCTACAATTTCTGATTACATTGGGTTTATTTTTCTTTTGTCATTATTATGTAATCTGGTATTCAGCTGTTACATAGCTAAAATACCCAGAAATGAGGACATATCTGTGTTGAATTTATTGTTAGTGGCTTTGGTTATTTAGAAGTTTAATTTTATTTGTTCATCTTTCAAGCACAAACATTTTGTGGACTGTAACATCTTCATTGTTTCGGGTATGCAATGAAACAGCCCTAACTTGCGACTACCTTCACAGTACTGCAAAACCGAAGAGGGAAAAGCAAGTTAGGATGGAAATAAACAAACTTAAAACTCAGACTTAAGAAAAATGAAGGCAATGCTTCAAAAGGCCGATGCCCTAAACACGGGAAAACACAATACCACCATTAAACGATGCCCTAGTCACCGTATCAATGCTACCAGCTCCGTACCAGTATGCTGACTGCTCACTTTCATCCTGTGATAAAGGTAACTTCATTAATCATACTTGAAATGGCAGCATACGAACTAAAGCTGATGAACATTTATAAACTAAAAGTTTAAAACTACAGATTACAAATGTAGTAGTTTCATACGAAAAGAACTTGATGTCTAAAATTTACCATTAGAAGTATCCAAAGGAATACCACAGTACTGTTGAACTCGGAGAATCAGAGATGATCTACACAGCAAGGTTCAACAGCTATAAGGACTGTTACACCATCTTTAGCATTTGAATACATTTTCTCCTTGGCTTCTGGTGGATCCTCAAAGACCCCCAATGACGTTTTCCCTACAATTATCAATTGTTTGTCAGTATGAGATATTAATAAATAAACATTAATCACAATATTAGGCAAACAATGTTCTTGATGTCTGAATCTAAATCACAGAAAGCTCTAATAAAGCAGTTCTCAGTTTCACATTAAACTAAGTTTCAATTTCAAATGGTTATAATAATTTTTGCAAGTTATAAGTAGCTAGTTACAGTATATGACATAAAAAGAAAAAAAATCATTTCTATTCTTTTCTTCTTTTTTCTCTTTCAACGAAGCTTTTGCACCACACAAATGCATACCAAGAATTTCTCAGGAGGTTTCAAGACCATTGCATACCAAACTTCTTCTCTGTAGATGCTACTGTGTGTCATGGTCCAAACGGGCCCATAAATGTGGTTGAATAACAATACATTCAAGTGGAAATTACACAAGGGACAGTGACTGTGAGATGTCCTCATGTGTGACTGTCCTTGTCACAAATGAGGACATCTCACAGTGACTGTCCCTTGTGTAATTGCCACTTGAATGAGGACAGTCACTATAAAGACAACATGATAATGTACACATACAATGAGTGTACATTATCATGTTGTCTTTACAGTGACTGCCCTCATGTTGTATATTCTTCTCTGTAGATGCTAGTGTGTGCTAGGGAACTTCTTAGAATTGTTGGTATATTCTTAGAACTTGTACACCTGGGATATTCTTCTTTGTAGATGCTACTGTGTGCCGTGGTCCAAACAGGCCCATAAATGTGGTTGAATAGCAATACATTCAAGTGGAAATTAAAAATATTATAATGTATCTATCTAGTCCTCATGACTGCTCATGACAGTACAAGTGATATTTTTTTGGGGGTGGGGAAAGGTTCGAGACTTTCAGCTGTATGAAGAATCCTTTCTACCTAATACAAAAATGCACCCCATAAAACATCTGATTGGTTCGAGTATCTTTGAACTATTTGGGTTTGTTGACAACACTAGACCAGTGTCTACAGAATGACTAATTTCATGCAAGACAATGTGATGCAGAGTGGTCAGCAAGAAACTTGGTCTTAAGCCCCAACCCACTTCAAGACACCAAAATGTTACACCTAAGCAATTTAGCCTCTGATTCTATCAGACCAGTTTAAAATCTCTGTACTAGAGGGACTTAAAAGGTTTCAAGATACTTCTAACACCTTATTGACTCAATCCCAACCAAGACCAAATTTCCTTTTAGGGACAAGTTCCCTGATTTTCTACCAAAAGAGACTTTATTGATCCTAGGCTTTGCCAACCCAATCAAACATTTGAAAACTCTTAAGATTCCCTAAAACATGCAAAATCATGCATTGGTTGTGTTCCAAACAACCCAAGACATCAAAATCACAAATAGACCTAGTGACTCTAGTAGGTCTCCAAAACCTGTTCTGCAGCAATAACTCTTCAATTTGACAAAGGACCTTATGAACTTATATGTTTTTTGAGTACCCTTTTTGATGTTCTAACAATCCTCCAACTCCCAGACCCTGACTCCACTCCAGCATATCAATGTCCTTATTGAGTCCACAGACCTAATGCATGCCTTTGGGTGTGGGTTCCAAAACAAGGCATTGAAAATGGGTGCATGAAACCAAGATCAAAGTTTGAAGATGTCCACCATGATCTAAAGATCTAGATTCAACAAGGTTTGAGGTCCTTTACTTGCCGCTACCCTCTGATCTTGCATAATCCATCAACTCCTAGTCAAGAACATTGAGATTCTTGACCTAGGGCTTGCTCTCGAAATTCTCTGGCTTAGTATCTTGTTCCAAAGCTTTTAAAATATGAAAATAAACCCCCTTAACTTTCATTTTACAAAGAACAGAGGATATCCTATGGTTTATTTGCAAGTTAAGGCCATTTGAATGCAATAACCCAAAAAATGAGGGTTTGACAGAACAACAGATAAGAAAAAGGAATAACTTTGATATAAGGTGTCTTGAATCTACCAAATAAACTCTCAAAGCATAAGATATAAATACTCTAACTTCCACACTGGTCTTCCCTCCCTTTCACATCCGTACACTGTACAGTGCTTGAAGGAAATGCATAGAAAAGGCTCTGAAATAGTGGCTCTATCTGACAGAGAGTCCATGCTAGGCTTCATGACTAACCTAGAGCACATTCCTTGTTATGGAGGAAGTTTGAATGGTGAAGAACTTATGGAATGGATAGAGGACCTAGATAACCATTTTGACTACAAGTATCTTATTAATAACCATTTTGACTACAAGTATCTTATGGATAGAGGACCTTGATAACCATTTTGACTCATTTAGTATCTTATTGAGCTTCACTTTGTTTCAAGAATATAGTTTAATATTCTCTACTAAACAGGGCCAACCACGTGAAGGTGGAAGCTCATTTGGCCCCACCCCCCTCCCCCTAACATCACTTTACATTCCCTGTTAACATCTAACATTCATTCATTCTTTCAATTATTAATAAAATGTAACATTCAATCAATATCACATGATAACATTCATTAACACATTAGATTCATTAACACGCAACATTCATCAATATGAAAATAAACACATAATTCATGAACATTCATTAGCACATAATTAAATTCATTGAGACATAAAATTCAGTCATTATCAATTAAGGTATTTAGATGACAATCATTTCTTTTTTCTCTTTCTAATTTTTTTTTCTATGTAAGCTCTAAGAGGAGCATTAGTGTTATCATCAATACCCCCCTCATCAGTTGTTTTGTTCTCTATTCTTGATGATCTCAAATTCCTATGCTGCTGCAAAGGGGGGTCCTCTACAATAACAAATAAAAGAGTTAAATTTAAAATATTTAATTATAATTGTTACAAGTATTTAATTATTTTAAAGAACATAACTGTGGCGCTCTTTAATTACCTGATCTGGCCACATCATTTTGTCTAGACTCAACCTCAACATGCTCATGAGCACCGACCCCTCGATCCTCTATAGTTGCTATACAAAATGTTACATTAATCCAAACACCAATTGTAATTACATATAAAAATTTTAATAGCAAATGTATACCTCCACCACTAGGATGCACATCATGCGAACCTTCATTATGCATAGATTGTGTAGAAGGATTGTCAGGCTGCATTCCAATATCCTACACATTGTTATCATTGCTTTCTTAAAATAGATATACTCACTTTATATTAGAACTTAACATCAAATAGACTAATTGGTAAAGTATTCAATTTGAAATAAATTTCATTTAGCTTATTTACCTGTGGCTCAGATGCATCATTATTTGAACCTTGCACACTGATTTCAGCTCGTAGCCGTTCAGCCACGGTTCTATAGCCTTGTTGGAAGCCAATTCTCTTGTCCTCTTCTGTGAGGCATCTATTGAACTCTGACCCCTACATTTTTGCTTGGTATGGTGTGATAAAAAAAAATTTCCTTGCAATATATAAAAAAATTGATACAAGTTTTCATTTACTAATACTTACAACTCGTGCTTGAAGTTTGGAAAAACCACCAGAGCTGAGCTTGTGTGTCCCGTGCTTTTCTAATCTTGCCTTTGTTGCCTTTGATGTGTCAGGCAATCTATGAAAAGTTTGAAATATGTTAGAGACCAGTACAGGAAAAATTTAGAGGTTAATTAGTACATAATTACAGGAAAAATTTAGAGGTTAATTAGTACATAATTACATTCTCAAAAGTATCACATACCTTGCTCTACTCTCTACTGGCGTAATTCCTTTTTTCATGTCGGCTTTATACTTTCCATCCAAAATCAAAGCCTGCCACTTAGCCTCAAGAACACAGGGCGAACGCTCGTGCCTAGGGTTAACCTCTAAATATTTCCTGTACTGGTCCCTAATATACTTCAAACATAAACCAGCTCTTTCAAGGAGCTTGTTTCTCTCGAATGCACGAGGTCCAAAAAGCTAGGTCATACTATGTACAAGATCATCCTTCAACTTTTTATCTTGTTTATTCCACCTTTTAAGTAAAAAAAAACATGTTAGACTCATAAATGAAGAGAAGCTACCTTTAATATAGTTCAAGAAATTGATGAAAAGGAAAACTATTCTAGCAATGATATGAAATCAAAATAGTGGTTTGGGGTTTTAGTTAGGATATGATGTTCCACCATGTACGTAGGGTGGGCCTGAATATCCGCAAACACTCGTCACCAAGTTTTCGCCAAAAAATATCATTCCCTACAAAATAATCATGGGATCATTAGTCGATGAAGAGTGATCAAAAACTAAATTACTATTATATCACTATAGAATAATAATAACTTTAAAGTACCTAGAACTTTGGCTACTTTTAAGGGAATGCCTTCATCGTCACTGATGATCAATACGCAATCCTTCACCGTTCCCGTACTAGGAACACGGGAACATCCAGGAAATGATGCTGCATCGGGACTTGTTGCATCTCCTATTGCAAAAAATGAAAACCATTATCAAATGCCTCCAAGAAATAATACTTCAAGGGAAATAAATTGGTGCAGAGCACCCATGGCACAAACACAATCAAGGGATCTACATCGTAAACACATAACACTTAAACACATAACAAAAGAGAGAAAAAGAGGGATTTGTGTACCAGTAGATGGTGCAACAGTTGGTGCATTTAGGCTGTGTGTTGTTGACATGGCAGTCGGCAAGACATTTGTGGCTGTCCTGGATGGAGGCGGCGTTGTCATATCATCATGGAAAGGAGCTGAAGAATAAAATTGTTAGAGCATGCATAAATATAGAACGCGTGGACTAGCATGGACAAGATTGTTAGAGCATTAAAAAAAAAGATTGTTCGAGCATGTATTGTCAATGATTATGATCATTCCTATATATATTCAGTGGAAAACACAAGTGGGGAATGGAACATGTGATCTACCTGAACCACTTGCAGTACTGGCCTCATCATGGGAATGGGGTTCAAAATTACGCAAATAACTCTGTAAAGACAATGCATCCATATTTTAATTAATGTCATAAAAGAGCATAACATAAAAACCATTATTGAACTCTTGTAATAATTAAAAATTTCATTAATACTTACTTTAAAGTTTTCAGAAGTGCGCAACAACTCAGCTGCCCTGTCTTTTATTTCCTGAGTCTGAGGATGTATGGATACCAAACGTAGAAGTTCTTTCCCAATTTTCTTTAGCAGCTTTTTAATGGAACCGATCGGGTCATCGGTCTCTGCTAAATCAATAAAAAAAGGGTCCACAAGGGGGGACTCCTGAGGGACTGCAGGTTGCTTTCCCTCTCTCCGACCACCGGCCCTCTGTGACAACAATAGTATTAGTATTATCAAAATTACTCCAAAACAATGAAGAAAATAACATTAAAAAAAATAACATTTTGCTTCTATCTAGTTTGCAAAATTACAATGAGTTTTACCTGCTCATGTGTAGATGAGCTAGGAATATCGTCACCATCACCTTCGGGCGGTTGCTCCATATTGTGCCCCTGTGTCAAAGATCAAGTATAAAAATGTTAGCCAAAAATTTAATAACTAAATGGTATGTTGGAGTCATTGATTAGAAGTTGGTTTAACAGTATGTACCACCCCCATGATAGTAGCCTCGTTTGTATCTATGTGGTTCAAATTGTAATCAATAAGCAGCTCTTCCCCTGCACGTATTGATTTTATTGCACAGATGAATACACAATTTCCCTCGCGCGCCTCAAATATGCAATTGGGTTGCTTTATAGTTGACCCAGGTCGTGTACTATTTATAAAACCCGCAATATTCCCTGTTGCTTTTGGCCTTCCATCAATGTATATAGCCACACTTTTACTTTGATTATTGTCTTGCTGTTGTATATAATTTGCCGAGAGTGCATACCTACGCATACTTTTTTTATATTGAACAATATGCATCCAACTTTTGTAATCGTAACATGGTCCAACATACTCCATCAATTTAGAAACTTTGTTGTAAGACACCTTTATGCCATCCATAGAAAATAGGCCCAAACCATGTAATGATGATGGTGCTATGCGATATATCCTCTCATTAACACAAAAATCAGTGTTTATTGGAGGAAGTTCCTTGGGTACCCAATGTTTCTGTAGATGTTGGTACCTCAAGGGCACCTCGATGTCGCCTTTCATCTCATCATCATAAGAACATGACCCCCCTTGAGCAAGGAAAAATTTCATGTGTTTATTGAATTTCCTTCTAGTCCTTTGACCTCTAGTTAATCTCCCTATTCTATATAAACTGCATGTCTCACTTTCCTCTTCTATTCCTATATTTCCCTCACTCGAGGAAGACACTTCTGACAAATACCTATTTGCTGGTACCTGCAAATGGGAGAGATCTTAGAAGACATCAATCTTACTATTGATAAGTGTATTAAATAGACTTTCTATAAGGTGTATTGACTTATACCTGTCGATCCATGAGACTGTGTGGGATGCTCTTGAAAGGGGTTCAATTTCCTGCAAATTTAATTCAATTATCGTGAGCATAATCACATCATAATCATAATCACATCCATCATAAGCATCACATAAAAATTAAAAACATTAAAACGTACACATTATAACACTTAAATCAGGCTCACATTATAAGCCTGCTAGGGAAGTAGGCCTACTGAAGGGCTAAAACTGGGTTTTTGTATCAGCTGATGAGTTGAGGGCTTAGTAACCTTGGGGACATGCTATTTGAAGTTTTTTGATGTGTGTGGTGGAGGTGGAGGAAACACCTAGTTAAGGTGAAGTCAAGTTTGGAGCCTATTGAGGCATTGTGAGCACTCTGATAGGTTATGGAGTTGGCTTGGATCAAAGAGAGTGATCTTATGAAGATGCTTGGTTGGTGTTGTGAGAACACTTACAAATGCTTTTGACCTGAAAGAAAATAAGGCTCAATACATTCATGCATCAATATGTGTTTTAAATAGTTTTATTTAATTAATTTAGATTAATAGTTAATTTAGATTAGCAGTATTCTATTTGTAGTTGAAACTTGTAGCTTTTAAATAGATAATGAATAAACTATGTAACCATTTAAGACAAATATATTTCTATCAAGAAATGAATATTAAATACATTAAGGATTGATGGCATACCTTTAAATTTCATCATCATCATCCTCATCATCATCATCATCATCATCATCATCATCATCCTCATCATCCTCGTCATCATCATCCTCGTCGTTGTCATCATTGTCGTCATCATCAACATCATCATCATCAACATCAACATCATCTTCATCATCATCATCATCAGTAGCAACATCATCGTCATCATCTTCTTCTTCTTCTTCATGAAAATTTGTCTCAGGAACATCATCCAATAATTGTCGATCATGATCATCATCTACATCATCTTCTACTTCTTCGGTATCTTCTTCTTCCATCGCATTATACTTTATTGGCCTTCCTCTCGGTTCATGTCTAACAACAAATGACCAACCCGGTTTATGTGAAACCTCTGAGTAAAATACCTGCTCACATTGGCTTGGAAGAACATAGGGCTCATCCCCAACTGGCTCAAATGACCTTGTATTAACTATTGTAAATCCATTATCATGTTCAATAACAGTTCTATTAGGATCATTTGGATTAACTCGTAGCCTGTACCATTTGACAATGAAGAGTACTAATTTGAAGGAACTAAAGTCGCACTCAAGTATATCATCCAAAATGCCATAGTATTGATTTTTAGACTCTTGAGGATGTAAGTCATTTCTAGATGAAATATTAGTCACTTGAAAGACTGCAGTTATTCCAGAATCACAAGTTTTCTTCGTGTCATCCAACACTTTGACGCGAAATTTTTGACCATTACAGAACATACCCTTGTGGTGTTTAACCTGCAATAATATGTGAAACATGTCAAAATTATTATATCGTGAGTTGATAAACATACGGGTGATTAATAATTTTGTACGTACCTGAAAATCTCTTAAACCATATGCTAAATCTATTTCCCTTTGCGTAACATTAGAATCTCCATTACGATGAGCTTCTTTAACCAATGAAGATACACCTTCCCATGTTAATGTGTGACCAGAATGTTGACATCGTTCAATCCATACCGTCATCCAATCAAGATTGTTTGCAATATACAAATGTAGTGCATCCCACTCTCGAGCAACTGTACAAAAAAAAAATAGATGACTTACAACCGATTTATTTTGAAGATTAAGAAATAATTTATTACAATAACATCTTATAATTTATTACCTGTCACTTTCCTCAATCTACCTTTCCCCATCAAGTACTCCCCTTTGAATTTTTTAAAAGGGTCGAGATCCCAAATGCGATCTACATGGATATTTGAAGCAAACTTAGGAAGATATTCAGTAATGTACACCATAGTCTGGTATACCATGTATCCCTCTACCATAGAACCCTCAGGATGTGCTCTTTGTCGAACCAAAGCCTTCAAAGATTTCAAGTGCCTCTCAACCATCCACATTGACCTAGTGTGTGCAGGTCCACACAATTCAATCTCCTCAACTTGGTGTATGAGGTAGTGTTCTTGTGCATTGAAAAAAGTTGGAGGTAGACACTTTTGCATTTCACACAGTAAATGAGGAATTCTTCTCTTCCAATAGTTTATATCTTCTTTATGGATTTCTTTAGATGACAACCACCTACATTAAGAGATTCAAGTCACAAAAAATATATAAATACGAGACTTTACAAAATAATATACAATAGATTACATAGCAAGAAAAACAAATCGCGAATATAATAAATATATACAACAAATTGAACAGATATTACTGCTTACCTCATGTATTTTCCAAGATCATATATCACTTGTTTGATGTTATTGTTGAAGTTCTCTGGGAGAGATAGAGGTAGCACATACTGCAGTAATTATAAACCAATCATTTCATTATTTTCTAACATAACATAATGAATAGTACACGTAGTTTATGAATATATTGTAAATACAGAAGAACATAACTTACCTTGATGAAAGTATGCCAATCATGCGTTTTGAGCCCTGGCCCAAATTCACTTTTCTTTGATATGAGATTGCTTATGTTCGCAGCAAATCTTGTGGGAAATCAAATTTTTCGTATGACTTCTTTTATGGCATCACTTTGCTGCTCCGTTAATAACCAAGGAAGGGCACTTATATTAATCTGATCTCTATTGCTATTTGAGTGAATGAAATTCTTCAGTGCATGATTGGATTCATGAATGTCATTACAAATTTTGACAATTTTTTCTTTGTCACGCCTTCCATCCAGTATTTTCCACAATGTCTCTGTTATATTCTTTCCAATATGCATAGGATCAAACAAATGCACAATTTGTAGGTCCTCGTAGTAGGGCAACCTACTAAATTGTCTGGGATAGCTTTTTAGTCCCTTTGGAAGGTTGTCAGTAGTGCCTTGACGACCTTCACGATCATCAATTACATAATTAGTAAACAAAAATCACAATAGAAATATATAAATTACAAACATAAAACATTAGGTGGAACGACATTACCTCGATGATTAATTCTATTATATTCCAACTTCCATAGGCGAGGTGTCATTCTTCGTGGCTTTGATGTAGTCTCTTCTTTCCCATTGAAAAGATGTTTTTCCATACTTCGATACTTATGATTCCCGTGGAGGAAGTGTCTGTACTCATCAAACACCTGCTTTCCTAAACTTTTTGAATGACGAGATTTCATCTTTGGACCACAAACTGGACATGCAAATTTTCCCTTTGTTTGAAGACCTACAAGATAATGATATAATTGGATTATTAAATATGTTGATTTTTATAATTAGAATTATCATGCGCAACTTGAATTCACTATAACATACCACAAAAATGTGTTAGCCCTGGGGCATCATGTATTGTCCATACAAGTATTGCATGGAATTGAAATTGTCTTTGTCCTATTGGTCTAGACATGTCATACATAGTGACACCGTTCCATAACTCCACCAACTCGTCAATAAGAGGCTCAATATATACATTCATATCTTTAACTTGATATTTACCTACTTGAATGAACAGTAACATTACATAATTATTGTGACCATTTTACTGTAAGATTTGTAAGTACATGTAAATTAATAACTATCAAATGATAAAATACCTGGAACAATCATTGCCAACATAATGTGCTCCCTCTTTATTGACATCCACGGAGGAATGTTATTGTTGATAACAAAAATAGGCCACACCGAGCAAACAGATCTCATCTCTCCAAATAGATTGACACCATCTGCTGCCAATGAAAGCCTGAGATTACGAGGTTCTTCTTTGAAGTGTTGCCACTTTTCCTCTATGTGCATAAATGCCGAACCATCCGTAGGGATTCGAATAATGTCATCTCGACTTCTATTGCGTGCATGGTAATCCATAAATTGTGCCAAGCTAGTACACCTGAATAATTGTCGCATCCATGGAATAATGGGGATGTAACGAAGAACCTTGTGAGGCACCTTTTTTGTTATTCGATCTGTTCGATATCTACTCGTATGACATACAGGGCATTGTGTTGCAAATTCATGTTCTTTATAATATATAATATGATCATTGGGACAAGCATGTATTGCTTGATACTCCATTCCAATATCTTTCATAATAGCAGATAATTCTCGATATGAGCAAGGTAGAATATTTGATGGTGGTAACAAAAACTCGCCTATCAATCTACAGCAAAAAATATAAGTTGTTAATATAAACAATATTAGTGGTACATTATTCACCCTTTGTTAACTATAAAGACATATATGACATACCTTAACATACATGACATTGTTATGTTGGATAAACCATTCATAACCTTCAAGTTCAACAACAACAATACAACAGAGAGAAGAGTTGTTTGGGAGTCTTTGTATAGGGGCTCGTATGCCTTCTCAAGTAGAGGTACATTGAGGCTATCATCATCATCATGATCAGATCCGCTTGGACTAAATGTGTCATGGATCAATGTATTTATACCATCATCTTCAATTGTGTTTTCTGGCACATGATCGTCATCTTCCATGGGATCATTATCTTCACCTTGGATATTCGCACCCCCATGTTCCTCCATATCATGTACTTCCCTGGGGAGATCAACCTATATAAAATTGATTAACATAAATAAACCATGATCTTCAACTCATCATCAAGTGATTTCATAAGTATATAAATTGTTAAAATGATATAATGAACAACTTACTAGTGGATGATAGTCATGCCCCCCTTCAATGTGACCATTCTCCCTACAATGTCTCTTAACTGTTTTGATTAGCAGTCTTCTACGGTTTAAGCCCTTACAAATTTTGCAGGGACAATAACATTTTCCATCACCTTTTCTTTTCAAGTTAGACCACAATCTAGCGATTGTCTCCCTATTTTGTTCTTCACTTATATTATCTGACATGATCGTTCTTCGCAGGAAGCAAAAATTGGGCTATGAAAACTTCGGTCTACAACTTTCAGTGACTAAGCAAAATTGTCAAAAGTACACAAATCTTCTTAGACCTAGTTAAATCCTTTAACATTTTAAAAGTCTAGTTAAAATATACATTAGATTAAAAAATATACAATTTTCATACCTAAGCGCGCGGCTACGACTAGTGCAATGGTCTTCTTGCTTAGCTCTAGAAGCTCTCTAGCAATCAAAACATATAAGCTACAAGGCCTAACAGCAATTTCAAAACATATAAGCTACAAGGCAAGACATATTACATGACATGGCAAAAGGATTAAAATATATACAATTTTCAAACCTGAGCGCGCGGCTATAACTCGTGCAATGGTCTTCTTGCTTAGCTCTAGAAGCTCTCCAGCAATCAAAACATATAAGCTATTATAATTCATTAACTTTCTATAATTGGAAAACTCTATTTAATATTAGACCGTAAACTACTACTATTCTCTCCATAAGAACTAAGTACAAAATTCTTTCAAGTTCACATCCATGATTCCCTTTAGATTAAAATATACAGCAAAAATAAGCTAAAAGTCTAGTTAAAATATACATTAGATTAAAAAATATACAATTTTCAAACCTGAGTGTGCGGCTATAACTCGTGCAATGGTCTTCTTGCTTAGCTTTAGAAGCTCTCCAGCAATCAAAACATATAAGCTACAAGGCCTAATAGCAATTTCAAAACAAGGGTCGTCAAAAGAACCAAAAACAATGTGTGCAAACAATACCTTGTGAAGTGGTATAGACAATTAGAAGATGCTACTATGTGCTAGGGAACTTCTTAGAACTGTTGGTATATTCTTACAACTTGTTACACCTGGGATATTCTTCTCTGTAGATGCTACTGTGTGCCGTGGTCCAAATGGGCCCATAAATGTGGTTGAATAGCAATACATTCAAGTGGCAATTACACAAGGGACAGTGACTGTGAGATATCCTCATGTGTGACTGTCCTTGTCACAAATGAGGACATCTCACAGTGACTGTCCCTTGTGTAATTGCCACTTGAATGAGGTCAGTCACTGTAAAGACAACATGATAATGTACACATACAATGAGTGTACATTATCATGTTGTCTTTACAGTGGCTGCCCTCATGTTGTATATTCTTCTCTGTAGATGCTACTACGTGCTAGGGAACTTCTTAGAACTGTTGGTATATTCTTACAACTTGTTACACCTAGGATATTCTTCTCTGTAGATGCTACTGTGTGTCATGGTCCAAACGGGCCCATAAATGTGGTTGAATAGCAATACATTCAAGTGGCAATTACACAAGGGATAGTCACTGTGAGATGTCCTCATGTGTGACTGTCCTTGTCACAAATGAGGACATCTCACAGTGACTGTCCCTTGTGTAATTGCCACTTGAATGAGGAACAAGGAGGAAGTGATACAATAATAGGGGGGTGATCATTTTAAAATGTGTTGGACAACAAAAAATGCTATGCACGGGGTAAAACATGGGCTCAAACCTTAAGAAAACTAGAGACTAACAACAAAGAAAATTTACCTCATGATACTTATTGAGCTTAAAGCATAAATAACCTACTATGTACAAGAAGGAAGGATAAACTATTAATAGAAATGTTTAAGATGGATCCTATTTATCAATATCTCAAAAGGATTACCTTCCATGTTTTCCAACTCAAAAACATAATTTTCTTTGTAGCGAGAAATATAAAAAGGACCCTCCCATAAGGCATCAAACTTTGTATGTTGACTTGGATTGGCTGCTCTTTCATTGTACTTCAAAATCATATCATTTTTCTTAAGAGGGGGATTGCATACCTCTTGTCAAACCCACATTATACTATTCTTTGGTGATATGTCAAGGCATTATAAGCATTCTCATAAGCTTCTTGTAGATTCAACAATTTTACTAATATGACATTCATCGCACCATCTTCCTCTACTTCAATTAATGTTAGAAGTTGTAGAGCTAGGATTTCCATTGATATAGGAAGAACAACTTCTATTCCATTGGCGAACTGGTGCCGGAGCACCTCACACAACCAATTTGGAGACGGAGATTATACAGACTTTCAGGACAAATCAGAGGGATGGAATACATAAACAGGGTCAACAGGTCAATTGGAGGATCTTAGCACCTTTAATGTTATTAAAATAATGCAATACTTCAATGAGTTTGTAATGATGTCCTTATTAGGACTAAAAGCTTGTTTACAATGGACTGAGATTGTCCAAAGTTCAATAATATTCTAAGAATCTAGAATAGGCTAGTGTGGAAGTTTAAGTCTTTTGGAAAGTTTAATAATCATAAGAGATCAAAGTTAGTGAGTTTAGTGGTCTTTGGATTAAAATAATTCAATTAATTATAAGTTGGAATTTTTGAATTTTCAAAATCCAATGGTTAGCTAACAATGGAGGGAGTTAGTATTTAGGATTTAGTTAGGCTCAAACTAAGCTCCAACTGATGAAAATTGGTTGGATTAGTTTTTGAGAAGTTATAAAGAATCTTATATATATCTCTGTTATGACAAAGAAGGGAGATATATACGGACTGCAACAGTAAGAAATATAAAACTCTTAGTTTTTGCAACTCCATTTATCTTGGAAGTCTTAGTTTGTTTGAACTAACACATACATGAGTTAGAAGGATTTCTTTCATCCATTCTAAACCATTTTGAATGAGTTTACTTTGAATTTGCTGTTGCGCGGGTGTATGGACTGGTGAAGGAAACAGCGAGCAATAAACTTTAATTTCTGCAAGTTCCTTGATCTTTTAAGTCTCAAATCATTTGGTTTGATTATTCAATTATTCTTGTTATTGAATGAGTTTACTATTATATTGAGACTGTTGTCGCGCCAGTCACTGCTGAAACAGTCATTCTTTTGTCTAGACTTGTCATTGCAGTAGAGTTTTAGAGATAATGAAGATCATCCCATGAACATAGAAGGCCTAATATTCATGGGATGACAATAACTAACTTGTATTATGAAGTACTGACATTGCATATGCAAAGTTTTGTGGAAAACAGTGTGATCACAGGATAAACTGTGGGAAATTACCGTGAGTTGAATGCTAATGTATAGCGGTGAGTGATCTATCCAAGCAAGGGTGGATTGTTATAGTTTGGTTTTATACCTCCCAATTGCATTTGTTTAAAAATCGTTGGAGGTTTTTAAACAAATGCAATTGGGAGGTATAAAACCAAACTCAACCACTTTTGCCAGCATTCTTCAAGCATATGCCAAAATGGGATCTTTAGAATAGGGTAGGGAAATTCACCAAAAAGTAATTGAAGATGGGTTTTTGTCAAATATAGTGGTGGTGACTACCCTGATGGACATGTATATAAAATGTGGAAGCATACAAAAGGCACGCGATTTGTTTGCGGAAACAACTGAAGCAAGGCACGTGAAAGTCTTAGAATCTTGAATCCAAGTCAGTGAAAGCTTTGAAAACCAAATGCATCCTATTAAGTATTGTGGGAAAGCATTCTAAATAACCAAAGCTGCTAACAATAAATTCAACACAGATATGTCCTCATTTCTGGGTATTTTAGCTCTCTAACAGCTGAATACCAGATTAAATAATAATGACAAAAGAAAAATAAACCCAACGTACTCAGAAATTGTAGCTGTGATTTTGCAGAGGGAATCTCTCTCGGCGCTGTTGAAAACACAAATGACAACCCACTTGATTTCGCAGAGAGAATCTCTCTCGGTGCTGTTCAAAACACAAATGACAACCCGCTTTGTTCAAAACACAAATGATAACCCGCTTGATTTCGTGGAGGGAATCTCTCTCGGTGCTGTTGAAAACACAAATGACAACGTTCCTCTACATTATCATGTTGTCTTTACAGTGACTGTCCCTTGTGTAATTGCCACTTGAAGGAGGACAGTCACTGTAAAGACAACATGATAATGTACACTTACAGAATGAGGACAGTCACTCTAAAGACAACATGATAATGTACACTCACTGTAAGGATAGTCACAAATGAGGACATCTCACAGTGACTGTCCCTTGTGTAATTGCCACTTGAATGTATTGCTATTCAGCCACATTAATGCTTTTCTTCTTCAACAAATGAGCATAGTCACTCTAAAGACAACATGATAATGTACACTTACTGTGAGTGTACATTATCATGTTGTCTTTAGAGTGACTATCCTCATTTGTTTGAACTAACACATACATGAGTTAGAAGGATTTCTTTCATCCATTCTAAACCGTTTTGAATGAGTTTACTTTGATTTTGCTGTAACATAGAAGGCCTAATATTCATGGGATGACAATAACTAACTTGTATTATGAAGTACTGACATTGCATAGGCAAAGTTTTGTGGAAAACAGTGTGATCATAGGATAAACTGTGGGAAATTACCTTGAGTTGAATGCTAATGTATAGCAGTGAGTGATCTATCCAAGCAAGGGTGGATTGTTATAATGTGGAACATTGTATAATGTTTGTGAGATGGTGAATCATCCACTAATTTGGATTTGAAGGGTGTAGAATCGGGTGATTGAGAATGCCCTAGTTAAGAAGGGTTTAGAGCCAAGAATTGTGGGTTTGGGTGTTGCAGAGCCCTAGAGGCTAATTCCCTTTGGAATTGTTTGTTTCAAAGTGTAAGAAGACACTGTCCAGGGATTAGGAAGTGTTAGGTGGAATTTATCATATACTTCCTTTGAAATTTGGGTCATTTTTATACATTAAAACCAGAGGTACAGTCATAGAACAGAGTAGGGAAATTCACCAAAAAGTAATTGAAGATGGGTTTTTGTCAAATATAGTGGTGGTGACTACCCTGATGGACATGTATATAAAATGTGGAAGCATACAAAAGGCACGCGATTTGTTTGCGGAAACAACTGAAGCAAGGCACGTGAAAGTCTCAGAATCTTGAATCCAAGTCAGTGAAAGCTTTGAAAACCAAATGCATCCTATTAAGTATTGTGGGGAAGCATTCTAAATAACCAAAGCCGCTAACAATAAATTCAACACAGATATGTCCTCATTTCTGGGTATTTGAGCTCTCTAACAGCTGAATACCAGATTAAATAATAATGACAAAAGAAAAATAAACCCAACGTACTCAGAAATTGTAGCTGTGATTTTGCGGAGGGAATCTCTCTCGGCGCTGTTGAAAACACAAATGACAACCCGCTTGATTTCGCAGAGGGAATCTCTCTCGGTGCTGTTCAAAACACAAATGACAACCCGCTTTGTTTAAAACACAAATGATAACCCGCTTGATTTCGCGGAGGGAATCTCTCTCGGCGCTGTTGAAAACACAAATGACAACGTTCCTTTTTTTTTTTGCACTTATATCCCGACAACGTCGCAATTGCGACGGTGTTGGGCTATATTTGAAAAAAAAAAGCCAAAACCGCTTAACATTTCCCTGTCGTCGCAAATTGCCGTCGCAATTTCACCCCAAATGTATTAGTGTTTTTTTCTAATCTTTTGCCACATCAACCTGCACTAAGTGGTCAACAACAAGATCCATAGGTACCTGCAATCATAAAGTTGATAAATACCAATAGTTGGCGTAAAGAAGAAAAATACCATAAACAATAGCATTTCAAAAATGACTAAGAAATATATATTTGATCTAGAATTTAAAGTAATAAAGACAGAAAGAGCAGAGAGAAAGAAATCATGATTAAATAGTAATCTTCAAAAACCTATGTTGTTAATCTTTCCATCATACAATGTATTAGGATTTATTGAAGAATATAAACACACAAAAAAATTGACAAGAAAATAATGTAGCACATAGACTTAGAGTCCCTAAATCTTCAACAAAATATGGAATGCAAAGCCAACACAATGAATTTCCATTTCTCAAGGATAAGAAATTCAAGCTTATTTCTCATGGAACAGCACAAGACAGAAACAAAGATGTATAGGAAAACACAGTGTGGTATCAATGTACTAATCTACCCCATAGGCACAAAAGAGACATACTAAAATACACCCATAGTTCAATTATTAAATGTTATTTTTATCTTTTCAAATATTTGAAAAATGTATGGCTACCAAATACAAAGCTTTGTGCTCAATAAATAAAAGGTAAGGTTTTGAACATGTAGATCCACTTGTTATCTGAGGTTCGAATACATCGTAAACTCAAGCGAATTAAACTGGAACTCCTGGAGGGGAATTGGATTTCTATTTCAGCACAAAATAGAAACATGATGAGAAATGATGAAAATGTTTTATTTTTCACTAAGCATAAGATATAGAAACTAAAGAAAAAGTGCCACCATTTTATACTAAAATGAACTAAAACAGTCTTTCAAAATATGAAGGCAACAACAATACTTACAGATAGGGACCATAAATCTTTACTTGATGAATATGGGTATCCCATCCATTTTGATGATTAGACAATACAGAAAGCTGCAACATAAATGTTTGCACAAATACATCCTTGAAATGAATTAACAAAGGAAAATCTGTAAGTCTAAGAAGAATGGAAAATGTTTAATTAAACAAGATCACCATCACGAAAATCTGTAAGTCTAAGAAGAATGGAAAATGTTTAATTAAACTAGAGATGTTACCAATCTCTCTTGGAATCTGACCAACGAAAATAGAGTCGTACAAGCTTAAATGCCTTAAATTGTTGAGCTTGTGAAAGTGTGATGGGATGGCAAGAGGAGGGAAGAAGGCATTGTGACTGAGGTCCAAGTGCTCTAGATAGTGCAGTTGGAATAGTCTCCCACGAAGTTGCCTCCACGTCATGAATGGATAGATTATCCGATCTTGTGCGGTACCTCTTGTCTTGGCTCTAGCAATGGCTGTGCTAGTTTCAAAAATTCTAATTTAGAAATGTATAATTCTATTAAAATAAAAGCATTAAAAATTTGACTGTTTCCAAGAAAACATAGATTGAAATAAATGTTGAAAACCATACCAGAAATATGAAGTATGTTTCTGTCGTACTTCTTTGCCGTATGAGGTGAGTTTAAAACTCATATCAAGCTGAAGAATCTCAAGCATAGAGTAACAAAAAGGAATGATAATAAGACACCTGAATGTGAATCTAGATCACAAAATCCTCCATATGCACCACCGCTAACACGTACATGATCCCACAACCATGTATTTCTTTGTATCATAATGATCTAATGCAGGAGAATAGAGAAGCTTGGTGAAGGAGCAGTGTTGGATGATAATTTGTTGATGGAGGTTAAGACTGAATAGACACCAGTCATGTTGAAAGTTGGTTGCTTCATGATTGAAGAGGTTTGGTGATGGATTACCTATAAGGGGGTCTATAGTGAGGTGTTTACATAGTTAGTTTGGCCTGGAGTTGATGGGAGGGGTCCTTTTGATCAAACCCTCATGGTATGTCCCTAAAGGCAAGGGTTTGGTGGCAAACGAGTTAAGTGAAGGGTGGAGACTTGGTGAGTTGGAAATGTGTCATTTCTCAACCTCTAGAATGACTGTTTCAGCCTTTTGAGTCTTGGGAGCAAGTGGACTTAGGGTTGCTATGTAAAAGTGGAGAATTAGGCCTGGTGAGGATAGGCTAGGGGTATTGGATCTTGGGTATGGTCCAAAGGAGTATAGGTTGAATCTTTCAGAGGATTTAAAGAGCCCAAATGGGTATTTAGATAATATTTGAGTTTACTTAGTTGTTTGGGGAAAGTAAGAGGAAAAGTCAATTTAATGACTGGTGAGGGCTACAAGCTTCAAGGACTGATTGTGTGTGTTGGATAGAAGATGGGTTGTCCAAATCAAATGGGTTGTGGGAATATGGTGGATAGGTCATAAAAAGATTTTTTGTGAATTTAAAATGAAGGTTGGATTCTTGTGTGAAGGTTTGGTGTTTGAGAGAAACTAGGTACACTTGGGAGTCAAGGCATTGAGGGATATTGAGGTAAAGAAGCAATTGCAAAGTGGAGTGGATTTGTTGTTTGAGGTAATCAATATGGATGCCACACACCAACTCTACATCAGGTTGCAAGAAAAGTGGGCTTAACGTTGGAGGAACCTTTGTAGTAAAGAGCACTTGAACTAGAATAATATTGGGATGAGTGACCTGCTGGGAAGTAGCGTTGTCTAAAATGAATCAAGGTAGTGAACCTGTTGCAGAGGAGTGTTTGGTTGATATCCTAAAGTCAAGAACTTCTTATTTATCCTTGAGTTGAACTCTAGTTCCTTGAGTGGATTCCAAGACATTGTTGAATCCTCGAGTTGAACAGGGTTCCTTAAGGGGATATTAGAAGGCTCTGCATCAAAAACTCTAAGCTTGTCTTTAAAATTTGAGCTTCACTTAGTTTTGAGAATAGTTTAATATTCTCTACTAAACAAGGCCAACCACGTGAAGGTGGAAGCTCATTTGGCCCCTCCCCCCCCCCTAACATCACTCTAAATTCCCCATTAACATTTAATAACATTCATTCATTCATTCATTCATCCGGCATTTTTGAAATATAACATTCAATCATTATAATCACATGATAACATTCATTAACACACAACATTCATAAATAATTCATTAACACATAATTCATTAACACACAACATTCACGAATAATTCATTAACACATATTAACACACATCATTCATCAACAGTACTAGTACAAAATTACATCCATTAAGACAAAGTTCTTTCATTAGCAATAAATGTTAATTACAATCATTTCTTTTTGGGTTTCTTGCTATTTTTTTTAATCATATAATTTCTAAGAGGAAGATCAATGTCCTCATCATTCCCCTCCTCTATTGAGTCTAATCCCAACGTGTGTCTCCTCCTCATCTGTTCAGGAATAGGAGGTCGTTGCGCTGAAGGGGGGTCTGTTGCAATAACTACTTCATGAGTTAAATTCACACTTTTATATTATTGAATTACAAGTATTTATGTAAGTAAAAGAACTATAAATCAAAAAATTAATTTAAAAGAACAAAACATAGATTTTCTTTACCTGAATGTGCCACATGATCTACATGGTGATCAGTCTGGACATCCTCCGGCACTCGTTCAGCATGACCTGATTCTGTATCCTCTAAAATATACACAAAAATGTTACACCAAGTTCAATTTAAGATGTTAAATTATATTAATAATTACATAATTAGTTTTAAATAGAAAATGAGCACCTCCTTGGACAGTATGATCCACATCAGTGGCTTCATGATGTGGCGCTGTAGGTTGCATTGCAATGTAATGGACATTATTATCAAATTGATTGTTGCTCAAGTATTCAATTTCTAATATATTTTTTGGCATATTTACCTGTGCACATGATGCAGGAGACTCTTCGGTTGGGCCAGTGGAAGCTTGCCGTAGGTGTTTAGCCACGCCTTGATAGCCTTCCTTGAAGGCAATTTTTCTGTGTTCTTCCGTGGCCTCTAAATTAAAATCAGAGCCCTGCATTTTTTGATTAAACAAAATTATTTTCATTTTATAAATAATTTTTCTCTGCAATTCATTTACTGCTACTTACAATGCGAGCTTTAATTTTTGAATATCCGCTAGTGCCAAGTCTGTGTTGCCCAATCTTTTCCAGCCTGGCCTTTGTTGCCTTTGAAGTGTCCTGCAACCTATGAAAAGTTTGAAAAAATGGTTATAAAAACATGTATATGAAATAACAAATGAAACTTTGAAATGCTGAACACATTGCCTTCAATGGTGAAAATGTCTAAAACATCATACCAAGATATTATATTGAAAAATGATGATTGCATTCAAAATTTAATTATCATCTCAAAAGTCCATGCCAAACACCTTATCACTAGTAGTTAATACTATTGCATACCTTCTCGCATTTGTTGGCGAAACTCCTTTTTGAGTGTCCACTTTCTCCTTTGCATCTAAAATAAATTCACTCCAATCCCTCACTGAAATAAAGGGAGGACGCTCATACTTTGGGTTCTGGACGAGACTCTTTCTATATTGGTCCCTCACAGTCTTAAGATGTTTGCAAGCTCTTTCCAAAATTTTCTTCTCATCAAAAATATTATTGCCAAACTCATGATGTAAATCTTTGATGAGCTGATCTTTTAAACTTTTTTCTTGCAAATTCCACCTTTTAAGGAAAAACACAAAATTGTTAGATATAGCCACTAAAAGAAAAGACCGGAATGAAAGGAAAAATACTGTACCAATTAATGATATGAAAAAAAAATAGTGGGATAAACTTAGTTCACTTATGATGTTCCACCTTTTACGTATGGTGGGCCCAAATATATGCAATGTTAGGTCATAAAGTTTCTTATAAAACATATCATTTCCTGCAAAAAATGTCATGGGATAATCAATCCAAAACTTGTTATGAATAGGTAAATGCATATTACAATATAAAAAATAATTATTTAAAGTACCTGGAATTTGAGGACATTTTATAGGCATTGATTCATTATTGTCAATCAATAATGACGTCTGCGTCGCACCCATGCTAGTAACACGGGTAGATCTAGGAAATGGTGGTGAATTTTCACCAATACATGCAGATTGATCGGTAGCAGGTGTACCAAGTGGTGCCACCGGGGTATCTCCTACTCCAAAAAAATAATCCACTATGTGATGCACCCAAGATTAAAGTACAAATTATGAAATCATAATTAGCACAAAACCAAATATAGTAAAACAATGATTTACTAGATGCCATAGCCCTTGAAGGCGTTGATGTTTGCATGGCCCTTGTGGCTAACATTGCACTCGACAATCTTCTATGGGCAACCTGGCTAGTAGGAGTCTCCTACAATTGAGGACCTAAACAATACATTGTTAGCAAAGACATTTTCAAATAATAAAAGTAAGAGTTAACTTGAGAAGTTTTTGAATGTTCCAAAGAAAAAATTCCTTGTAACTTGTCAACTAAAGGATTATTTTACCTGAGGCAGCCGGAGGTCTACTAGTACCGGCCTCATCCGCACATTGTCCTTGACCAGGTACTAGAGATTCCATAAAATCCTACAACAAGAACACATATTACATATATTTTACTTCACAACATAAAAGAGTATAAAATATTAACCTTTATTGAAATTTTGTTATAACTAAAGATTCATTACTGCTTACTTGATACCGATGTCCGAGTGCTTTCAATTCAGTTAGCCTCCTGAGCATCTCCTCACTTGGATTTCTTTCATACAAAATGTTAATTATATCTTTATTGATTTGTTTCATTTTTTTCTTTACCATGATTATAACATTAGGCGAATCTGCAAAAAGATCATCATCATCAGGGGTAGCTATTGCCTCTACTGTCGAGGGTGCTTTTCCCTTATCCTGAACATCAAATTGTGATAGGAATATTAGTAAAACTATCATAAAAACTCCAAAACCATAAATAAAATAATGTAATAATATAACATTTTTCAACTATCTAATTTGTACAATTTTAATAAGGTTTACCTTTGCTGAAGAACAAGTGGGAGGAGCATCCTCGTGGCCTCTATCATGTGCGGGATCCATATCATCCTGTGACAAAGATTAAATATAAAAAACTTTAGCGAACTAAAAGCAATAGACTTAGCAAAAAAAAACTTATTAATAAAATAGTATATAGTACTTACCACCCTCATGATAGTAACTTTGTTTGTATCTATGTGATTTAAATGATAATCTATTAGCAGTTCTTCCCTTGCACTTATTGATTTTATTGCACATACAAAAACTTGATTCCCCTCGCGCGCCTCAAATATGCAATTGGGTTGCTTATTAGTTGATGAAGGTTGTGTACTATTTATAAAACCCGCAATATTACCTATTGCTTTTGGTCTCCCATCAATGTACATTGCAAATCTTTTACTTTGATCATTTTCTTTCCTTTGTATATAATTAGCTGATAGTGCATACCTACGCATAATTTTTTTATATTGAACAATCCGCATCCAATCATTGTAATTGTAACACGGACCGACATACTCGAACAATTCAACAACTCTATTGTAATATACCTTTATCCCATCCATGGAAAATAGGCCCAAACCATGTAATGAGGATGGAGCAATGCGATATATCCTCTCATTAACACAAAAATTAGTATTAATTGGAGGTAGCTCATTGGGTACCCATTCTTTCTCAATGTGTGTGTACCGAAAGGGCACCTTGATGTCGCCTTTGGTCTCATCATCATAAGAACATGACCCCCCATTAGCAAGGAAATATTGCATGTGTTTGTCAAATTTTTTTCTAATCTTTTGACCTCTAGTTGATCTCCCTGTTTTAGCCGTACTACATGTAGAACTTTCATCTAGCATTCCCTCATTTCCCTCATTCGATGTAGATAGATCTGACAAATACCTATTTGGTGGGTGCTGCAATCCATCAAAATAGATATTGCCACGTCAATATATATAGAATAATCAAGTCGTGACCCATACGTATAGTTCTTCTTTGTCTATACATGAGAGATATAAAATGTACTAGGTTGAAAGTGATTATATATTATATTTCTATACGGTTCTTTGTCTATATATACATTATATGATTATATAATATGTCTATTTATAACATACGTGCTCAGTGATAAACAAGAAGAATATAAGAAAATTATGTCTATTTATTGACTTATACCTGCCGATCCATGTCACTGTGCACGATCCACGCCAAAGGGGTCAAATTTACTGCATATGTTAATCATTTATCTTAAGTTAGCTAAATATTACATGATACGTATGCTACAAATAACTTAGAAGATAACATGAACAATATGCAACATCGTAAACATGAACAAATTTACCTTATGTGTGGAATGCAAGATCGTCAACAGAAGGCCGGGGTGACAATGTCTGTAGTCAATTGCCTGTTTGCAAAAAGGGTGATAATCAAACACAAATATACATGTATCAACAATAATTAATTGAGCATCGTAAACAAAAAATTGGTAATTATAAATCACATATGTCGTAATCATTAGAATTGAACAGAATAAATATGTAACCATTACAATTTAAAGCAAAACATAAATATGTAATCATTAGAATTGAACACAATAAATATGTAACCATTTCAATTATGTCATTCATCATCATCATCATCATCATCATCATCATCATCATCATCATCATCGCCATCGCCATCGCCATCATCGCCATCATCGCCATCATCAACAGCATCATCGCAATCATCATCGCCATGATCACCATCACCATCGTCATCACCATCATCATCATCATCATCATCATCATCATCATCACCACCATCATCATCATCATCATCATCATCATCATCATCTGCTTCTTCATCATCTTCAGTATCTTCTTCTTCCATAACATTATACTTTATCGGCCTTCCTCTTGGATCATGTCTAACAACAAATGACCAACCCTGTTTATGTGGAACCTCTGAGTAAAACACTTGCTCACACTGGCTTGGAAGAACATAGGGCTCATCTCCAACTGGCTCAAACAACCTTGTATTAATCATTGTAAATCCATTATCATGTTGAATAACAGTTCTATCTAGATCATTTTGATTCAGTCGTAGCCTGTACCATTTGATGACAAATAGAACTACTTTGAAGTAGTTAAAGTCGCACTCAATTATATCATCTAAGATGCCATAGTATTGATTTTGAGATTGTTGAGGATGTAGGTCATTTCTAGATGATATATTGGTGACCTCAAAAACTGCACTTATCCCAGAATCACAAGTTTTCTTTGTATCATCCAACTTTTTTATACGAAATTTGTGGCCATGATAGTACATAGCTTTGTGGTGCTTGACCTGCAATTTTTAAAGTGTGTAAATTATTTGTATCATGAGTTGATATGAAACATATGAGTCATGATCATTAATAAATTTGTACGTACCTGTCCACCTCTTAAACCATGTGCTAGATCAATTACCATTGGAGTAACATTGGGATCTCCATTACGATGAGCTTCTCTAACCAATGAAGCAACACCTTCCCATGTTAATGAACAACCATTTTGTTGACATCGTTCAATCCATACCGTCATCCAATCAAGATTGTTTGCAATATACAAATGTATTGCATCCCATTCTCGACCAGCTGTATCAAAAACATCTTAGATTTATTGCATCCGACTCTCGACCAGATTTATAAGAATTAATTAACTACAATAACATCTTAGATTTACCTCTCACTTTCCTCAATCTACCTTTTCCCATCAAGTGCTCCCCTTCAAATTTGTTAATGGAGTTGGGATCCCAAATACGATCTACATGGATCTTTGCTGCAAACTTAGGAAGATATTCACTAATGTACACCATGGTCTGGTATACCATATATCCCTCTACCATAGAACCCTCAGGATGTGCTCTCTGTCGAACCAAGTCTTTCAAAAATTTCAAGTGCCTCTCAACCATCCACATTGACCTAGTTGGTACAGGTCCGCACTATTCAATCTCCTCAACTTGATGTAAGAGGTAATGTTCTTGTGCATTGAAAAAAGTTGAAGGTAGACACTTTTGCATTTCACACATAAGAAGAGGAATTTTTCTCTTCCAGTATTTTATATCTTCTTTATTGATTTCTTTAGATGACAACCACCTCATGTATTTTCCAAGATCATATATAACTTGTTTGACACTGTTGGCAAAGTGGTGTGGGAGAGATAGAGGTAGAACATACTGCAATATTTGTAAAATGATCTCGTCAATATTTTATAAAAGAATGCAATGAAAACCACATGCAGTATACAAATATATAGTGAATACAAAGTAATATGAATTACCTTAATAAATATATGCCAATCGCGTGTTTTCATCCCTGGCCCAAATTCACTTTTCTTTGATATGAGATCATTTATGTTCGCAGAAAATCCTGTAGAAAATCGTATTTTCTTTATAATTTCTTTTATAGCATTGCTCTGCTGCTCCGACAATAACCATGGAAGAGCACTTGTATCAATCTGGTCTCCATTTTGATTGGATTGAATAAAATTTTTCATTGCATGGTTGGATTCTTCAATGTCACTACAAATTTTGATGATTTGGTCTTTGTCATGCCTTCCATCCAATATTTTCCATAATGTCTCTGTTACATTCTTTCCAATATGCATAGGATCAAACAAATGCATGATTGGGAGTTGCTCGTAGTACGGCAACCTAGTAAATTGCGTAGGATAACTTTTGAGTCCTTTTGGAAGTTGGTCATTGATGCCTTGACGACCTTCACAAGCATCAATTACATCATCAATAAACAAAACACAATATCAAAAGATAAATTTGAAACAAAACCCATCAGATGGAATGACATTACCTCGACGATTTATTTTATTGTATGCCAACTTCCATAGGTGAGGTGTCCTTCTCCATGGCTTTGATGTAGTCTCTTCTTTCCCATTGAAAAGATGTTTTTCAGTAATTCGGTACTTATGATTTCTGTGGAGAAAGTGTCTATTCTCATTGAACACCTGCTTTCTCAAACTTTTTGAATGACGAGATTTTGTCTTTGGACCACAAACTGGACATGCAAATTTTCCCTTTGTCTGAAGACCTACAAGATCATGTCTAATTGGATTAAATGTGTTAACTTTGTGTTAGCACTATAACATACCAAAAAAGAGGCGTTATGAAGAGAACATACCACAAAAATGTGTTAGCCCAGGGGCATCATGTATTGTCCATACAAGCATTGCATGGAATTGAAATTGTCTTTGTCCTATTGGTCTAGAGATGTCATACATAGTGACCCCATTCCATAACACCATCAACTCGTCGATAAGGGGCTCAATATATACATTGATATCTTTAACTTGGTACTTACCTAGTTGAATGAACAAAAACATTACATAATTATTATGACCATTTTGATGGATTATTAATAATAAATTAATTTAGATGACCATTAAATCAAAATATACCTGGAACAATCAGTGACAACATTATGTGGTCCCTCTTTATGGATAACCAAGGAGGAATGTTATTGTTGATAACAAAAACAGGCCACACCGAGTAAGTAGATCTCATCTCTCCAAACGGATTGACACCGTCCGCTGCCAATGAAAGCTTGAGATTACGAGGTTCTTCTTTAAAGTGTGGCCATTTTTCTTCTATTTCCTTAAATGTTGAGCCATCTGCAGACATTCGCATAATGCCATCTTGACTTCTATTGCGTGCATGGTAATCCATAAATTGTGCCAAGCTATTGCACTTGAATAATCGTTGCAGACGTGGAATAATGGGAATATGTCGAAGAACCTTGCGAGGCACCTTTTTTGTTATTCGATCTGATTGATATCTACTAATATGACAAATAGGGCATTCTGTTGCAAATTCATGCTGTTTATAATATATAATATGATTGTTCGGACATGCATGTATTGTTTGATATTCCATTCCAATATCTTTCATAACGGCAGATAATTCTTGGTACGAGCGAGGTAGGATGTTTGATGGTGGTAACAAACACTCACCTACCAACCTACGACCAAAAATATAATTTTTTAATTTAAAGAATATTAATTGCTACACGATTCATCCAATATTAATTGCAAGGTAATTATGACTAAAATAATGAAAAAAGATGACATACCTTAACATACGTGTCATTTCTACATTGGATAAACCATTCATAACCTTTAGGTTCACCAACAACAATACAGTGGCAAGAAGAGTTGTTTCAGAGCCTTCATATAGGGGCTCGTGTGCCTTCTCAAGTAAAGGTACATCAAGCTCTGCATCAACATCATCATCATCTTGATCATCGTGATCATATTGATCTTCTTCATCATCGTGGTCTTCTTCCATGATATCATTACCTTCTACTTCTATGTTCACACCTCCATGTTCCCTCGTTTGGAAATCCACATTCTCTAGATTGTCATGGTCCATAACATGAAATCGAGGGACGTTGACCTATATGAAAATGATGACCTTATATTAACCATGATCATGTTGTCATCATCAAATCATGTCTTATGTATTTTATAAAATATTAAAATACATACCAATGGACGAAATTTGTTTCCCCCTTCAATGTGACCATGTTGCCTACAATGTTCCTCAGCTGTTTTGATTAGATATCTTCGAGTCTTTAAGCCCTTACAAAGTTTGCAAGGACAATAACATTTTCCATCACCCTTTCTTTTTAAGTTAGACCATAGTCTAGCAATTGTCTCCCTATTTGTTTGTGCGTTGATATCGTCAGACATGGTCTTTCTTGAATGGAATGACTCGTTGGTGGAAGAAGGATGATTTGTTTGCAACCTGCTGATAAAAATCGTTAGTGAACAACCATTTTCTCAACCATTTTAATATCGAAAACATCATATGAAATATCTTTATCATTTAGATTTCAATGCTATATTTTAACTTTTAATCAAAATTATGTGTAATATAAGGACCCTATATCACCATTTTACTGAGAGTCAAGCATCAAGTCATCGGTAAGTTAACACAACTTGATATGAAGATCTAAAGATATTTGATACTTCCATCATCACCCATGACATAACTCTCAAGCCTAACATAAAGTCATTCATACAAAAGTAGCAACCTGTTAATTTGTTGATAGAACCCTTAATCTTCAAGGAAGTTCAAAAGTTACTTGCTGCAACGATAATTTTTCCTATCCGCCACTCCACTTGGGTGGAAAATTTGGTGCATGTACAGAAGAAGCAAGAGGAGATCTGTGTTAATTTTTGTAAGCTTAAAAAGGTGTTAGATTGGACACCCTAAGCCTCTGCATCAATTTTATGAGTTCACCTTTCAATAATGTTGAAGTGAGGTATTGGGCCCTCGAGAAATAAGCTTTCAGCTTGGTTAGATAATTCAAGAAGTTTAGACAATATATCTTGAGAAGTAATATATATGCCATTATCCCTGACCAAGTGGTCAAGAGATTGGTTATGTAGTCAGATTTGGGAGAGCGTCACGAGAAATAGATGGCTATTTTGCAAGAGTTTGATTTAGAGATGCATCCTATGGGATTGGTTTAGAGATGCATCCTATTTGATTTTTGAATTTAGCCACTAGTAGTTCAAAATTTGAAATGTATGGGTCTTTGACCACTTGCATTCTTCAAAGGTGGCCACGACCTTCCGAATGTAACAAACTAATCAAATAACGTTAAGGTTTTCTTTTAAACCTTTGTATATAAAGCGACGATGTCGAGTTTTCTTCCTGGTTCTTTCCTAATTGAGCTCTTTTTGAATCAGTTTTTATAAATATAAATATATATAGTGGTTCTTCCACTTTTGTCTAAACAAAATAAAATAAAACAAGATACCCTATAAGAAAAGATAATCATCTCCATCTTATCTACATTGATTCTTAGAAAATAACATACTACACAATAAAAAATAACCAATAAATGATAATCATCTCCTTCTTATCTATGTTGATTCTTATCTCTTTTATATATAATCAATTTTAGAGAATGAAATAGTATGCAATAAACGATAATCACCCCCCTTATGAAAAACAAGATAATCATCTAAGTTCAATATTCTAAAAAACAAGATGCCACTTGCAATAAAGTGACCATCTCCCTTCTATGTACGATGATTCTATAATTGAGTAAACTCTAATTCACAAGTAAAAAAATTCATACTATAATTTAGAAGGTCTAATTCACAAGTAAATAAATTCTTGGCAGCTCCTACATAACAAATTTTTAAAAATATATTGCACATTGAATCAATTTAAACCCAAGATGTATTTAAATTAAATTAAAAAATATATTCAAATTTAGATAAATCAACATGATAGATCATCAATATATCACTAAGTCTACAATAAGCAACATTTTGTTACTTAATTCTTCCTTTGTTAACCCCATCTTCTCTTCTGTGAAACATAATAAACAATCACTAACAAGCTTCTAACATCTTGTATGTTTCCATCTTCTGCAATGACTACAAAATATCTCCTACAAAAAATTCACACAAAAAACTCAAGTATAAAAATTAGAAGCACTTTGAACCTAGATATATATTAAATACTTTTGGAGGAGTTGTTTAAAGCTAACTACACATGTAAATGTGTGCACGATAAAAATGTGATATAAATAAACATACCTATTTTAGTGGATGTTGACATATAGTCATAATAATTAGAAATATTGAAAATGAATGTCTTCAAAGATTTTATCTTTGTCGTATACCTATGCAAAGATGGATGCAAAATATTGAAGCATATCGAGTATGCAATCTATTTGTCAAATGTTAAAAAAAAAATAGATCTTTTAATCTCAAATCTATAAAACATCACATATCCCAAATAATAACCAAATACAAATTATAATTTTTTTTCAAATATGGGACAATTTACTCTTGGCTTTTTTGGATAAGTATCTTGCTGATTTTTTGGTTCCTCATGCCTCTCTTCTTTTTAAATCCAAAGACCAAGAAGGTAAAAAAAAAGAGAAGAAAAACCTACATCATCTCCATTTTTATTTTCTCATTTAAATGAAAATGAGGACTTTAGCATTCTCACCCCACAATTTGGAAATTTCTAAGTAGGGAGTAAGTGACTACTCCACTAGACTAAGCAGGATAAATGGATGCAAACACATGAATCCTTCCATCAATTCATAGATACATTAATTGTTACAATATTTTCAACTTGAAACTAATTAAATAATTTAATATTTTATCTTTCATTTGTAATAGAGCTCTAGTCACCTCCATCAATATATTAATAATTAGAAATAAATTTTCACACATATACTTTGTGCTAGCTCTTCAAATGAGGACATTGATATGCCTGCAAAGATCATAAATATAGTCATTGCACATATGCTAACAAATACTAAGCAAGGTTCTTATAAATATGTTTGTAATCAAAGATTCTTGCCTCTATTATTTGATAGGTATATCTGCCTTTCTCATCATGCCCAGTGAAATGAGGACAGTCTCTCTAAAGACAACATGATAATGTACACTCACTGTAAGGATAGTCACAAATGAGGATAGTCACTGTAAAGACAACACGATAATGTACACTCACTGTAAGGACAATCACAAATGAGGACAGTCACTCTAAAGACAACATGATAATGTACACTCACTGTAAGGATAGTCACAAATGAGGACAGTCACTCTAAAGACAACATGATAATGTACACTCACTTTAAGGACAATCACAAATGAGGACATCTGGTGCAGGGGCACCTATCAAGTCAACTAGGAACACCTTGGAACAAGATGGAACCAGAAGATCAAAGGCATTCCTACATGTCAACTGGGATATTTTAAGGCCAATAATGGCATATTGTAATGAACAATGTACTTTGCCAGTCAAGAGTCATAAAATTCTTGATAAAGCCTATGGGCAACTTGATGTAAAATGGCCTAATGAGCCATAAGGGTGTCCTAGAGGGTGCTTTTATATTTTTTCATATTCAATAAGGTCTTGAGATCATTTTGAGTCAATAACAGAGGTTAGAATGTCATAAAAGTTATAGAATGCATAGTTTATAAATTTGAATTTGAATATAAACGGTCATGTAGGCATTTTGGAGGGAAACTTAGGATTTAGTATTTGTTTGTTAAATAAAACATTTCTAACCAACTTGATCAGTTAGACAGGTGTATGTACACCTATATAAGTTGTGTTAACCTGATGAAAGGGGAGAAGGCATTGTTATGTACGGCAAAGTACAAGATTTGTACGGACAGGGCATAATTTAATGAAAATCTGAGATTTTCTTGCAAGATTTAAGTGTATTGGATGTGATAATCATTCATTTATGTTGGTAAGATACATTTAAGGGTTATTGAGTCACTTTCATATTATTTTGAGTGTTTATTGCAAGTTTATTTGCTGTTGTAACGCTGAAACTGAAAGTTTGCTTTGATTCTTCAATGGTAAATGGGGGTACCATCCTATCTTTGTACATCTGATCCTTAGGATAGACCCTAGAAGCACTAACAAGTCTATCTAACCATGAATAAACCAGAAAAGTGAAGTTTTGCAGGAGAATGTGAAAGAAATGCAAAGTTGATGGTTGTTTGGACAAGTTTGGGTACCCAAATACATGCCATATGTGTAGCAGCCAGACATCTGGCTTAACAAGGTATAAATATTATTTGATATTCTTCAATAATATGTTGAACTCATGGTGAACCATGAATTTTATGACCTGGAAGTGAGTGGAAGTGTTAGATTGGTGATACCCTAGGTTATAGAGGGTTTTAAGGCCAAATTTGGGGTTTTGGTAGCAAATGAAATCATAAAGTGAAATGGGTTGTTGAATCATCTAATTGGACACAAAATAGGAATGTCCTATGAATTTGGTGGCTTTTGGATATGTTTTTAGCACACTTTCTTTGTAAAACATCACTAATTCCTCTTGAAAAATAGTGACAGTCAAGGTTTTGGGGCACATTTTCCAAAGAAGTTGATTCTAGTTTTTTAGTATGTTATAGTTCTCCCAAAAGGGTATCTAGAATGATAATTTTTTTGTAGGTTCATTTGGATAAATTTTGAGTTATTTGGGTTATAACGCTGCTGGAGGACTAGAAAAGGGGCAATTAGGCCTATTTGACAGTTTTGAGAAAATTGCTTGCTAAGAATTGTTTGAAGTGTTGAAACTTCTTGAAACCTGTTGAATCCTCTTTCTTAACACATCTAACACCATCTTTGAAAGTTTGGAATCCAGATCTAAGGTTTTGTGACTATTTTGTCTTTGAGTGGCTTTGAAGCCTAATAGGAGTTTGTGGGTTTAAACAAGCATTTGATTGAATTCCATCACCTTTTGTTGCCACTCTGCATCAACATCAATCTTATAGTGAGTGTACATTATCATGTTGTCTTCACAGTGACTGTCCTCATGTGTCATAATATTAGAAGTTCACAAAATTATTTTTGTGAACTGTAATATTATTTTTGTTTTGTAATTTTTGTGACCTTGTGTAATTTCACAAAATGAGAAGTTCTCACAGTGACTGTCCCTTGTGTAATTGCCACTTGAATGAGGACAGTCACTGTAAAGACAACATGATAATGTACACTTACAGTGAGTGTACATTATCATGTTGTCTTTAGAGTGACTATCCTCATTTGTTGAAGAAGAAAAGCATTAATGTGGCTGAATAGCAATACATTCAAGTGGCAATTACACAAGGGACAGTCACTGTGAGATGTCCTCATTTGTGACTGTTGTTACAGTGAGTGTACATTATCATGTTGTCTTTACAGTGACTGTCCTCATTTGTTGAAGGAAAAAAGCATTAATGTGGTTCAATAGAAATGCATTCAAGTGCAAATTACACAAGGGACAGTCACTGTGAGATGTCCTCATTTGTGACTGTCCTTACAGTGAGTGTACATTATCATGTTGTCTTTACAGTGACTATCCTCATTTGTTGAAGGAAAAAAGCATTAATGTGGTTCAATAGCAATGCATTCAAGTGGAAATTACACAAGGGATAGTCACTGTGAGATGTCCTCATTTGTGACTGTCCTTATAGTGAGTGTACATTATCATGTTGTCTTTAGAGTGACTATCATCATTTGTTGAAGAAGAAAAGCATTAATGTGGCTCAATAGCAATACATTTGATCAAGTGGCAATTACACAAGGGAGAATCACTGTGAGATGTCCTCATGTGTGATTGTCCTTGTCACAAATGAGGACATCTCACAGTGACTGTCCCTTGTGTAATTTCACAAAATGAGAAGTTCTCACAGTGACTATCCCTTGTGTAATTGCCACTTCAATGAGGACTGTCACTATAAACTAGACAACATGATAATGTACACTTATAGTGAGTTTACATTATCATGACAACATGATAATGTACACTTACAGTGAGTGTACATTATCATGTTGTCTTTAGAGTGACTATCCTCATTTGTTGAAGAAGAAAAGCATTAATGTGGCTGAATAGCAATACATTCAAGTGGCAATTACACAAGGGATAGTCACTGTGAGATGTCCTCATTTGTGACTGTTGTTACAGTGAGTGTACATTATCATGTTGTCTTTACAGTGACTGTCCTCATTTGTTGAAGGAAAAAAGCATTAATGTGGTTCAATAGAAATGCATTCAAGTGCAAATTACACAAGGGACAGTCACTGTGAGATGTCCTCATTTGTGACTGTCCTTACAGTGAGTGTACATTATCATGTTGTCTTTACAGTGAATATCCTCATTTGTTGAAGGAAAAAAGCATTAATGTGGTTCAATAGCAATGCATTCAAGTGGCAATTACACAAGGGATAGTCACTGTGAGATGTCCTCATTTGTGACTGTCCTTATAGTGAGTGTACATTATCATGTTGTCTTTAGAGTGACTGTCATCATTTGTTGAAGAAGAAAAGCATTAATGTGGCTCAATAGCAATACATTTGATCAAGTGGCAATTACACAAGGGAGAATCACTGTGAGATGTCCTCATGTGTGATTGTCCTTGTCACAAATGAGGACATCTCACAGTGACTGTCCCTTGTGTAATTTCACAAAATGAGAAGTTCTCACAGTGACTATCCCTTGTGTAATTGCCACTTCAATGAGGACTGTCACTATAAAGACAACATGATAATGTACACTTATAGTGAGTGTACATTATCATGACAACATGATAATGTACACTTACAGTGAGTGTACATTATCATGTTGTCTTTAGAGTGACTATCCTCATTTGTTGAAGAAGAAAAGCATTAATGTGGCTGAATAGCAATACATTCAAGTGGCAATTACACAAGGGATAGTCACTGTGAGATGTCCTCATTTGTGACTGTCCTTACAGTGAGTGTACATTATCATGTTGTCTTTACAGTGACTATCCTCATTTGTTGAAGGAAAAAAGCATTAATGTGGTTCAATAGCAATGCATTCAAGTGGCAATTACACAAGGGACAGTCACTGTGAGATGTCCTCATTTGTGACTGTCCTTATAGTGAGTGTCACTTTTAATTTTTTGATTCTAATAAAAGAAAATAACACCAAATGTGTAACCTATTCTTGAAATCATAACAGTTTGATGCCAAGCTTTAGACAGCTAAAGTTTGAATAGATTCCCACATTCTATTATAGGTTCACATGATTAATGACTCCAAGCATAGTCACAAATTCAACTGATAATTCCAAATCCCTCAATTTGGTAACAGAAAATATAAATTTCAGACTGCCAATCGATGACTGTAATTTCTTTACACAATCTACCAAACTTAGCTTGTGATGTTTTCCGGTTCTGTTTCTTACCACAGGCAAATATAACTTCTGTGTTTACAATATATGTATATTCACTCTTTTGAACATAACTCTCTGTGTTACAGCTGATCACAACTTTAACTTGAAGATTTGTATTTGATTCTTCTTATTTTCTCTGTTTCTGCAATGTGAACAGAGTAGGCACAATGTGTTCTTCTACAAGTATTGATAAGGCTTGTGACTTTACCTCTTTAACCACTAACTATCACTGCAAACTTCTATAGGGAATCTTTGAGTCTATTTGATCAATTTAAACTCGGTTCCATCTGGAAGTTTTAGCAGTGGTTTGATGAGTGGTTGCAATCGGTAAAAGATTTTGTAAGCCTAGCTTGACTTTTGGCTATCGAACTTCCCCACTTTAAACATTCTTTCACAGCAGATGATTCTTCACAAATTCAGAGTATCCTCAATCTGGATCCAACAGATTGTCTTTACTGTTAATATCTAACATTCCTTTGAGACTGTGCAATCAAATTCGACTGGTATTAAACACCCGTTTACCACTGGGTTGTATTCACCCCTTTTACGGTCTAGGGTATCCAAAAATATGTTCATCTAATTGACTCACCATTTGTTTTCTTGTTTATTGTTTATTTAGGGCACAATTTGTGAACTGTTCACATAATGTGTGCTGATTAGGCACCGATTTGATTACACCTTTTATGCACTAGTTTGGGCATCGGTTCTAGAAGCAGCCAATTGCTTCCCATTTTCTGTGCTTAATGTTTCATTGTTTACATCTATCCTTGGCTTGCTCTCCATCCAAAGGTATTGATAACCATTTGGGGAACTGCAAGTCAAGGATTTAACATATAATTGAACCCGGTATACCGATTCTTGCAAGCTGTGAAGTCTAAAACAATTCTATGCAGTTATAATAGTTCAAAACCTCTTATAATACAAACTGGATAACATCACAGTTTTATTCAACGCAGATTCCACAGTTTCATAAAACCAATAAACTATGCCCTAACATATTTTATTGAAACTTCGATAATGCTTATTAAAGTTCTGTCACAGTCTAACAAATTTCATTACAAAGAAACTCGATAGCAACACAATGTTCCACACTGGTTACTGTTGCCAGAGCAACACAAAGATGTGAAGATTTATTGCATCTTTCTTAACACTTTGCGGGAACAGTAAAACCATATAACAATTTAGAAAAAAAATAGAATTAGAGACAAAAAATTCATACACAGTTGTCCCCGCCTTCTCGCCCACTCCTGCCCGCTGTCGCCCGCACCGAAAAAGAAAGGGGTAAAGTAAAAATGAAATGCATCTTCTTTTTTTTTTTTACATTTTATCCCCATATTGGTCGAAATTTCGACCAACACGGGGATAAAAGGAAAAAAAAAGAAAATTTTAAGACCATTTCCACTTTGGTCGATAAATTTGGTCAAAATTTGACCTCAAATCTACTAGTGCTCCCCATATGATCAAGATTAGGTAGACAATGTTCTGTTGGTGGATGATCTTTTAAGTAATACCAACTTTTACATTTGCAGATTAGAGTGTACTTTTTTGTGTTCCCTCATGCTTGTTTGTTAACAACGTTCCCCTTTGGAGGACCCTTGTACTCTATTGGTACTTAAAAACAAAGGGTTATTTTTCATGCACATTCTTCAACTTTTTATCTTATTATTCTATTTGTCATACATTGATTTTTGACATTTGGGGATGTTGTAAAGTATTGGGGGCATTTAGGCTTTCATTCCATGTTGACCCATATTTTTTAATTTTCTTTGTTTTCATGTGCTCTTCTTCAAATTTAAAACATTTTTGCATTGATAAATACCCATAAGAAGTCTTATATCATATATCTTTTCACTCTTATGGGTTCTAATGCCAAATACTTGAATCCCCTTGTCTTTGTTTGGATGCTGTGGATATCATGTGTCACCTTTCGTGGGGTAAGGTTCCATGTAAATATCTCATATGTTGACACCCCACAATGTTTGTTTCTCACCTTAGAATGTCTCATGTTCCCTTTTGTTGTATTGTTTGATTGTCTTATTATCTCATTCTATCTATATCATAGGTTTTTCTAAAAAATAAAAAGTATGATCTATTTGTTTTCCTTTGTGGGGGCCAATCCACTTAGGGTGGGGTCCAATGGGGAGGGCTTAAGCTTCTATTTTTGAGGAAGAGGAGGTCCCATGAAGAAAAAATAAATTTGGTATAGAATTATTTGGATTCTTTTCCTATAAAATAGAAGCTTTAATTTTTTTAGGAAGTAGGTGAAAATGGGGTGGGGCTAAAAATTTCTCCACTAACTTAGGAATGCTATTTGCCACTTGTCAAACATCTAAGTTTTGATTTTGGTTAAAAATAATTTTTGAGGGAAAATAAAGGTACTCTAGTCATGAGATCACCAACTTCCTTAAATTTTAGAGCTTAAACTTTTAAGCTAAACTAGACTACAAAATTCATGGGACCGTCAACTTTAAAATATTCCTAAAAATCTCAAGAAAATCTAGATGTATTTTTTAGGAAGCCCCCTTCCATGGGATCCCAATCTTATCTATCAAATCTTTTCACCTTATTGTGCATCCATCTTTTCTACCCGTATTAGTTTACAGTTCACCCAATTGTGCAACTATCTAGCAGTGCTAACTATACTGACGTTGTCATAATCTCTTGCCGTATTGTACGATATCTAGCCTTTGCTACTCGTACCAATGTGATCAAGGACACCCTATCATATGAATATCTATCATTTTCTCCTCATATCGGTGCATGTATAAAGCCACACTATCACATAATTATCTATCTCTTTCTACTCGCATCGGGGTACTCAAAGTCTCCCTATTGTATGGCTATCTAGTATAACACAACTTACTACCCATACTGGCATGTTATCAGTGATCTATCTCTGTCTCTTCTCATTATCTTTCTTTAATCTAGCATGCTTTTCTGCAGCTTCCATGTGGACGCAACCTCATGACAATTCAAAGCTCATGCGGATGAAAGACCCTCAGGTAAATTAGGTAAATCTTCTTTACTTTAGATTGCATCTTTAGTTATGATATGCTTGCTAAAGTGGTGGAAAAATATAGTGTTGTAAAATTGTACCAAGTGAAATTTACCATTACGTGATGCTCCTATTATAGTTGAAAAACAAAATTCCATGTAAGCCTCTACGTCTTTCCATCTCCCTTTCCATTTTCCACTAAGATTATTGACCATGTGGTCTAGTCGACATAGGATGTGCGTGCACTGTAAATTTATCTACGTGGCATGCACATGTCTTGTGAATTTGTAGACATGCAATGAGTCATTGAGACATTACAACATTCACCCTTATAGGTCTCCTACCACCACCTACTGACGTTGAGAATTATCCAAAAAGATTAAAACTTTGTTTGGCCTTCCTTGACACTCTCAACTTTTTCATGCTCTTTTGATATTCCTCTATGTATTTTATAGCTTCTTGAACATTTTTTACAACCCATCTTGGAAAACTTCTATGTATCATCTCAACACTCACAACAACACAACTTCTTTGTCTTCATCACCTTACCTTCATTCCATGATTTTGAAGGGGATTTTCTTGCACCATTTCGCTATATATTTTGATAACATGTCATAGTTTCTTGATCATAATATTTCAATATTATTACCTTTATCATTTACCTATTGTCTTTTCAGTTAGCTATCACCAATTATCTTGTTTATGTCTCCTGGCTACTATGGAGGTGGAAACACCAAAGCAAGGACTTGACTGAGGCAAATCTCAAAACAACTCCATCAAATTTTATTGTTTCTATGCATGTAGGTTTCATAGGAGGAAGAAGTGGAGCAACTTGTTGAGATAGTTTGCTCTCCTTCATTGTGAGCATTTCCTTTTCCCCTGTGTTCCCTTTTTCATTTTTGTCATTTCCATAGTGTACTTGTATACCATTATTTTCTGTTATTACATTAGTTATTATCTATTTTTGTTACTATTTTAGTTTTTTGCCTAGTCCTCTATACTGTGTCCGTACTAGACAAAAGTAGGCCACATAGGCATCCCACATCAACAATGTTGTCCTCGAATCATATGGGTGTTCAAGGTAGTGTGCTCACTGAGTCTGATTGTTAATCTTGATAGTTAGTCTTTTTGTTTTTGATAGTTAAAATATTTTTACTTGTTAGTCATTTTTAGTTAATTTAGCTCTTATACTTCACATATCATTTCACTTTAAACCTTAAAAAATGCCTTTGTCATTAAGTTGTCTTGATCATCCTAGCTCACTAGAGCACTAGTAGAAGTGAGGTGGCACAAGGGTTAGTTTTTCCCTCGTGATTTTAATCAATCTTGAGGTCGGCGAATTTCCCTTCTTTACAATATGTAATAATTTTAGTTTACAATAATATCTTTACTAAAATGATAATTAAGATGAAATCATATTGTTCCTTTTGCATTAGTAAAAGTTTTACAAAATTAATAGTGGTGTTATCTATAGTCTATAAGGAATCAATAGTGGCATATACAACCATGACTTGCTAATTTTTATAATTATTCACACTATACAAAATGTATCTCCTTATTGACTTTGAACATCAACTTACATGTTTGGCCACAACTGATCTTTAAAAAATCAAAACGATTTGTAACTTTTTATATATGAACCTTTTTTTATCATCCAAACTCTTCCTTCTTTAGATACTTGAAGCTTTCCAAATTTGAAGGGAGAACCTCCTCAGAGATACTATTTTTCGTTAGGCCCAAAATTTGAAGTGTTTTTAGCTTAATAGTGAAATACAACTCTTTATTTTGCATAATGCATATATCCTTTTACATTCCTTTAAAAATGGAATGCCAAAAACTTTAAAACGTAGTCTAAAGAACAAATGCCATTTTGTTAGTCATGTATATCTTTTATTTTTTTATAGCCAAATGGAGTTGTTACAAGAAATATAGCCATTTATAAAAATATATTTTTTGAAATATTGATTGCATACAAATATTTAAGCGGTAGGTGATTTAAGTTACTATTTGTTTCTTCTCCATAAAACAATGCCCACTTCTCTTGAGAAAGAGCATATATCTTCTTATCATATACACAATATTTTAATTTTCCTCATGTTCTGCTCTATAATAAGTTTATATGTAAAAGCATTTAGCCATATTTCATTGAAAGGAAACTAAGAAAAAATAACAATATTTACTCTACCATTTGAAATGTACAATGCATGTAGATATAAATATAACAATTTCAATAATGTAATAAATACATGATATAAGATCTGACATTAAGAAAAACCCTACTAGAAAAAGGGTCTGAATTAAAGGAGCATTTAATGTATTATTTACAATTCTTAGATCACCAAGAACTTTGATAGAGACCTTAAACCTATGTTTAGGAAAATTCTAACATTAACTCCATTTCAAGCATGTAATATATATACCAAGGAAAAATAGGAAACCATAAGAGATTTTAGGATTAAACCAAGAAATCCATTTGGACAAAACAAGCACAGGGTCTTCACAGAAGGAATAATATAATACCACATTACCACATGTATTAATATTGGGGGGGTTTAAAATGGACAAAATAAGGGGGCAATATATTGCCTAAATAGGGGGAGGGGTTTATATGGGGCAGGGGGTCAGGGGTTTTATAAGAAAACTAGAGTGGGGGGTATTGGGTGGGTATTAGAGGGGGTGACAAAAAAAAAGTTTGGGTAATAGTTTTTAAAAATAGAGATATTCTTTAGTATACCATGAACGCGTGCTATGATTCAAGTTCACTAACTGAAACCCCCATAAAACCAAACTAATTTCTTCTGTATTGATGACACTTTGACTATCATAGTCAAAGCATACTCCTCAACCCAATCTCTCGATACAACATTTGAAGTCAATCAATCTTGTTACAAACATGTAAGCTACCATATGTAGTCAAAATAACGACCACAATTTATCTTTTATTCCTCCAACTAATCACAATGCCAAATATATTAAACACAACCACCAATAGATTGCTTGCTATCTACATCTCTTTCTCAATTCGCATCTAGAATCCTTGTAGATTGACTGCTCCATGTTCGATTCCTAGTATTCATGTTGTAAAATAATGAGTCCAAACTTGAAAGGAATCTTGAGATTCTTTAGTTGTTACTCTCTTCACAATGCTTGCAAGCTTGTCAAGCGTGGCCAGGACTGTCAAGGATGTAATGGAGAGCTACAATGGAGATGATGCTGGATCTAACAACCCTAGCACTCAGTTTCAACAATGGAGAATGCACGCAACATTTTGTCTTCACTATGCTTTAGTTTTAGAATCGTGGACGCTTTGTTTGAGGAAAAAATAACATGGGAGATAATCCATAATGAAGGGGACAAGGGTGGATATGGTTGTATGATTCCTGAAAATCACCATCATGCACCGATGCAAGAGCATTCCTCAAGGCAAGATTGTTGTCTTTTTGAAATCCTAAATCATTCATCTAAAAGTTATCTATGTTAGTTCATGGATCTGCACAATGGAGATGCCCGTGACAGTTAGAAAAGATCCTCACATGGAGGCTAAAATGCATGATACTATACTTTAAAGGGTTTAAGAATATATAATCAATGTTCATAATGACGAATAAGCCCTTTGCAGGGACCATGTGACCTTTGGCAAAAGATTGTGCATTTTAGTGAACCTTTGTTTGTCATGAAGGTCTCCAAAAGGTTTTGAACCAGTCATTTGGGTCACCAAGCTTTCTAGGAGACAAAGAGGTTACAAAAAATCGTATAGAATTCGTTAGGTTGTTTGTAGCAAATGAACCATTCATTGTCCCTTTTGTTGATGTTTTACTGTCAATTTCAAATGGTGAAGGAACATGGTCTCACAAAGTCACATGAGGTTGTCAAGAAGTTATAAACAAATCCCCTAAACCATTTTGAAGAGCTTGTGCCACTAGTCATGCTCAATATAGTGGTGTTGTTGGCAAACAATACAATGGTTTGTGCTATGAGATGTCCAGATCCCTGTCAAGCCTTGTTACTGTCAAACTTGTGATGATATAGTGAAAAGTCTCTCTATCATGTTTAAAAGTTAAAACCTTACAATATATTTGTAAAGGTTATCACACATGTATCACAACCATTAAACACATACAAGTCATTAAAAGAAGACCTCAGCGACATAGAAAGAAATTATGATAACTATGTTCAAGGGGATAATCCCTGGCAGGGTTTGAGATCCCAGATAACTGTGTATGGCACTGCACGATGAAGTATGACAAACCAAAAGCACACGCATTAAGGGACATGGTCTTAAGGCAGGGCTGTGGTAACTGATGACTACTAAGCTTGACAGAAGGCAGATTTAAAGTAGACAATACTTCAGCATGCCATTTAAGAGAGTCACTGGTTAACATTAAAATGTGAAATGACTGTCATAAGATAAGAAAACAAGAAGACCATCTTGCAACTGTGCAAATCTTGTCTGTCATTGTTATGACATGTCAAAATATGCGTAAAATTGCAAAGCCTTTTGGATTTTAGAGGATTGCAATGATAGCGAAAATGAGTGTGAGGTAATGGAAATTTGAACTCCTTTGATGCCCATGCACATAAAACCTAGGTACAATCCATTGAGGGTGACAGTGCCTATGACTATGTCAAGAACAAGAAGTGACAGTGGTGTTAGGAAGGTTCATGCTTAACCTTAATAGCCATCTTGTTTAAGGGCATTCTATCAAGCATGAGAAGAATAAGAGAGTCATAGCAAAGCACATCCATTTTGTATGCATGAAATCATTCATAAAGGTAATAGCATGAGATCATGAAGTTCTAGGTGTAGGCCTAGTGCCAAGAGGCAAACACAGTCCAAAAGACAAGAAATTAAACATAGCACAGTAGTAATCATATAGCCCTGAACGGAGCCATGAACACTCAGCAGACATCACAAGAGATAACAAAGGGGGATTCAAAGTCTGAAAAAATAGTACACGTAAGATGATGATAGAAAGGGACAGAAGATAAAGTACTAAAGCCAATGAACTTCATACCACAGTAGAATCAATGGTGATTAAGGGGCAAGTAGTGTTGATGATGATATTGATACAAGAGTGAGTGGTTTGCAGAGGAAAGAAGGCAATGAGATGACAATCCATAGTGGAATGATGCATGATAGACAATCCTATCATGACAACATAAGGAGGAAACGTGTATAAGAAAACCAAGTGTAATCCATCCTGAAGCAAAGAAAAAGCCATTGACATGATACAGGGTAATCAAAATATAAGAGGACTAATAAGTTGTATCAGTGATATGCTAAATGATAAGCCATCAGTAGAGATGGCTTAATGGGAATTGGCTAAATAGCAAACTAAAATGTCAGTCTTATAAAGGCAAATATGAAAAAAAAACTAAGTGTCCCCTTGTAACGTATGCGTTTTAGTTTGCTGTTTAAACGTTCCTGCTCGGTGGGACTGTCTGAGCTAAAAGAATCCTTTTATCACTTATTTTCTTGCCGATATTGATATGTATATTATTGAGGCATTTTTGACATACTTGGCGACTATTTTGGTTTTCAAAGTTTTTCAGTGCAGAAAGTGAATGAGAATAGTGAATTCAAGGGGAAGTTAGAGCCTTTTGCTTATTTGTACTATCTCCACCCAAGAAGAGAGGAAGAATAGTCCAAAAATAAATAAATAAATAAATCTCAAGTTCACCAATAAGAATACATTCCACACCTCCTCCTGGTAGGCCCTTCTCTTATATTTTTTTATCTGTCACCTTTGATTCCAATGGCTGCACCTACGAATCTAGTTTTTATCCCATTTAATGAAGACGGTTCTTTAAATATTTCTCAACTTGATGACATCTCCATAGATGCCATCAAAAGCATTCTATTTTTCAATGGAGAAGAACAGCCACTCCTAATTCAAGAATCCATAACCGTTATCCACGTAATTGAAGAAAATGTTACAATCAGTTTATTGTCTTCCTCGTTAAAACAAAAAGCCTTACAATGGTTTGGAGGCACTGGCTATGGGGGCCAAAATGTACCCGTGCCATTGCTAGGATCTACATGGGCATGCATTCATAGAGTCCATGATTCAGATAGAATGGCAAACACACAATATTTTTGCTGTATAGTAATGTTCTAATAGAAAATAGACAATGTTTTTGTCCTATGAATGCATGCCCATGTAGATCCTAGCAATGGCACAGGCGTATTTTGGCCCCATAGCCATTGCCTGGTTTGGAGGCATGAGAATGGTTTCTATCACCACCTATGATCGGCTGGGAGAGGCCTTGTGCAATCAATTTATTGACAAATCAGATCATTTGTCTTTGATGGAGTTGTTGACCACAATCAAGAGACTTTTTTATGAGACAAAATTTCTTAACTAACAAGGCCATCTCTAGAATATGTATTTTTAGATGATTTGAAAGCTTTAAACAATGACCTATTTGTTATGATTCAATCTATGGGTGGAGAGCTTCTCCCCAATGCTTTTGACATTGCCATTAGAGCTGAAAAAAACCTCATACAGATCGGTAAAATTGCACCTAGGTCTCCCATACTAATCTGCTATGCCTCCTCAAATACATGCAATGATGAAGTAATCAATCAAGTATCTACCCAAAAAAGGTTATCTCAACCCAATCAATTTAACTTCAAGAGATAAAAGACCTTCTCCAAATGTTTGGGAATAAATTGGTAAGCTTCAAGAGGCAAAAAAAAACAAAAACAAAAACAAAAAAAACAAAGTTATAGACCTTACCAAGTACTATATTAGCCCAATCATCCTAATAGGCTTCCATTTCAAACCATGGGAGACATGGGAGCCAAGACAAGATTAAAAAAAAGAACATAAAGAAATAAAAATAAGACCAAGAACAAGAAATAAGGTAAGGAAAAAACAAGTCAAACAATTAAAATAAATGAATACTCCAAAAGAGATATAAACATGTGCATTTATACTCATGTTAAAATAAACTAAAAAATGAATAAAAATAAATTTATACAAAACATAAGAAAAAATATGAGCATGGAAAGACAAATGCAATTACAAGAAAGCAAACAAGGATGGAAGAAAAAATTAAATATAAATTAAAATAAAATAAAATAAAAAGGACATAAATAAAAATAATATTATACAAAAATAAAATGAAGGAAAAAGGGGGATAAAAGGGTATATGCAGAAAGATGGGGGACCAAAAAGGTGCCACTTTGCTTTTTGGTCCCCCATCGACCATAGTGCGTACGCACTAAAGTGCGTGCGCCCTATAGGACGCACACGCTTTGTAAAACACTAAAAAGTGTTTTTACAAAGTGCGTGCACCCTATAGCATGCACACGCTTTATAAAAACACTTTATAGTGTTTGCTGCATTTGGGAAAGCTCATTTTGCTTTCCACAAACCTGCGACTGCAGCAAAAAAGAGCTTTCCAAGCGTGTACACAGAATCGTTGTGCTTGTTGAATCCATTTTTTTCATTCATTCATCCATCAATTTTTATACAAAATGATTCCACGACATCGTCAAGCTCGATCCAGAAGAAGAGGTAAGTGTTTTTACAACCCATGCCTCTTATTTGTATTGAAATTTTAGTTTTGTTAAAATTTATTTTGTTAAAATTTGTTTTCTTAGATTTTATGTGTAATTAAGATTTTAAAATCTAGTTTTTTTAATTGCCAGGAAGAAATAATCTCCCTCAACCAAACCCTCCACCAAACCCTCCGTCTCCTCATGAAGAAATGAATGAAGAAACAAATGAAGAAAATAACCAAGAAAATGAACCTCAATTGCCTCCACCAATCAAGAAACCTCCTCCCGGAACACAAGAAAATTTGATCAACCAAATTGAAAGAGGGAAAAAAGAATTAGAATCTTTAATTAGGAGGTTAAAATATTCTATTGGTACAAATCCTGGAAGGGAAATACTTGCATAATCATTGGAAGTAATCTTGACCCACGTAGGCTCAGTTAGTGGGCAAATTAATTTATGACAGGATAAAAGAGAAGAACGGAAACAATATTATGCGAATAAATTATTTTATGCGGACATAAAAAGAAAAAAATCACAAAAGATGACATTTGCAAACTCTTTAAAAAATCAGGGGACATAGATACTCTTAGAACTACAACAAGGAGGTTCCCAATTCATTGGTGCTTAAATGAAGACATTAAAAATAACTTTTGGGAGAGATGGTGGGTGGTCTTTGATTCCCCTCCTTGTAACAATCATGAGGTTCCTATATATTTCTTGAGGAAACTCTATTGCGAGTTTGTACTCAAGGAGGTGCCAAATTATTTTGACTATCTAGATTCTTAGGGTAGAGGAGGGGGGTCATCATTTGATAGAGCGGGGGCACATCGGGACCCTAATGCACCTAGGGTTCCTATTGGCAAGCCACAGGTGGATCATGTTAGTATTCCTTCGGTTGTGAAGGAACATGTAGAGGTGGACACACTAGGCATGATTAGTGCTCTGACAAAGACTCTCATTCAGTGTGCCTCTCCTTTAGTTGAGGGTGACCATGGTCAATCTTTGAGGGGGCATATTTGTCGTTCATGTGGATCCTTGTGCACATTTGGTACTACCGAGAGAGAGGAAGAGGATTCTGGATTGATGACTGATGATTTTCTAAATATGACATTTGGCATTGACACACAGGTAAATATTTCCAAGTTCATTAAATTGCTTTGATCATATTTCATTTATTAAAGAATAACTAATTAATTTAGTATCTATTGATTATGATCAAATTTCAAGGCAAGAGTGTCAGTGGCAGTGGCAGTGGCAATGATCCTCCTGTCCCCTTCTACACATCATCGTCAATTCCACAAGTATGTATCAAATAAAATATTTTATTTAATATATTTGATTATTATGTAATTATATGAATAATTGTATCATAACTTATTGTGCATGTGCATTAGACGTTCACTAGTGGACCATCGACATTCACAACAAACAGCGAAGGGCATCATGCCACTTTCCTTGAGGTATCTTTATTTGCATGTTAATTTGATCTACTTGATTATATTTAATTAATAAATGAATGAACAACTAAATTACTAGACAAATTATGATCAAAATCCAGAGGCACGATGATCACATTCTTTCACCTAGCTTTGTGATGTCATCATTGAGTCCACAGGTATATATGTAATAATGCATTATAATTAACATGTCCATAGTACATTCTTATATGAATGGTTATCTTATAATTTTCCATGTACATGTGCACTAGTTGAATGTTGGAGCTTTGACATCAACACCGCACACCGAAGAACACGGTAGAACCTTCACGAAGGTATCATTTACTCATTAGTAGGGTTGTAAAAAATATATGTAATCTTGATAACTACATAATACTTTTTTTGTTTCATTTTTAGTTATTGACATGAAAGACTCCTCCTTCTGTTCGTGATACTTTAGATTGTGGAGTAGCTACAACAGTAGCTAGTTTTGAAGCACTGACTGAGTTATGAAAGAGATCACTTAATTTTTGTAAGAATTTGCCTAAGAAAAAGAATAGAAACCAAGATCTAGAAGCTCAAGAGATAGCACAAGAGAGACAAATATGATATGATCAAATGATCAAATAAAGATAATAGATTGAATGAATGAATTATACAAAGTAGGAGTGCCTAAATATATAGGCAATGCAATAAGACTACATGATGATAAGATATCACCCACACAAGGTGGAATCACATGTCCACCAAAGGTGGATCATCCTCCATTGTACATGAAAGTATGTGCAACATGTGCAACAATGAGAGGATGATAATGTGATAAGATCACTAAAGGTGGATCTCACAGACAAAGAGGTATGTGATGACAACTATCACACCTAAAGTGGAGATTCTCCTAACCATGTGCTAAAAAGAAATGCAAACTCCTAAGTGTCTCAAAGACAACTAATATGCAAATGCATTATCTTAAGTAAACTTAAGTAAAGTGTAATTAGTAAACATTTAATTACACCAACAATTTTAATTGTTATTTTAATAGTTTGTATTGAATTTTATAATGATATTCATGTATGTATTTTAATTATTATTTTGATCATTGTTGTAGGGACTTATTACTCCAGATCATCAGCATGCGCCTTCAGTGGATGTATATAGTGACTATTTGCTAGCAGTAAGCGAATATTCTATTTTATGCAATTGTATAATTGAATTTTCATGTATATTAGTTATTGATGCTTAATTTTTTTTTTATCAGCTCGAGCTACAAAAGAGTCTAGACAGGAGGATGAGTGAGCGCACTCAAAAGGCTACAACATCCATTGCATCTCCATCGATGTGACAATCGAAGACAACTCGGGATTTGTTTTCTTCCCCTGGCGGGAAAGGACTAGATTAGGGATATAGATTGTATGCCTATATGGCATTAGTGGACATATTTTTTGTATATTGTATAAGTGATACGTTGTACATCCATTTCGCTTTGAGGAAGCCAGTTTAACTGTATTGAATATATTCAATGTATGACATTATTGGACATATATATTTGGCTTCATGCCCTACAAATATGTTTTTTTTATGTTTTAGGTATGCAATTCATGTGTTTGGTGTATTGATGTATACTAATTTATGTTTATGTGGATGTCTTATGCTTTGTAAATTTCCCATGCCTTATAGTTATGCTTGTATGTTTATCGATGTATATTGTTACTGTCACCCTAAGGAGACTAACTTGACAACATTCACTATCACCCTAAGGAGACTAACATTCCTTGTTATTGTAAACTTTGACAACATTCACTATCACCCTAAGGAGACTAACTCAACTCGAGGATTCTACAAACAACTTGGAATCCACTCAAGGAATTAACCTCACTCAAGGATCTGGTTGAGTTCTCTGACTTTGTAAGTCACTCCCACAACCATACTACTCAAATTCACTTCCTTGTTTCCTTGTTCCAATTCCTTCTAGCATCAACTCTATCCTAGGCCACCCAGTGCACCTAGTGCCTCCACCATGCCAAAACTATAGCTAGACCTCTCACCTTGTTCCCAACACCATAAATCATCTTATCATGGTCTATTTACCATGTTCCAACTTCCCATTCACTCCCATCAACTCAACTTCAACCATTTCTCTTCTATAGCCTTTCTAGGCCTATCTAGTAGCCCTTCTCACCTTGAAATCAGCAATTTACTCACAAAATACCCAAACAACCTAGCAAGATATTTACATTTTCAAATACCCCTTTCAAACTTATTAAACTCCTAACAACCTCAAGTTTCTACCATTTGATTGGTGAAGACTTTCTCGACCTTCTAGTTCTCCATCTAGGCCTAATTAGCCCTTGCTCAAAGAAGCAACTCTTATCCCTGCTTATCTCTAGGACTCAAAGGCTTGAAAAAGTCATCCTAGACCTTCCAAAACACAAGATTTTCAAACTCGTAAAGTCCCACCATTAAGAAAACTCCCAAATCAATAAACCTTTGTTTCTAGGGTTAATAACCTAGGGTTTTAGGGAAACTACCCTTACTTGCAACTCACAACCACACTAAAGGTTCTAACAGCTTCCCCTACATCCACATAGACCATTTAAACCATCCCTTACCCACTCCCTTCATTGGGCATCTTCTAGGCATGATTGGTGCTTATCAAATACACCCTTCGTTGTATGTGTTCACCAGGCCTACCACTGTTCCTTCTCACCACCTTTGCTCCTTCCCTGCACGTAAAGTCATATGAAATGCATGAAATATATACAAGGCATCTCCCACCAATCTACAATTAACATAGGGGTGGGAGTGCCCTTACCTTTTAGGGAATTTCAACCCTTAGTTGCTGACTATACCCTTGTACCAGTCACTGTCAATACACCAGTTAAATCCTTGGTGTTGTCAGTGATGAAGGTAATGAAAAGATATTATATCCAAGTAAAAAAAAATGCAAATAAATGTTCCTACATCAAACTAAACAAGGATCACATTCAGATCAACTACAACAATTCACTGTTGTTGACTGTACCCGTAGGCTAGTGGAATAGCAATGTGCAGAGAAATTTTGATTTTATTGATTCAAGCTAATACAAACTCGATCCATTTTAGATCAACAAAATTCTTTCCCTGTCCACTCACGTGGATCCCTTTCAAATAGACTGATTGTTAATGACAAACACTAGAATTAGTTGTCAAGTTGACAACAAAAGTTGTCAACTTGACAAGCCAACACCCTTTGCCCACTCTAACTACTTATAAAAGGTTTAGAGACAACCTTTACAAACCAAACTAACTTAGAATTTCTACTAACCCCTACTAACTCCAATTAAGCCCTATTTGGCTTATATTGCCAATATAGGCAATTTACAAGATTGTTCACATTTAGTGCTTTTAACACTATATAAAGGCTCTAATGGCCTTAGTACATATTTATAGACCCTTATAGGTTATTTCCATCAACCCCTAACCTAGGATCAATACATAACCATTCCTAGTCATCCCTAGGTACCTTTTAGGCTTATCAATGCCATTAAGGCTTACATTTAAGATTGGGTTACAATATGATCAATACATGATCCAAATAACATTCCATGATCCAAATACATGATCAAATTTAAAAAAGGACCACAAGCCATTTTGCATCTAAATACATATTTGCACTCATCCTTTTGCTCGCCCTAGAGTCACCGGCGGCCTTCAAATGACTATGTGTGCCAAACAAGGTTGTGAGTAGTGTTTACCTGACCATTCAGAGCTATTGGAATAGATGGTCTGATGCTACAACTGATGGTTTGAAAGATACACAATGTTGGCCATTTGAAATGAGGAACACTGTGAGATTTGACAACAACCAAGAATGTGTTGCCAAATTTTAAAAAACTTGAATCTCTGAAAACCAAGACAGGCTATTGTAGGCCATGACAACACAGTCCTATAGCACCTGACAACTTGATGCTACCTTGCATGAGCTTCTAGATATGACCCCATAAAGATCATTGATTTCATGTTGAAGGGACCTTGAGGGACACTTCGGCCCAAAGTCATTAGTGGCATTCAAACAACTATGTGTGGAAAATGAGGTTGTGCCTAGCGTTTGCTTGGCCATTCAGAGTTGTTGGAAGAAATGGTTTGATGCTACGACCGACGGTTGGAAAGATACGCAATGTTGACCATTTCAACTGAGGAACACTATGAGATTTGACATCGACCGAGAATGTGTTGCCAAATTTAAACAAACTTGAATCTCTAAAAACCAAGATAGGTTATTGTAGGCCTCGGCAACATGGTCTTGTAGCACCTAATGGATTGATGCTACCTTGCATGAGCTCTGAGATATGAACCTGTAAAGATTGTTGATTTCATGCTGAAGGGACCTTGAGGGACACTTCGGCCTGGAGTTGTCGGTGATGTTCAAATGACTATGTGTGGAAAATGAGGTTTCCCCTAGCATTTATCCGACCATTCAGAGCTATTGGATTAAACGGTTTGATGCTATGATCGACGGTTTGAAATATACACAATATTGACCATTTCAACTGAGGAACACTTTAAGTTTTGACATCGACCGAGAATGCGTTTCCAAATTTAAACAAACTTGAATCTCTAAAAACTGAGATAGGTTATTGTAGACCCCGACAACATGGTCCCATAGCACCTAATGGCTCAATGGTACCTCAAACAAGCTCTGAGATATGACCCCGTAAAGATTGCTGATTTCATGTTGAAGGGATCTTGAGGGACACTTCGGCCTGGAGTTGTCGGTGGCATTTGAATGAATGTGTGTGGAAAATGAGGTTTCCCATAGCATTTACCCAACCATTTGGAGTTGTTGGAATAGATGGTTTGATGCTACGATCGATGGTTTGAAAGATACGCAATGTTGGCCGTTTGAACTGAGGAACACTTTGAGTTTTGACATCAACTGAGAATGTGTTGCCAAATTTAAATGAACTTGAATCTCTAAAAATGAAGGTAGGTTATTGTAGGCCCCAGCAACATGGTCCCATAGAACTTGATAGCTCAATGCTACCTCACACGAGCTCCGAGATATTGCCCCATAAAGATTTCTGATTTCATGCTGAAGGGACCTTGAGGGACACTTCGGCCCAAAGTTGTCGATGGTGTTCAAATGACTATGTGTGGCAAACAAGGTTGCCCCTAGCATTTACCCGACCATTTAGAGCTATTGGAACAAACAGTTCAATGCTACGACCGATGGTTTGAAAGATACGCAATGTTGGCTGTTTCAACTAAGGAACACTGTGAGATTTTACATCGACCGAGAATGTGTTCCCAAATTTAAATGAACTTGAATCTTTAAAAATTGAGATAGGTTATTGTAGGCCCCGACAACATGGTCCCATAGCACCTAATGAATCGATGCTACCTCACACGAGCTCTGAGATATGACCCCGTAAAGATCACTGATTTCATGCTGAAGGGACCTTGAGGGACACTTTGGCCCAGAGTCGTCGATGATGTTCAAATGACTGTGTGTGGAAAACAAGATTGCACCTAGTGTTTACCTGACCATTCAGAGCTATTGGAACAGATGGTTCGATGCTATGACTGACGGTTTGAAAGATACGCAATGTTGGTCATTTCAATTGAGGAACACTATGAGATTGGACATCTACCGAGAATGTGTTACCAAATTTAAACAAACTTGAATATCTAAAAAATGAGATAGGTTATTGTAGGCCTCAGAAACATGGTCTCATAGCAACTAATGGCTCAATGCTACCTCGTAGAGCTCTGAGATATGACCCCATAAAGAACGTAGATTTAATGTTGAAGGGACCTTGAGGGACACTTTGGCTCGGAGTCATCAGTGGCATTCAAATGAATGTGTGTGGAAAATGAGGTTTCCCCTAGCATTTAGCTAGCCATTTGGAGCTATTGGAATAGACGGTTCGATGCTACGATTGAAGGTTTGAAAGATACGCAATGTTGGCCGTTTGAACTGAGGAACACTTTGAGTTTTGACATCGACTGAGAATGTGTTGCCAAATTTAAATTAACTTGAATCTCTAAAAATTAAGATAGGTTATTATAGGCCCGAGCAACACGGTCTCGTAGCACCTAATGGCTCGATGCTACCTCGCACGAGCTCTGAGATATGACCTCGTAAAGATCACCAATTTCATGCTAAAGGGACCTTGAGGGACACTTCAGCCTAGAGTCATCGATAGCATTCGAACAATTACGCATGGAAAATGAGGTTGCCCTTAGTGTTTACCCAACCATTCAGAGATCTTGGGACAGACAGTTCGATGCTACGACCAATGGTTTGAAAGATACACAATGTTGGTCATTTCAACTAAGGAATATTGTGAGTTTTGACATTGACCGAGAATGTGTTTCCAAATTTAAATGAACTTGAATCTCTAAAAAATGAGATAGGTTATTGTAGGCCCTGACAACACGGTCATGTAGCAGCTGATGGCTTGATGCTACCTCATATGAGCTTTGAGATATGACCCCGTAAAGATCACTGATTTCATGCTTAATTAAGGGACCTTGAGGGACACTTTAGCTCGGAGTTGTCGAAGGTGTTCTAATAACTAAGTGTGGAAAACAAGGTTTCCCCTATCATTTAGCAGACCATTCGGAGTTGTTGGAATAAACGGTTTGATGCTACGATCGACAATTTGAAAGATATGCAATGTTGGCCGTTTGAACTGAGGAACACTTTGAGTTTTGACATTGACTGAGAATGTGTTGCCAAATTTAAATGAATTTGAATCTCTGAAAAACTAAGACATATTATTGTAGTCCCCAGCAACACGTTCCTCTAGCAGCCGATGGCTCGATGCTACCTCGCACAAGCTCCGAGATATAACCTCGTAAAGATCACTGATTTCATGCTGAAGGGACCTTGAGGGACACTTCTGCCTGGAGTTGTCGGTGGCATTTGAATGACTGTGTGTGGAAAATGAGGTTGCTCCTAGTGTTTACTCAACCATTCGGAGCTGTTGGAATAGATGGTTTGATGCTATGACTGACAGTTTGAAAGATATGCAATGTTGGCCGTTTGAACTGAGGAACACTTTGAGTTTTGACATTAACCGAGAATGTGTTGCCAAATTTAAATGAACTTGAATCTTTGAAAACCAAGATAGGTTATTGTAGGCACCAACAACACGGTCCCATAGAAACTGATGGCTCAATGCTACTTGGCATGAGCTTCAAGATATGACCCCGTAAAGATTGCTAATTTCATGCTGAAGGGAGCTTGAGGGACACTTCAGCCCGGAGTCATCTCTGGCATTTGAATGATTGTGTGTGGAAAATGAGGTTTCTCCTAGTGTTTACCTAGCCATTCAGAGCTGTTGGAACATACAGTTCAATGCTACAACCGACGGTCTGAAAGAAACATAATGTTGGCCATTTCAACTGAGGAACACTGTGAGATTTGACATCAACTAAGAATGTGTTGCCAAATTTAAACAAACTTGAATCTCTAAAAATTGAGATAGGCTATTGTAGGCCCCAAAAACACAGTCCCATAGCACCTAACAACTCGATGCTACCTTGCATGAGCTCCAAGATATGACCCCGTAAAGATTGTCAATTTTATGTTGAAGGGATGTTGAGGGACACTTCAGCTCAAAGTGCAGTCTAAAACTAGTGAATTAAAATATTTTCATAAAATGTGATTTGGATTGGTCTATGATGTAAGGAATTTTCCTTGGTTGTTATCTATCTTTCCAAAGGAAATTACTGGTGTTCTTGACAGTGACTAGATTTGGGGTCATAGTCAGTGATTGGGAGAGCCTTGTTTTGGCACCAATCATTTTGGTGAGTGTAAATCCTTAAGAGTGGATGTTTTTATGGTGGATTATAGATTTTGGGATCCATACTAATGATTTTGATCAACTAGTTTGATTTGGAAGAAGTTGTAAGGTTCTATTTGTGTAGGCCCTAGTTGTGTGACCCTAGAAACAAGGGTTTGGTGGCTAGAAGAATGGGTAGGTGTTGAGACCGTAAAAACTTGATTTTTTTTTGTTTTTAAACCTTATGAACAACTAATTATTGGTTGGGATGTTGGGGAGTGAATATATCTACGATTTTCTTTGTAATGGTGATGGAATTAGGCGTAGTTGGTGATTGCTAAGGTATTGGATCTACTAGATGGTCCAAAGGAGTCTATCTTGGGGTTTGGGTAGGATTTATGGAACCCAAAAGGGTATCTAAAAAAATCAAGAGTTCCTTTAGTTGTTTGGAAGGATCAGGAGAAAAAGGTTGATTTGACATATTGGAGGCTCTAGGTGAATAGTCAATGAAACAACAATTTCATATGCTTGATTGGAACATGTTTTGGATAGGGCAGTAAAGTAAATACATTTTTGTGTTTATTATTTTCATTTCCATGCATTTGAATCATTATTTTCTTTGCTAAGAAGGTGAAAGAATAGACTGGTGTTGGGGATAGTGACTGGGCATGAGATTGAATGCACTTAAGTGTGGAGGTTTTTGGTGAAGGAACATGAATGTTCATATCCAAGATGGCGTGTTAGAACCATTGGATCAATTTGGAGAGGGTTGTGGAGGTCTTCTTGGATAGACCCTAGGTTTATAACCCTAGGAACCAAGGTTTTTTTGGTGAGAGAGTTTGGTGAATGGTGGGGTGTCAAATTATGTAGTACAAGCACTATAATTGAGTTTTTTGGCATAGGCTGGGAAATTTTTGTATATCAACATGTCATAGATTTTGGGGATTTTTTAGTATTTAAATACATTTGTGGGATGTATTATATATGGGAAGAATGGCTGTGAAAAAGATATTTCTATTTTTCATTCTAAGAAGATCTAGAGTGATTTTGAGTCACAAAGGAAATGCCCCGATCCTTCCACAAGTGCTATTCCGACGAGTTCTGATCACTTGGAAAACATAACATTATCTGTTGAGTTAAAAATAAAATCAACAGAAGACGCTGAAAATGAAGAGAAAAAACCTAAGGCTTCTTCTCAATGTAAGTAAAATATTTTCCCTCAATGAAAGATTCAAGTCTTTCCAAACTCATTTCTCCCAAATTATGGGAAACTTTGAACTTACTGTTATACACTAAGTTTGCACCCTTGTTTCAAGCTCTCATAGTCTTGATAACCTAGTATAACATGGAAATCATCTCCAGGTGTGGGACCTATGCTAACTGAGATGAGACCTCTAGGTTCTAGGCTAGTTCCTCTTGGATAATCACCTTAATTTGCTTCTAGACATGACAAGTAAACTTTTGAGGGAAAGGGATAGAAGGAATGCTTGAAAGGGAAATGACTAAAAGCAAACTACCTACTAGGTGATGCACCAAAATTAGGGTTTGGATCTCAGTATAGAGGAATGGGATCAATGAAAGGCTTAGGTCTAGTAGGTCACAACTTACTGAATAGGCTTGCATAAGTGTTTCATAGGAGGGTCTGAACATAAGACACAACTTATGACCTGCAAGTAGACATTCACTTCTGCAACTCAGTGTAGGATTGAGACAAGACTATTAGGGGGGTTGAAGTATACCCACAAAAACATCTAAATCAGATAAAAAACAATAACACACACAATTACAAAAAGTAAGAGGGATAAAGAACCCTAAGTTGTCATTGAAAACATGCATAGACTTCAATCCAATAAGAGATAATTTAGACAAAAGAAGCATAGGGACGGAAAAGATGTCACAAAATACCTCTGCAATATTTGAATCATCAATAAAAGATTTACAACTATATAAGCTAGAGGGTAGAAATGATACCACAGATGACCCTTAAGAAAAGTGAAATTCTTTTACAATTGTCCAACTCTTTTTTTTTTTACAAAAAGTCCATTATGAGCTCTAAAGCTCTCTAAAAATATTATATACATCTCCTCTAATGCACACAGGCAGGAGCAAAAAATCTAATTAGGGTTTACATAATTTTCCATATAATAATAAAACCCTAATTCTATCCAGTTCAGCCATAAATGCACATGAAAATATCCCAGCTGATCAGATATTTGTGTTTGCGTGTCCATTTCATGTTTATACCTACAAAAATCCAGCCGCCATGATCCATCTACCTACCTGCAACTTGGGCTTGCCATAACTGTCAAAATTTGATGTTTTGAGATATTTGAATTTAAAAAATGATAAAATGGTCATAGGTGGCGCTAAAATTCCCTATTGACGGTCAGCATTCAAAAATCAATCTCACTTTAAAACACGACCATTAGATCCTCCTTTTTACCCGGGCTCGACATTTGACTGCAAATTTAACCTTAAGTCTATAGCGGACTCTATTTCCCTTCAGTCGCAGAGTCATTTAAACTTTTAGTTGACCCCGGTTAAGTTTGGCAAACACGAAAAATCTCTTTAGTCACAGATTCATGGAATACTCTTAACCCTAGGCCCAAAATTACCACATGTCATTCTTTTATTCACCCTTGACTGCTCTGTAGGCATACACCTCGGCAAGTTCTGACACAGACCCACTAAAAATCTAGTCATCACCATGCGGACTAATCAAATGCCTCACACATCAGCCCATCTGAAAATGCAGACCCACGACCTATAGAAAGATCATCAGACGGTTGTCGCTATACCGTGATGCTAAAAGTCAAGTGTCTTGGATCTCCGGTATAATGACAACCACCAAATCAAACTGGATGTTAAGCTCCTTAGAAATCCTTGACCCCATGGGCCCACTGACAACCACCACATAGCATACCAACCAGCCAATGAAAAGCTACCAAACGAGACATGTTGCAGACCTTTTTGACATCGGACCCACTGTCTTCCAAGATTTTGATCCAATGGTGCATGATCTCATAGGTTAAGAAGATTTTATGAGATCATACGACCACCGTAGATCTTAGCCTTTTTGACTCATCTGCAGATCTTCTGACATGGTCCTACCAATATGTTCTAGCTATCGTTTGACTGACCAATGGAGAACAAGCACATCAGAAACTGAGGACCCACCTGACAGAACCCTAGCAACAAGAAAGATCAACGGTTGTTGCATGATTGCAAGGAATATTCTAGACCCTTGCAATCATGTGACCGCCGTTGGATTGAAAGGAAAGGTAGCCCACTGGACCCTTGCTAACCTATCTCCACATCACCGCCTTTGACCAATCAGGAATGAGAACCCTTGACAGAACTAACAACAGACCCACAATTCCTTTCTTCATCGAACGGTTGTCATTATATCGCCAGCTTAAATAGCATGCATCTTACCTTGATGGTATAATGACAATCATGAGATCTTGATGTACTTTAACCTCCTGAAAAGATTAGGCCCCACTGACAAATGCTGAATCACTAGCCCATCGATGAATGAAAAGCCACCATGTCAGATGATGTGGTGCTGGACCCACACAATGTTGCTTTGATGTCGATATCATATCAACAGTTGTCACATGATCACATGGGATCAGAAGATCCCATGAGATCATGCGATAACCGTTGGATGTAACTGCGACCGAGAACTAGGCCCGGGGAAATATTAAAGGCCAAGATGTAGGAAACTTAGGAAATATTAAAGAGAAAACCTCCGCGGGGGCAAAAAAATTATTAAGCACATGCGTTTAGAGGCATTTAAGTGGCCTGAAAAGGTAACACAAAATTAGAACGAGGCCAAGGGTTTTCTAGGGTTTATTGCTTATAACAGCTAGCTTTTTTCAAATATTTTGACTTGTAGACCAGGGAATGAAACAAATTGTAGAGACCAGAAGGAAGGACAAAACACCATGAGATTTTTTGAGGTGCTTAGCAGCTTAAAAATAGAGACCTTGGGATAGATTTAGCCAAATTTATATGCATAGGAAAATTTGGGGTAACATTTTGGTGATCTCTGCTAGATGTCAGCCTGCTGGACATGGAAAACTAGTGGCCTTGAGCAATCCATTGGGCATGGGGTCATCAAAAATAAAAAATTCTCACAAGGAGATAGAACTAAAGCTATGCTCAGGGCACTTCTTGGAAAGCAGGAAATTAAGCTAGAAAATAGGGACAGAAAGCAGGAAAACCTAACCTATCTAAAACTAACCAGTTACAGAAACTTGATCAAACAAAACCATTCATTGGTTGTGAAAAATAGCTACCTTTCCTCATTAGGATATTTTGCATTGGACATATGAGGATAGCTACAAAGATCTGAGGCACACAAAAATTTGTTAAATAATTATTAACTACCTCTGCAAAAATAGGATCAAGTTTACCTTCCTCCAATTGATCATATGGAGGGGCCTCGATAAACTCCTTCTGTGCCAAGTATCTGATGGGGCCACCTCTTGAAAGTCTAAAGATAGAACTTTCCTTGATAGCTTCTTCTTTATCTTCATGGTTGCCCTCCATCATGGATAGCCATGTCAACTCATCATCTGTGGATAGGGAACTGTCATCCTCCTCTTCTTTTAAACAAGCCAAGAGCTGATCAAAGTTGTCAATATCCTAAAGATCCCTAGGAATGACCGACTCTTCACAATCAAGCTCCACACACAAGCCTCCTATGATGTGCTCCAAACAATCCTCCCCAAGGCTTTGGTTATACTCTGCACATTGGGAAGTCTCCTCCTCAAAGATGAGATCAAGCTCATGAATTGACATATCCTCAGGATCAATCTCTTCTAGTTGCAGCAACTCCATGAAGGTGGCTATGATCACATCCTTATCATCCTACTCAACAAAACTAGGCAGCTTATCAAATAAAAGCACAACATCCCCTTCTATATCAACCTCCTGTTGACGGTGACCCTTTTGTTTTGATTGACCTTCAGCCATAGGTAATGGCATGGTCTCCTTTTCATCATCAACAAAGAGGGGAAGCTCTTCAAACTAATCAACCAAAAGCTCAGGCTGAGCATCAATCCTCACCTCCTCACCTTGTTGCCCCACTTCACCACAGTCATCACTTTGCACTAATACCTCAGATTTTTTCTCCTCTTCATCACGTGAAAACTCATTTACCATAGGTCCTTTCTCTGATACTAGACTAGTATCCTTGAAAAGACTTGGTATCTGACAGCCAAGAGGCAGAGTCCATTGGGGTATCCACAACACTTCATCATCTTGGGAGACTATAGGGGCCTCTTGGGATGAAAAATATTCTTGTACAGGCTACTCTTGCAGAGTGGTAGGCTGCATCTCAAGTATAGGCTCTTGGAAGGAATTTTTTGCCTTAAAACTTGGGATATGAAATTGAGGGGGCTTTGAGGGAGACATAGAAGGTATACCTATCTTGAAGCTTGAAAATGAAGGCCTAGTAGGCTCTTCATGTGTAGGCTCTTGAGGCAAATGGGTCCTCCAGCTTGGAATTTTAGGTCTAGGAGCCTCTTGTTGAGAAATTTTTGATCTCAACCTTGCCGTCTCAAGATCAGCTCGGCGATTGATCTCTTCTTGAAACTGTCTTACTTGTTGCTCATCAACAAGAATCTCTACCACTTGGTAAGGGATGAACCCTTTCTCATAACTTTGAGCCTCCATTTCCTACTGCTCTCTGATCTTAGACACTTGCTTAATTAAATCAAGCAACAGGTTCTTTGTCTTCTCTTGTTCTTTCATGAAGTCTAAGCTTAGAGTCTGTTGCCAATTAGGCTGAGAAGGGGGGGGGGGGTGGGTGGTAAGCATGATAGGGGAGCTGGCCCTGCAACCTTTGTTGTGCCATTTGTGCCCATGATCCTTCTTGGCAGAGGGCTCTTTCATAATCTTGCACAAGGGCAAAATCATTTGGGGCATGTTGGATATAATGACAACCTTGTATAGTATGGAAGCTTGGGATGAAAGAAAGCTTTGGGTGGCTTTGATAAGGCTGATGACCAGCCCACTGAGCATTATTCTCATAATAGGATGGTGAGTAACCTGACTGTCCATAATAACTTGACATGTCTACTCATCCAATTAGCGAAAATTTGAATATGAAAGATTTGAAACATACCAGCACTTGATCTTTGAAACCAGTAGACATTCCAAAGTCACCAGTTATGTAGAAAAATGACCTCTTCTAGGTCTACAACCTTCTAGATGCATATCAAAACTAGCAAGAACTATAAAAATTATGACCTCTTGGTCCCATCAGGCATGCCATAATTGTTATACACTAAGTTTTCACCCTTGTTTCAAGCTCTCGTATTCTTGATAACCTAGTATAACATGGGAATCATCTCCAGGTGTGGGACCTATGCTAACGAAGATGAGACCTCTAGGTTCTAGGTTGATTCCTCTTGGATAATCACCTTAATTTGCTTCTAGACATGAAAAGTAAACTTTTGAGGGAAAGGGATAGAAGGAATGCTTGAAAGGGAAATGATTGAAAGCAAACTACCTACTAGGTGATGCACTGAAATTAGGGTTTGGATCTCAGTATAGAGGAATGGGATCAATGAAAGGCTTAGGTCTAGTAGGTCACAACTTATTGAATAGGCTTTCATAAGTGTTTCATAGGAGGGTTTGAACATAAGACACAACTTATGACCTGCAAGTAGACATTCACTTCTACAACTCGATGTAGGATTGAGACAAGACTGTTAGGGGGGATAAAGTATACCCACAAAAACATCTAAATCAAATCAAACACAATAACACACACAATTACAAAAAGTAAGAGGGATCAGGAACTCTAAGTTGTCATTGAAAACATTCATAGACTTCAATCCAATGAGAAATAATTTAGACAAAGGAAGCATAGGGATAGAAAAGATGTCACAAAATACCTCTGCAATATCTAAATCATCAATAAAAGATTTACAATTGTATAATCCAGAGGGTAGAAATGATACCATAGATGACCCTTAAGAAAAGTGAAATTCTTTTACAATTGTCCAACTCTTCTTTTTTTTTTACAAAAAGTCCATTCTGAGCTCTAAAGCTCTCTAAAAACATTATATACATCTCTAATGCACATAGGTAGGAGCAAAAAATCTAATTAGGTTTTACATAATTTTCCATATAATAATCAAACCCTAATTTTGTCCAATTTGGCCATAAATGCACATGAAAATATCCTAGCTGATCAGATATCTGTGTTTGCGTGGCCATTTCATGTTTATACCTACAAAAATCTAGCTGCCATGATCCATCTACCTACTTGCAACTCAGGCTTGCCATAACTGTCAAAATCTGATATTTTGAGATATTTGAATTTAAAAAATGATAAAATGGTCACAGGTGGCACTAAAATTCCCTATCAATGGTCGGCATTCAAAAATCAATTTCACTTTAAAACGCGACCATCAGATCCTCCTTTTTACCCGGGCTCAGCATTTGACTGCAAATTTAACCTGAAGTCTACCATGAGCTCTATTTCCCTTTAGTCACAGAGTCATTTAAACTTTTAGTTGACCCCGGTTAAGTCTGGCGAACACAAAAAAGCTCTTTAGTCATAGATTTGTGGAATACTCTTAACCCTGGGCCCAGAATTGCCACATGTCATTCTTTTATTCGCCCTTGACTGCTCTGTAGGCAGACACCTCGGCAAGTTCTAACACGGACCCACTGAAAATCCAGTCATCACCACACAGACCAATCAAATGCCTCACACATCAGCCCATCTAACAACGCGGACCCACGGCCTGCAGAAAGAGCATTGGACGGTTGTTGCTATACCGTGATGCTAAAAGTCAAGCATCTTGGATCCCCAGTATAATGACAACCGCTAGATCAAACTGGACGTTAAGCTCCTTAGAAATCCCTAACCCCACGGGCCCACTGACAACCACCACATAGCATACCAACTAGCCAATCAAAAGCTACCAAAAGAGACACGTTGTAGACCTTTCTGACATCAGACCCACTGTCTTTCGAGATTTTGATCCAATGGCGGGCGCATGATCTCATAGGGTCAGAAGATTCTATGAGATCATACAACCACCATAGATCTTAGCCTTTCTGACTCATTTGTAGGCCTTCTGACATGGTCCTACCAATATGTTCCAACTATCATCTGACCGACCAATGAAGAACGAGCATGTCAGAAACTAAGGACCCACTTGATAGAACCCTGGCAACAAGCAAGATCAACGGTTGTCGCATGATCTCAAGGAATATTTTGGGCCCTTGCGATCATGTGACTACCATTGGATTGAAAGGAAAGGTAGCCCGCTGGGCCCCTGCTGACCTATCTCCACATCACTGTGTTCAACCAATCAGGAACAAGAACCCCTGACAGAATTGACAATGAACCCACAATTCCTTTCTTCATCGGATGGTTGTCGTTATACCGCTAGCTTAAATAGCGTGCATCTTACCTTGGCGGTATAATGACAATCATGAGATCTTGCTGTAATTTAACCTCCCAAAAAGATCAGGCCCCACTGACAAATGCTAAATCACTAGCCCACTGACAAATGAAAAGCCACCAAGTCAAATGACGTGGCGCTGGATCCACACAACATTGCTGCGATGCTAATACCGTATCAACGGTTGTTGCATGATCGCATGGGATCGAAAGATCCCATGAGATCATGTGATAACCGTTGGATGTAACTGCGACCAAGAACTGGGCCCGAGGAAATATTAAAGGTCGGGGCATAGGAAACTTAGGAAATATTAAAGAGAAAACCTCCACGGGGGGAAAAAAAATTATTAAGCACATGCATTTAGAGGGATTTAAGTGGCCCAAAAAGGTAACACAAAATTAGAATGAGGCCAAGGCTTTTCTAGGGTTTATTGCTTATAATGGCTAGCTTTTTTCAAATATTTTGACCTGCAGACTAGGGAATGAAACAAATTGTAGAGACCAGAAGGAAGGACAGAACACCATGAGATTTTATGAGGTGCTTGGCAGGGTAAAAATAGAGACCTTGGGATAGATTTAGCCAAATTTGTATGCATAGGAAAATTTGGGGTAACACTTACCATTTGAATAACCACAGGTTTTTATTTGCATGTAGGCCATTCTTCCAAGAGTCATGAATATTTCCATCCATCTCTTACCGAAAAGGAATGTTAGATGGTGAAATCTATGAAAACAAAAATTGAAGAGATGAGCAGAGGGATGCGGAGTCATAATTTTTCTAGCAGACGTCCTATTAACGCAATAGAAAATAAAATGGCCCTAGAGGTTGCTAAGTCTTTCGAATAAGAAAACCCCTTTGGCTTAGTAATTATGAGGCTATATAATGTATACCAATATTTTAGGCTTGTAAGATTCCCTGGCCTCTCTCTATGCCTGCTTGTATTTAGTAATACTGTCTTAAGATCTGAGGTGATGTTCAACAATCTCTATTATAGCATAGTCTCCTATACTTTGCAAGTCTGTTTGACAGGGGTTCAAGAAGCCAATCTATTATTGTCTAAAGGATATTTTGGGTTTCTATGTTTTTTTATGTGTTTTTTAATAATAGTGTTTAGATGGTTCTTAAGGTAATGTTGCTTATTTATGTGAAATTTTTTTCTACAGACAACACCGAACACATTTGTAGATAAACTCAAATTACCAAGAGAAAGAACAATGATGACTTTTGTAGATCCTAACAGAAGGGAATGGCTTGTATGATTCCTCAGAGATCTCCCTAAAGCTTCCTTGATTCATGGATGGAGATATTTTTCAATTGCCCATAATCTTGAGGATGGATATGCTTGCATTTTTGAGCGGGTAGATGATAGCAAAAACAAAATTAAACTTAATGTCCATATTTTCTCTGTTGTCAATGAATGTAGTACTTACAATTATTTTAAAGGAGGACAAGTGCATAATAGCCTTCCATCATGTATGAATAAGAAAATACAAGTCTTATGCAATGATTTTGTCACCAATTTGCCAACAAAGGTATCTGGACCTGAAAAGGGAAAATGTGTGAAACAAGGAATAGAATAGCTGCAAAGGAAGAAGGTAAAACCTAGTAATGGAAGCAAATGTATTAATCTGGATAAACTAAAATGAAAACCTTCTTTTTCAGAGAAGGAGAAGTTGGAAAGGAAATGAGATAGTGCGTCCTTGAATTGAGTTGGTTCCTTAAGGCTCTTCCATGGCCTTCCAAGTATTATGTGCCTGCAAGTCATTGGCATAACATCATAAAGTTTTTTTTATTAATAATGAGAAATATTTTTACAACTTATCTCATTAGGAGCATTGGAGGAAAGATATGAGCAGAGAAAACATTTGGTATTGCCCCAAAAAATAGAAGAGAAAGGTTGTCATTAAATCTTACAAACTTCTTGTTATACATATGAGGTAATGCATGACAAATTTATAGTCCACCCAATTTACAATGCTATATAAATTTGACTTTACAATCTTTTGTATCTCAATTTAGTCCAATGAACCAATTGGATCTGCCCTACCCTTGATTGTCTCAAGTATTTCCTCGTGGTCTGACTCATGAACTTTCCAAAGAGTTTTATTATGTGGTCTTCCCCCATATCTGATCAAGTGGACATTTGATGCAACGACGAGGTTTGAATAATGAAGAATCTTTCTGTGTGTCTCCCAATCCTTGAACAACCACAACCTAGGGTTCCTCATAGCATATCGTCTAAGCCATGTACCAGTTACAACCACTACTCCTATAGGGTATTCTAATTCTTCACCATCGATAACCAAGTGATCCAATTTCTTTTTTGCCTCAACACAATGACACAAATAATAATCTGTCCCTTCTTCATTGTCTTCAGGTGCAATAACAATAAAAACATGGCCTGTAATGATATAAACATAATGAGGACATTAGTTTAATGAATATTTATGATACTAAATTTGAGATTATTTGTATGTGGAAAATTTACCTAGTTTTACTAGATCAGATAAGTGATCAAAGTCAATGGATGATTCCATTTCTATTAGTTGTAGTGATTCATGGGGATGATAGGAGGTAAGTGGACTCAAAATACATGTATACCATTCGTCAACCCATTCCTTTGACTCACACCCATCCCAATCTTCATCTACACATGATGAATAAAATCATGCCATATGTCATGTGTGGATACTCCATGAACCTGCATTACAACTTCTAAAAGAGTGTAGCTCACTCGATCCTGTTAGTGTACAACAATCCTCATATGGTGCAATGTTAGTTTCATCCATCAACCAAAAAATCTACGAACCGTAGACTCACCTTCATTACCTGGACCCATTGTAACATTACACCACTAGATGATACATCCCGCATCTGACAATGTTGCTTGCTCTTTGTACTTTAATTATTCACATGCTAAGGCTCTTTTAACACATGCACCTACACCATTGTGCTCTCCCTTTCCATGACCAGCCTCTGTAAAACTCCACATATATTGAATTCCAGTAATCTTATGCATCCTGCACAACCAATAAAACATCTAAGAATTCTTGAATTGTGATGCACAACTATCTGACCATATGATATGTTGATGATATTTTATGCCCTTGTTAGCCAAATGACCATAAAATAGTTGAAAGCAACCATGTACAAATTCTGTAGAATGTGAGCAATCATCGCTGATATAAAAATGATACTCCCTTAATATCTTCCCATTCTCCTCTGTACTGTCAGGTGAATGCATGAATGCTATATGAACAAATATAGCAACCTGTTGAGAGCTATAATACTTTTCTTGCACCTCATTTTGTGGTTGTAGTGTATAGTTATTTGCAAAGTCCACAACTGAAACAATGGCATCAAGTGGGAATGTGTCCTTGCACAACTTGAATTGCATATCCAACCATCGCGCTCTATGTGTATGCCTTGCATACTCAAATAATTTTTTGATGAAAAATGTCCATGAACTAATACACTGGAATATTTTCAATTACTAAATCACATCTTTTAGCCTCTTTTCCATCTTTTAGATTGTATGTCACGGTCTTATATTTTCCAAATTCCACTATTTCATTACCGATTGCATGCATACTCTCCATATGCTGACAAATTGGAAAATGTCGCAAACCTCCAGAATCTATGAATGTACCATTCAAGCATGAGAGCTTGTAAAATTGTTGACCATCCACTCTTTCACATAAAATGGTAGATATTAATTCCCTTGAAGATCTAGGTGGGAAATCTATGTTACAATCCTACAAAATATTGTTAGAGTGCAAATCTACACATATATTCTTATAAACTTCAAAATGGTTAGAAAATTCAATATGTACCCTACAACAACAAGTTGTGCGTGTGTGATTTATCTTCACATAAATGGTTTACACATTTCAAAATATCTCTGACTAATTTTAATTTGAGGATACATATGCGTAAATTTTGCAAAGAATTGTGACTGAGTTGAATCCAAAATATGTTTTGGATGTGGAACACTAATTCGACTACCAATCATCCTTCTTACAACATCTCTTTGATTAGGAGATACCTGTGTGTTATTCTTCCAAAAATCTTCAATCAAGGATTTCAAAGCTCCAACAATTGCTTTATCTTTTCGCGGTAGTCTACCAGAAAATGCCCATAACTCATTGCTATTTGGATCTTCCACTCTTTGACGCATTCCCAGGGTTCTCATTAGAGACTTTCTAATTATTTTCAATGTTTTTCTTGTCTATCTAATGAATCAAGATTTCTTCATTTGAGAGCTTACTATTGTTGATGTAAGTACATGTTGTGTGACATTACTATCTTTCATGCATGATGTAGAACCCACACTCTCATATGCAGTCATTAGATTCTTTACAATAGATTTTTCACTTGACTAATCCATCGTTCTTAGCCCAAGAATCTTCATGATGGGCCTAAATTTCAAATTTCTCATCATTTCAACAAATAGTTGACATCTTCCTGTCATGTTTAAATTCTCAAAAAATGATCTCCAAATACGATTAGCATTTCTTTGACAAGTACGCTTGGAAATCTTGTCAGGCATTGCTTGCAAAATGTTAGTATCAATATCAATCAAATATTTTGGCTTTCTATAAATAATTCTAGGAGCATCAAAAACATTGTGTGAATTGCATACCATCTTGAGTGCCTTCAACATGACACAATGTTGTGCCTACACCTTGAGATGTAGATAATCGTGTGCCTTCAACATGATACAATTGTGTACCTCCACTTTGGGATGTAGACAATGGTGTGCCTTCGACATGAAAAAAGGGGGTACGTACACCTTGGGATGTAGATGATGGTGTGCCTTCAACATGATACAAGCGTATGCCTACACCTTTGCAAGTAGAAAATGGTGTGCCTCCAACATTGGATGATGATGTCTCTTGAACTTGGGAATTCATAGATGATGTGCCCGCATCTTCATAATTCAATTCTCTTATTGCATGCAAGTTTCTCATTCGTTGTCTTTTTGTTTCCAATTTCAATTATCTCTTATTTTGTATTGATGTTTCATGTTCCTCATCCAAAGAAAAATTTTCTTCTATGGTATCCATTTTTTTTTGTTCATGAAGTTGCCTCATTCTTTCCCTTTTCTTCTCTTTGTCTCTTTCATGCTCTTCCATTGTTAAAGTCTTTGCTCGTTTCCTTGGTATGATGATGATTTCTACATATGAATTGATTACAATAAATTTATTATAATTATATCAAATTATTTATTCAACAAGTCTATATCATACCAATTATAAACCAAAAGACTCTTTATTCACATTTCACATGTAAAATATTTAAAAACTTACCTCAATCGATAAATTTCAGTGAAGAATGATTGACTTTCACAATTTGATGTTGATTTTTGAACAAAAAGATGGTGCAAATTGATAGAATATGCTTCTTTGTCACCATCAAGACCATTAAAAGAAAATATTTGTCAGATAAAACACAAAAACCAGACAGTATACAGAAAAATTGGGCCTCTTTCATGAGATCTTTAACACATAAGACCATTTTTTTTTTAGTCTTACATAGTGTGCATGTGCTATAGCGTGTGTACCCTTTGAAAAAACACAAAAATGTAGTCCATATTCTTACATAGCATGCAAGTGCTATAGGGCATGCGCCCTATGCAAAACTACAAAGGGGGAGAGAGAGAGAGAGAGAGAGAGAGAGAGAGAGATCTCTTCCTCTCACTCTGACTATTTCTCCTCACAATTGAAATCTATGACTTAAATAGGGTGCACATGCTATAGGGTGCATGCTCTATAGCGCACACACCCTATGGAAGTCATAGATTTCCATAGTACACACACCCTATAGGGTGCACATGCTTGGTAAGGCATTGGAATTTACCAATCCTAAGGCTTGGATTTTCCTTGGAGATCCAACCCAAAGGCTTGGAGGATTCAAATAGGCATGAGATGTATTTTCCAGCAGACATTCAAAAAAATGACAACTTTTTTTGTGTTCTCTTCATCGGGTTTACTCATGGTTCAATAATGTAAAAATCAGATGATGTGATATTGTAGATCTCTTTGTTAGCCATCTAAGCATAAAATTTATTTTGAATTCTGATTATGTTAAGTTTTTCATCTCTAATTTCTTTTGTGTGTATGTCCATTTTTTGTAAAAAACCAACATGTAGTATTTTGGGCATAGATTTTGGCTCGTTCATCAAATTTTGCAACAAGCTACATTTTTAGAAACTAGACTCCATTCTACACACTTTAAAAAAAATAAAATTTGATTTTCAATTAGTTTTAAATGATTTCTATGGGGAGCACAAAAAAATTTTATGTTTTCAGGATGTGTGCACTTCGTAAATTCATCAAAAATTATACATTAATAAAAAATTAGAAAAAAAATCTGAGATAAACTATGTGGTGTTAGATAACTTCTCACCAGAGTGATTAAATTTTTTTTTTTTAAAAGTTAACATTTTAGGGGGAGCACACTAGACGCTATGTTATGTTTTTTCACAAAAAATAGGACCACTTTTTGTGCTCCTCCTTTTTGAGGGCCTTAATCTGCACCATTTTCAAAATAAATTAGTAGTTTAGGAACTAGATTTAGAGTATTACAACTCTTGTTCTTGTCACATCTTAAAATTTTGAGTCTAACTATCTTCAATTTCTTGTTGAAGTTTAGAGTTTTCTGATTTTGGGAAAAAGGTGGTATCTTATACCCCCTTTTTGGTTCCCCATCTTTGTGCACTTACCCAAAACATACTAAAAAGTAATGAAGAAAGTTAAAAAACAAAACTAAATAAAAGAAAATAATTATATATCTATAATTTTAAATAAAAGTAAAAGGAAAGTCGATATACATAAGAAAGTGCCAAAATATCTAAACACCTGCACACAAAAATATGGGAAGGAAAACATAAAAGTACATAGGAAAAATAGAAGAAATAACATAAAGAAAAAGAGATGACAAGAGAAATAGAGAATGATAAAAAGACAAGAAAAAAGGTGAGGAAGGAGGGGGAGAGAAGAGAAAACAAGGTGACACAAGGAAGGGAAAATTGAGGAGCCAAAGGCACACCCAAATCACTAACCTCCTTGCAGAAACAATGTGCAGAAGAAAATGACACAACAGGGAGATAGATAATGTAGGGAATCATATATTATCCTTCAATAGATTCATACATGTTGAGTTGTAAGGCCTTCCCGGTTATGACCAATTACTATTCAGAATTCAATTACAACAGTCCTTCAACATGTGAGGATTTCCACTTTCAGAAACTATCGTCCATCTACTAGAACTGATACCTAAAACAACAACCAACTACTTTATTTATACAAGAGGCTATTGAACAAGTCATCCTTCAAATCTATCATTGGAGAAAGAAACGACCAGATCTAGGTCCACAGGCTTCCCAATGATCGATGCAAATATTAACTCCATGACCAAAATTTAATGCACAAGTTGGCCTCAACAAAAATCCAAGATAAACCCCTCAGTGAGCAAGATTACCGAGCAACAAGAAAATAACTCGGTGAACCAACCGAGCCAACTAAGTGAATGAAGGAGCCGAGTAGCAATCGAGCTCCCGACGGTGAAAATAGGAAAACATCATCGAGAGCTCAAAAGTAGCTGCCGAGCACAACTAACAACTCTAACCTATTTTTGGTGATATAGGATTGCTAAGAACTTGAGATGCTCCTGCATCAGAAGTGGTAGACAGCACAAGATCTCAAGGTCCAAAGAGCACATAAGGAGAGGCAAAAATGGAATGGCGAGATGAGGGGGGAAAAGGAGGTGGGGTGTTACCAAGGTGAGCGAAGGGAGAGAAAAGTCAAGCATGGTACATGAGAGAGTAATCTCCAATGTTGGAAAGTAAATGATACCAAGAGAAGCTCAAATTCCAACCTCTCTTGTAGATGGGAAAAAGGAATAATCACATATTGTAGATGGCTAACTTTCTTGCCTCATCTTTATGGACTCATTCCTAAGCCAATGACACAATGGAAGTAATCAAAGTGATCATATCATAGAGTTGATTGGTTGTAGCATTAGCCACATTTTCCTCCATGATATCTAGCCCAAGCTTTGAGGCATTCAATGCCCACACATAATTTGGACCATTATTTGGAAGATTTTTGGAGATCCACATGTTCCTCCCTTCCCAAATGATCCTTCTTGAGATTTCCATCTTCCACTTGATTATGGTGACAATATTCCCCTTGATGATGGTACCTTAGAGGATTTTGAATATGATGCAACACTTGAGATTTATGGTAATCTGCTAACTCCTTCTGCACCTCCTACTTCTCTTATTGAGATCACATATTCATCTTTTGGTGATTTTGATGATTCATTACAACAAGATGTATCTATCTATCTTCCTAATTGAAATTCTTATTTGCTAGATATTAGTTCATTGTTTGTGGAGTCTCACATTTCAGATTTGGAGGACAAATTTGAAGGTTTATCCCTCCTATTTGATAGTACAACTATTGTCACTTCATCTTTATCTTTGGAGCTTGTTCAAAATGAATTTCGATTGGTTCCTTGATGTCACCTTCTATTGTGGTTGGGAATGCACGTAATTGGTTTGTGACATCTTCATCATCCAAGGACATGGTGGCACATGCGAATATTTTAGAGACATCATCATTCTACATTTGGATTTTTCTTTCTTCCCATTCCTATCTAGAATGGGAAGCATTCTTGCATTTGTGCTTGGTTCATCTTTTTCCCAAGGGGAGAAATGTTGTTTGTAGGCCTATTGGACTATTTTTTGTCTTCAAGCACTAACCATTTTTGTAGGACACTATTTATGAGGAGACCTATTGTCTCTATTTTTCCTTCCCATGGGGATCATTGATTGTATGTACATGATGTATGTAGTCCTTTTGTGATATGATCAAGTCCTCCATGAGTCATATGACTCTCTCTCTCTCTCTCTCTCTCTCTCTCTCTCTCTCTCTCTCTCTCTCTCTCTCTTGGAGATGAGTTTTATTCCATTTGGTTTTCTCTTTTTCTCCCCTTGTGAGATATTTTCATTGCATTTGCACTGTACATGGGTACCTAACATGGTTGTGTAGCCAGGACCCATATTGCAGCTTGCTTTCATATTGCATAATAATCTTTTCCCAAGTTTCACTTAAGTGTTGTGAGGGGGGAGGAAGGGTGATGGTGTTGGGGTAAATATGGATTTATCCTATTTACCATCCTTTAGTTTCACTTAGGTGGCTAACATAATATTTAATTAGATAATTAGTTGCATATTATTTAATAATGCTTGTGCATTTAATTTTAGTTATTGGTAATTGCACAATTATTTCTCCATACCAAATTTCTCCTTGCCTTTATAAGAAATTCATAAGTACATTAATTTGCATCTCAATTTAGTTATTATTTGGATTGATGAAAAAGCATCATTTGTTTCTCTCTCTATGTGAAGGTGGATACTTGTAGATTGTACTCCTGAGAGTTTGTTTAAAATAAAAAATATGAAACATTTATGATTTTAATGTGTTGTCCATGCTTGGAGAAAAGAAAACACACTCTGATAGAGTAGATGTAGTAGGAGATCAATAGTATATTTATAATGATATCATCAATAATATGGCACATGTTAAGGTGATAGTAATGTCATATATTCTTGACACTAATGTTCATTGGAATATTTTGATAGTGACCAAAACATGTTTTTTTGTAAGAAGAATCTAGGTTTTGAGATAACAATCCTGATAAATTGTAGCAATCAAATGGTTTAAAATGGAGTTTAAGTCTAACAAACTATGAAAGGGTTTGGACACATTGGATTCCATTTTTGGTGTTGATGGTCATGTTAGAAAAGGTAAAGAAATAATATAAATCAAGAAATAACACAATGAAGGAATCATAATTTTAAAAGAAAAAATCCTCTTACTTGGTAAGGTATGTACAATAGAAGAAAACATGTTTCTATTTGTCTTTACCAAGAGTATAGTGATGTTTATTTCTTGGGAGTATGGAAATTCAAGATATTTTGATCCTAAGCGCACACCATACTAACCTAATGCTAAACTTATGAGACAAACACAAAGACCTTTGAATCCAAAACTTGAGCCCCTTGTGAAGAAATATTTAAACAATTTGATAGAGGGAACCATCGCATTTTCCATCAAACACACATCCTATGTTTTCAATTTAGCACATATGAGGAAAAAAAATAAAGAGATAAGTTAATGTGTTGACTTGAGAGACTTGAGTATGACCTCTCCAAAAGGACCATTATCATTTCACCTTAATGGAATAAATATTGTACATTATTTAAAGTTCAAAATACTTCTCTCCTTGATGGCTATTTTGGTTATAACCAAATTTTGGAGAAGGAAGAAGAGAAGTTCAAAAATTCATTCACTACTAAATGGGGAACTATAGGCTACAAGAAGATGATCTTTGGTCTTTCCAGTCAAGGGAAACATCTTAAAATTCCATGAACATGAAATTCTAATTATTGATGAACAAAAATGTACTTGTATACCTTGACGACATTACAATATTCTCCAAAGATGCATAGGATTAAGTTTATCACCTAAATCAAGTTTTGACAAGTGTAGGTAGTTTGGAGTCTCACTTAATCCAAATAGGTGCATTTTTTTTATGAAGGTATTCTCCTTAGCCATGTTGTATCAAAAGATGAAACATTGTCATATAGCTAGATAGATTGAGTGTCATATTAGCATTGCCTTTATCAAGCCACAAGAAACATTTATAATTTTTTATAAGAATGATTAGCTTTATAAGGAGGTTTATACTAGATATTGCAAATATTTTGAAAACAATAACCTCTATGTCAAAGAAGAATATGTCTTTCAACCATACAAGAAAAGAGAATAGGAGTTTTGAAGCCATAGAAAAGTTTGTAACAATGCCCATCTCACAAATCCTTTTTTCCTATGGATTTCATTTTGTATGCTTTTGGAAGCATGGATACAATCTCAACCATGTTGGTATAATAGAATGGAGTAGCCAATAGTATTTTTAGTTAAGGTTTGGAAGGTTATGAAGAGAAGTATTTTTTTGTTGAAAAAAATGCACTTGGTTTTGTAAGAACTTCAAAGAAATTTAGGTATTTGGCTTCAAATAATAAGATTTATTTGACGGTTTCTTACTCAAGTGTCAAAATAGTTCTTTTGGGAAAATTTTTTTTTGAGAAGAGGGCTGGATGGATAACAAAGGTAATGGAAAATGATATTGAAATCAAGGCAATGTAGCTGGTCAGAGGTAAAGGATTGTGTCAAAATCTAGTTTTTGGTTTAGAAAATGATGAAGAAAATGTCGAGGAGGTTGTCATACTACTCCAAAATGACCCACAGAGACTTGCACTTTCCTATCAAACAGGCTAAAAACAAGATATGGTGCACTTCCTTCACATATGAAAGTGTTTAAAAGGACCATATAAAACAAAAATAAGGTACTTAAAACTTCAATCCATCTCATGTGTTCTCTTGAATGATGCGACGTTCAAGAAATACTTTAATTGTGTTTAACATTAAGATGCATTGAAACTAATCAAGTTGATAAGGTTTTGCAAGGATTTTAGGATGGGGCAATAGAAGGATTTTTTATGCAAGGAAAATAAAACTAAAAAATAAGGAGGGGAGGTTATTATTGACCAAGCTTATTCAAATATGCTTATTAATGCACAAGACAATGCAAGGAATATGAAGTCTTTACAAGTAAATAGAAACTTGAAACTTTTCCTTTGTATCCTATTCAAGTAGAACAATCATTCATCAAACATGGTTTGAAATTCAAAGCAATCATTAAACCACATTCAAGTGTAAGGTCCATAAATGGGTTTTGACAACTATTGTTTATTTTAGTAACTACGTAGAAGACATAGCATTGAAGGAGGAAAATTAAAGTTTAATTATTTATTTCTATGAAGATCTTTTCATTGAAAAGAAGTAAACATATCATTGATATAGTGGGAGAGATGATGCAAATTTCCTTAAAAATATTGAATTTTTACAAAAGGGGTAAAACATAGAAAAGGAGACATATAACATGCTCATAGACATGGGGAAAACCCCTTCGAGAGGAAAATACCACACTCCAAAAGCACAATAATTTGTATTATTGAAATAACAGTTACAATATAGTAGTAGTACATTGCTTGTTCAATAAGAGTCTTCAATAATGATGCAATAGCATTGAACTATTTGAATTTTCTCTATTTGGTAAAATTTGGTGTTGGATTCAGTTTTGGAGGGGCACTTATGAGTGTTGAAGAAAAAAATGGGGGTGCATAATGTTTGGAGTGGTAGGAAATAAGAACCAATCAAATTTTGATGAGAGAGAGAGAGAGAGAGAGATCAACACTAGGAACAAGATGAAAGAGTAGATAGAGTCATTAGAGTAAGGGTTGCATTGGTTTTAGTTTTGGGATGTCTAAATAACAATTGCATCCAATTGTGTTTGTAATCATATTTTCATATATTTGAGAATAAGTTGATCATTAGTGGTCTTGCTCTAATTTAATGATTGTCTCAAGATAAATTATGAATGATCTACAAAAATATAATTTTTTTCTTCCTTAACATAGATGTATGGAAATATTTTTTGTCAAGTCCTTGCAATTTTTTTTGTTTTTGTAAATTATTGAGCACATTCAAA
>BSBK01006496.1:540000-632500 GCA_027943335.1 Chamaecyparis obtusa
AAACACACATGAAAAAGGCCTTAAAGAGTTTGGCGATAAAAATTGAAAAGCAGACTATGGGAGGGGCATTACATCCACCTCCACTAAAAATGGGCTTACTCCTAGAATCCTACAATATAATAGAGATATAAATCTCGATGTGCCCTATTAAGTCATAAAAGACTCAATGTGGAGGTCCCATCAGACCCTTTCCTACTCCCTGGAACAAGCCTTACAGATCATTCCTTATTGTGAACACCCTCTGGGACCTACTAGCATCCCCAAGTGTAGGCTCAGAAGCTGCATGCCTCTATCCCAAAAACTATGCCGATCGATTAGGACAATTGACAACAATGTGGCCATGCTGCCCGACAGAACAACAACTGCCTCTACTACCACCTCTCCCAGTTGAAGGTGCACTAGACTGATGGAAACTACCTCCACCAAAATCCTTATGTGAATTCTGAGCTAGCTGATCATCTCGATTGCGCATACTATGATGCCAGTTGCGATAGTTCCCTGATTGAGAACCATCACTATTACCATGGAAGAATTTCTTGTTCTATTGATTCTATTTACCTTTCAAAAAGGTAGAAGGGTTCTTAGAGTTCTCTGCACCCTGAGTCTGATTGCCCTTAGGCCTCAAAGAAGAACCCCCAGACTGAATACCAACCTAACCACCATGACCTCTAGCCAAGTTACCCTCAATAAATGTGGCCTTAATGACCACATCACTAAGAGTCTTAGGTTCGAAAACAATAACACCCCCAATGATGTGACTATTAAGTCCTCTAATGAAATGTTACACCATCAGTGGTGACTTATCATCATAACCTGCATATGGCTTAAGCTCAAAGAAATGACACTCATACTTTTGAACACTCAAAGTCAACTTTCACAGATTGTGGAACTCCTCTGCATGCTTTTGTTGTGACTACTCAGACAAAAAGTGATCTTGAAAGTTCTCAAGAAAGAACTGCCAAGTGACAATATTCATGCTAAGCCCTAACTTCTACTCCTCAATCTTCCACCAAGTAGTTGCGAAACCTTTGAGGTGCATGATGGCACACCTTGCCTTGACATTTGTATCAAATTGTTGCATAGATAATCAACGATCCAACATGATAAGCCATGTTTTTGCTTCAAAACTAGTACCTAAACCATTAAAGGGAGGAGGTTGTGATCTAAGGAGGTCTCTCATCTGGCTAGCCTTAGTGTTCTTATGACCAACTCCAGTGTCCTTCCTCCTAGGACTCCTAGATCTATGTCTCTCCTCATTCCCATAATGATGTGATTCCTCTCTCTCAGCCTTGTTATGGATAGGTAGATGCTCCAAAATAGCCTAAAGTATCTACCTAGTATCAGGTCCTTTGGAACCACCATGCTTCTCACCACTCTCCTCATGCACACTCTCAAATCCATGAATTATAGGAGGGATATGAAGACTACTCCTTCCACGTCCTCTACCATGGTCTCCACTATGACCTCTACCAACAGATCTAGTATCAGTGATCATCTTTCCTACAACATCCAAAAGAAGGTTAATATCATAAAATCAATCAAGAGTATAAACACATGATGCATAGTCATAATATTTTTGAATACAAAGTGTTATATGTCTAAGTTTGGTTTCAAGTTTGATAGTTTAGACATCTAATGGGCACACAACTTCCCAGAGTTCCCAGTGTAGAAACTTGGGCTATGATACCAAGTGTAATGCCCCACCATGGAACCCAAGAGAATTTAACCTAATACAAGTCACTATATTTACAAAATATTTGTTTTCTTAAGTGTTAACATACAATGATGATAACAATGCGGAAGCAATACAACCATGAGATACAAACAAGTACATAAGCACAACTCAATTACAGTTAACAATACTCGAGGGTCCCATGACGTATAATTACATAAACAAAATAAATATTTAGATTGAGAATAATTACAATTAAATGATCAGAATAATAATTATTGTTGGAAACTGCAATTGAAGCAATTGTTGTATTGTCATTGATGTCAAACCTTAATTGGTAAGACTATTGCTATCTAAGAAAGTACTATATCTATTTGATTGTTGTAAAGGGGATAGACAAGGTTGGTAACAATAGCACCTAAGGAAAGGTTGAGTTATCTTGATACTTCAATGGGTACTTGATTATGTGGCACAATGATAAGATAATGGGGTAAGTGCACAAAGATGGGGTACCAAAAAGGGGGTATAAGATGCCACTTTTTTCCTGAAATCAGCAAACTCTGAACTTCAACAACAAATTGAAGATAGTTAGACTCAAAATTTTAAGATGCGACAAAAACAAGAGTTGTAATACTCTAAATCTAGTTCCTAAACTACTAACTTATTTTGAAAATGGTGCAGATTAAGGCCCTCAAAAAGGGGGAGCACAAAAAGTGGTCCTATTTTTTGTGAAAAAACATAACATAGCGTCTGGTGTGCTCCCCCTAAAATGTTAACTTTTTTTTTGAATTTTTTTAATCGCTCCAGTGAGAAGTTAGCTAACACCACATAGTTTATCCCAGAATTTTTTGGTAATTTTTTGATGAATGTATAATTTTTTATGAATTTATGAAGTGCACACATCCTAAAAACATGAAATTTCTATGTGCTCCCCCTAGAAATCATTTAAAACTAATCAAAAATCAAAAATTTTTTTCTTTAAAGTGTGTAGAATGGAGTCTAGTTTCTAAAAATGTAACTTGTTGCAAAATTTGATGAACGAGCCAAAATCTATGCCCAAAATACTAAACGTTGGTTTTTATAAAAAATAGACATACACACAAAAGAAATTAGAGTTGAAAAACTTAACATAATCAGAATTCAAAATAAATTATATGCTTAGATAGCTAGCAGAGAGATCTACAATATCATGTTGTCTGATTTTTATGTTCTTGAACTACGAGTAAACTTGACGAGGAGCACACAAAAAAACATGTTATTTTTTTGTATGTTTGCTGGAAAACATGTCTCAGGCCTGTTTGAATCGTCCAAGCCTTTGGGTTGGATTTCCAAGGAAAATCCAAGCCTTAGGATTGGTAAATTCCAATGCCTTGAAAAGTGTGCGCACCCTATAGGGTGCACGCGCTATAGCGTGCGCGCCCTATAGCGCTTGCGCACTATATTGAATTGAGAGGAAAAGAGAGAGATAGAGAGCACTCTCTCTTCCTCTCTCTCTTTCCAAAATAGAGATTCTCTAAAATTTGTATACAAAGGCATCCTACAAGAAGGATGAAATGTTTCCTAAAGAATATCCACAATTCATATACAAAAGCATCATACAATAAAAATGACAAAAAATAATAGCTAAAAGGTAAAATTTACCATTAATGTCGATAGCACCAAGGTCATATCCACTGTCAAATCTTGGCCTATGATGTGAAAAATAAGCAAAGCAAGTGAAATGAAAGGGAAGGGATAGATCAAATAGCGAAGGTCCATCAAATCGGATCCAAATTTCAACCCTTTTATGGATTTATAGGTTTAATTGCGAGCCCATGGAATTGGCTAAGAGAAAAATGTGATTATATATCAACTGATTACAAAATGTGCAGTTGAGGAGAAAATATTGCAATGATGAAGAAGAAAATTGGCTATGGAAAATCTAGTTATGAATTTTCTTAAGAATGAAACTATTAAGGAATTGCATGATATATCACTCAATGGTGCAAGGAATATTCTTGATGAACATGGGATTGCAGTTACATCTATTCAATATACCGAAGAAGATATAGAAAATCTTCTTAATAGAGAGATTAATGTGAGAGAAAGGGACATTTTAGAATCTAATGGTGATTTTTGGTGCCATCGAAGGTATGCCAATTACTTAGGATGAAGAGTAAAAGCCCACAATTAATGGAAAAGAGTGGGAAGAGCTTCTTGGACCCATGTCATGATAGAAGTTATAGATAAGGAAGAAGAGCTAGGAAGGGGAAAGCGGCAAAAGAAAGAAGTAAGATATGCATGTGAGCCTATGTTAGATGATGATGATGACATGAGTACTCACCATTTGCTAGTAGCTCAAGTAGTGACAGAAGCTCTTCAGTGCACATGTACACTAGAACACAAAAATTTCAGATAGAGAAGTAACAAGTGTTGTGGAATTATCATAGAGCAATGTGAAATGAAGCCTCGAATTGGTTCATTAGCAAGAAAATAATTTGGCCATGCACTTCATTCTACCACCACAAATATTTCTATTAGAAATGCCTATTCATCAATGGTCTTACATTTACGGGACTTGGGAAACCTAGTTACTCATGTTGGGCAATATCCCTTAAATTATGTAAGTTCATTGGCACCTTTGGAAAGGTAGTCTCACTCCTCATTTTATAACAAAGGGTAGTCATCTATGGTCCAAGGTTATAATTCAACTGACAAACAGAGAGCTTCTCAAGGTACTGATCTCTTTCGTAGAGAAGTTCCCAATTCATCTCAAGGTTCTCATTTAGGTGAGCAACTCCTCAAAGGTCCTCAAATAGACCCATTCAATATCCCAAATTGGTAAAAGGGTAGATGCAATTTTGGAAAGAGTGGGAAGAGCTTCTTGGACCCATGATAGAAGTTATAGATGAGGAAGATCTAGGAAGGGGAAAGCGACAAAGGAAAAAAGTAAGATATGCGTGTGAGCCTATGTGAGATGATCATCATGAGTACTCACCATTTGCTAGTAGCTCAAGTAGTGACAGAAGCTCTTTAGTGGACATGTACACTGACACAAAAATTTTAGATAGAGAAGTAACAAGTGTTGTGGAATTATCCATAGAGCAATGTGAAATGAAGCCTTGAAAATTGGTTCATTAGTAGGCAAAGAATTTGTTCATGCACTGCAATCTAGCACCACAAATATTTCTATTAGAAATGCCTATTCATCAATGGCCTTACATTTACGGGACTTGGGAAACCCGGTTACTCATGTTGGGCAATATCCATCAAATTATGTAAGTTCATTGGCACCTTTGGAAAGGTAGTCTCACTGGACTCATTTTACAACAAAGGGCAGCCATCTATGGTCCAAGGTTTTAATTCAGTTGACAAGTGGAGAGATTATCAAGGTACTGATCTCTTTCATAGAGAAGTTCCCGATTCATCTCAAGGTTCTCATTTAGGCAACCAACTCCTTGGAGGTCCTCAAATAGACCCATTCAATTTTTGAAATTGGTAAAAGGGTAGATGCAATTTTTGAAAGAGTATCCCAATTGAAGAGAAATGGAAATTCCAGTGAGCATAAAGTTATTGCAGATCCAATAGGTGTATCTCCTCTACTGACAAATATAATTGCTTCTAGAGACTTGAGTTTAAATGGAGACTGTTTGATCCCAAACATGCCCCAGTCGAGCAGATGAACCAGATGTTGCTTGAGTAAAGAAGATAGTGGTTTATTAAAGCATCTGCATTATCCCACTTGCTATCAATTCTCTCTCTCTCTCTCTCTCTCTCTCTCTCTAGATTGTCAAGGATTTCTAAAATTACAACTGCAAGTAAGAAAATATTGCATATTGCACGCTTCTATAAGCATATGAAATATATAATCTATTCAAACTGATTTTTTTGACCAAAACTGACACAAATCTCCATGGATATTATCATGCTTAACATGATTTTCCAATGTTGTAGATATGCCATTGCCCTACTCTTTTGAGCATTGCAGGGCCTCTAGAATTGGTTTGGTCTGTCTTGGTTGTCTGTTGCCATTAGGTATCATAACATACATAGCTCTTAAACGTTGGGTTAGATATACATTTGGGTACATTTAGATATAAATTGGGTACATTTGGTCTTTCTTGGTTGTCTGTTGCCATTACGTATCATAACATATATGAGTGTATTTTATCCTCAGCCAGTCACTCATCATCCCACCATTAGTCTACGTAGGATGCATCCATCCTTATGTCAAACATGTCAAATCTAATCTTTTTCTTCAATCATCTAATTTTGGCAAAAGATATTTGTTACATTCATGTTGACATTAGTTCTTTTGGATTTTTTTATATCTTTCTTGGAGTTCTCTTGTTTAGTCTCCTCAAGGTTACCATGATCCTTTATATCATGGTGTGTCGTGAATGATGAAACTTGGGACTTGTTTATGGTTTTATTTTCTTTTGTGTGTGGTCTAAATTTGTTCCTTGCACTTCCACATGTGATTCCAATAGTCACATGGTGCACTAGGTCATATCTCTTGCTTGTGTTCTTCCAACATCATTTGCACCAAAGTCCTTTATGGATCTTGTGTGATGCCAGTCTAACAGTTTCTATTTGTCATGTCATGTCCTATGCACTATTTATGCCACAACCTTGGCTCTTCATACCTTGGCTATTCACTGATGTTGCTAAATCAAAATAAGTGCTTGCTACATGACAAGCCATTTGCAAGGGTACTCAAGATCCATGATCATTTTTCATCACCATTTCGCTTGCATTTTTATTCACCCATAATTCATCCTAACCTAGTTTCTTTTCCTAATTAAGCCTTTTACCCCCATCCTTGATTATGTCTTGGGGAGGTAAACTATCAGAGCATTTTCATTCTTATCTAGTCTATCTGCATAATTATCTAATTTGCATATATGTTATATTATGACATTCTCAAGTTTTAATTGTGAGTGAACAATTGATTAACCCCACCACTCTTAGTTGTATTTACCTCCTTTTGGGCCTAACATCTTTGTCACATGATCCCCTATGGATGAGGTTCCCTCTCCTTGTACCTTCATGGATGCTCTAGTCCTCCATATTGGTCCATGTACTAGATGGTGGTTGTGGTACCAATGTTGTCTTTGTCCTTGTCCTAGTACTTGTGGTTGTGCTTGTGCACCCTGATCAATGTCCATCATGGTAACACATCCCTACCCACTATCTCTTCCATATATCTAGGTTACCTATACCCATGGTCTTCCTCCATCTCCCCCTCTATCTTACCTAGCTACTCTTTTCTTGAACACCCTTTGGTAAAGTGTTTCTACCTGTCTTTGTACCCCCTCATAGGTGATGCTTCCTTTCTCTTCCTCCATAGTGCCACTACCACTGCTCTCCTCAAGCACTGAGCCAACTGGTATGCATCAACCTAGTGTCCTTGTATGTGCACCTCCCTCTTACACATCCATAGGGTAGGAATCCCTATCCTACACATATCTTTTGGTATCATCCTAACCCACCATATTGTATATGCTATAGTCACCCCTAGATTTGTTGGCCTAACACATAGATCCTAGTCAGATGACCTTATCTCAATCCACTCCCTCACGATCCCTCTCCAATCTAGAGTCCATCCAAACTATCCAACCATCTCCCATATCCAACCAAGGCTCAAACATACACATATTTATTGGTCTCTCAGTGCTACTGCTAGTGCCCGCGACAAAATAAGTACTACTTGTAAGGACTACATTCATTCTCCTTCCCCTTGTCTATCTCCCTTTCCCCTTCTCTCTCTCTCTCTCAACTTCTCCCTCTCTCCTTCTCTCCCTCTCCCTTTTTTATCACCTTCTCCCTCTCTCCCTTTTTCTTGTTTTATATAGCGCGTACGCGCTATGAAAAAGTAAAGACTATCACTCTAGTCTTTAGTTTTACATAGCGCGTGCGCGCTATGAAAAACTAAAGACTATCACTCTAGTCTTTAGTTTTACATAGTGCGTGCGCACTATGAAAAACTAAAGACTATCACTCTAGTCTTAGTTTTACATAGCGCATGCGCACTATGAAAAAGTAAAGACGAGAGACTTTTAGTTTTGCATAGCGCGCTCGCACTATGCAAAACTAAAAACAACGGTTAAATTGGCCATGAAACTTGTGATTGAGGCCCACTTTTGCTGTTTTTGTTTGATTTCTGCATCTTAGCCGACAAGTTTTCTTCTTTTCATGCTGCTAAGTGACAAAAAAACATATTTTGTCAATTTGCACTATTTTATTGTTTAAAAATCAACATCAAATTGCGAAGGTCAATCATTATCAGTGAAATTTATTGATTGAGGTAAGTTTTTTAGTTTTTTACATGTCAAATGTGAATAAAGAGTGTTTTGGTTTATAATTGGTATGATATATACTTGTTCAATGCATAATTTGATATAATTATAATAAATTTATATTATAATTTGTCATATTGTAAGAGGTTTAAATTAGAATTTGACTTATTGTTTTACATTTATATTATATTTTTAAAATTGTAATCAATTCATATGTAGAAATCATCATCATGCCAAGGAAACGAACAAAGAATTTAACATCGGAAGAGCATGAAAGAGACAAAGAGAAGCAAAGGGAAAGAATGAGACAACTTCGTGAACACAAAAAATTAGAAACCATACAAGAAGATTTGTCTTTGGATGAGGAACATGAAACATCAATACAATGTAAAAGAGAATTGGAATTGGAAACAAAAAGACAACGAATGAGAAACTTGCGTGCAACGAGACAATTGAATTATGAAAATGTGAGGACATCATCTATGAGTTCCCAAGTTGAAGAGACATTGTCATCCAATGTTGGAGGCACACCAATGTATCATGTTGAAGGCACACCATTGTCTACTTCCGAAGGTGGAGGGACACCAATGTATCACGTTGAAGGCACACCATCGTCTACTTCCGAAGGTGGAGTCACACCAATGTGTCATGTTGAAGGCACACCCTTATATCATGTTGAAGGCACACCATTATCTACATCTGAAGGTGTAGCAACCACATCATCTCATGTTGATGACACTCAAGATGGTACGCAATTCACACATAATGTTTCTGATGCTCCTAGAATTATTTATAGAAAGCCAAAATATTTGATTGATATTGATACTAACATTTTCCAAGCAATGCCTGACAAGATTCCCAAGTGTACTTGTCAAAGAAATGCTAATCGTATTTGGAGATCATTTTTTGAGAATTTAAACATGATAGGAAGATGTCAACTATTTGTTGAAATGATGAGAAATCTTAAATTTAGGCCCATCATGAAGATTCTTGGGCTAAGAACAATGGATGAGTCTAGCGAAAAATCTATTCTAAAGAATCTAATGACTGCATATGAGAGTGTGGGTTCTACATCACGCACGAAAGATAGTAATGTCACACGTCATGTACTTACATCAACAATAGTAAGCAATCAAATGAAGAAATCTCAACTCATTAGAAAGACAAGAAAAACAATGAAAATAAGTAGAAAGTCTCTAATGAGAGCCCTGAGAAGGCATAAAAGAGTGGAAGATCCAAATAGCAATGAGTTATGGGCATTTTCCGGTAGACTACTGCAAAAAGATAAAGCAATTGTTGAAGCTTTGAAATCCTTGATTGAAGAATTTTGGAAGAATAATACACGGGTATCTCCTAATCAAAGAGATGTTGTAAGAAGGAGGATTGGTAGTCGAATTCATGTTCCACATCCAAAACATTTTTTGGATTCAACTCAGACACAATTATTTTCAAATTTTATGCTTTCGTATCCTCAAATTAAAATTAGTCAGAGATATTTTGAAATGTGTAAACCTTTTTATGTCAAGATAAATCACACACGCACAACTTGTTGTTGTAGGGTACATATTGAATTTTCTAACCATTTTGAAGTTTATAGGAATATATGTGTAGCTTTGCACTCTAACAATGTTTTGTAGGATTGTAACATAAATGTCCCACCTAGATCTTCAAGGGAATTAATATCTACCATTTTATGTGAAAGAGTGGATGGTCAACAATTTTACAAGCTCTCATGCTTGAATGGTACATGCATAGATTGCGGAGGTTTGCGACGTTTGCCAATTTGTCAACATATGGAGAGTACGCATGCAATCGGTAATGAAATAGTGGAATTTGAAAAATATAAGACCGTGACATACAATCTAAAAGATGGAAAAGAGGCTAAAAGATGTGATTTAATAATTGAAAAAATTCCAGTGTATCAGTTCATGAACATTTTTTGTAAAAAAGTTATTTATGAGTATGCAAGGCATACACATAGAGCACGATGGTTAGATATGCAATTCAAGTTGTGCAAGGACACATTCCCACTTGAAACCATTGTTTCAGTTGTGGACTTTGCAGAGAACTACACACTACAACCACAGAATGAGGTGCAAGCAAAGTATTACAGCTCTCAACAGGTTGCTATATTTGTTCATATAGCATTCATGCATGCACCAGATAGTACAGAGCAGAACAGGAAGATATTGAGGGAGTATCATTTTTATATCAGCAATGATTGCTCACATTCTACAGAGTTTGTACATGGTTGCTTTCAACTATTTTATGGTCATTTGGCAAATAGGGGCATAAAATATCATCGACATATCATTTGGTTAGATAATTGTGCATCCCAATTCAAGAATTCACAGATGTTTTATTGGTTGTGCAGGATGCATAAGATTACTAGAATTCAATATATGTGGAATTTCACAGAGGCCGGTCATGGAAAGGGAGAGCACGATGGCGCAGGTGCATGTATTAAAAGAGCTTTAGCACGTGAAGAATTAAAGTACATAGAGAAAGCAACATTGTCAAATGCGAGATGTATTGTCCAATGGTGTAATGCTACAATGGGTCCAGGTAATGAAGGTGGGTCTATGGTTCGTAGATTTTTTTGGTTTATGGATGAAACTAACATTGCACCATATGAGGATTGTTGTACATTGACAGGATCGAGTGAGCTACACTCTTTTAGAAGTTGTAATGCAGGTTCATGGAGTATCCACACATGACATATGGCGTGCTTTTGTGCATCATGTGTAGATGAAGATTGGGATGGGTGTGAGTCAAAGGAATGGGTTGACGAATGGTATACACATAGTTTGAGTCCACTTGCCTCCTATCATCCCCATGAATCACTACAACCGACAAAAATGGAATCATCCATTGACTTTGATCACTTATCTAATCTAGTACAACCAGGTCGGTATTTTCCACATACAAATAATCTCAAATTTAGTACTTTATCATAAATATTTAGTAAACTAATGTCCTCATTATGTTTATATCATTACAAGCCATGTTTTTGCTGTTATTGCACCTGAAGACAATGAAGAAGGGACAGATTATTATTTGTGTCATTGTGTAGAGGCAAAAAAGAAACTAGATCACTCAATTATCGATGGTGAAGAATTGGAATACCCTATAGGAGCAGTGGTTGTAACTGGTACATGGCTTAGACGGTATGCTATGAAGAACCCTAGGTTGTGGTTGTTTGAGGATTGGGAGACACACAGAAAAATTCTTCATTATTCAAACCTCGTCGTTGCATCAAATGTCCACTTAATTAGATATGGGGGAAGACCGCAAAATAAAACTCTTTGGAAGGTTCTTGAGTCAGACCACGAGGCAATACTTGAGACAATCAAGGGTAGGGCAGACCCAATTGGTACATTGGACTAAATGGAGATACAAAATATCGTAACATGTCAAATTTATATAGCATTGTAAATTGGGTGGATTGTAAATTGCTCATGCATTACCCCATATGTATAACGAGAATTTTGTAGCATTTAATGACCATCCTTTACTTCATTCTCTCCTTTCATACCATCTTGATGCAGAGCTCTCCACTATCACCTTAAATACGCTAACTCAACTTGAGGATTCAACAAGTAACTTGGAATAAACTCAAGGAATTAGTCCTATTCAAAGATCAAATGGAGTTCTCTGACTTTTTGACTAGGCCAACTATGGTGCAGGGCACCCTCCACTAGTAGAAATTTGTGTTGCTTTGTTAGTGTTTGTAATAAATAGGATGGATATGTATAGATCATCCTAATTTTGGTTTGGAATCCTAATGTGTGATCAAGGCTCTTTTGGCAAAGTTATAAGCCTAAGATACCTTAGGTCACAGGGTTCACCTAGATAGTGACAAATTGCTAGGTTAGATTTGTGAGGTTTTAAAGGTTAATTGGCCTATGAAATTGGCGTGCAAGTCTAGTTTGCTATGGTATGGTTGTAAAAAAAACAAACCAAGAGTTGTTTCAGAGTCCTTAGGTCATATCAGGACCATCTACATGCTTGGGAGTGGTCAGGAAGTCCACTGGTGAAGAGTTCTAACTAAAGGCCAGGTTTAGGCATAGGAAATTAGCGTGCAGGTCTAGTTTGCTATGGTATGGTTGTAAAGGGAACAAACCAAGAGTTTTTTCAGAGTCCTTAGGTCATATGAGGACCATCTACATGCTTTGGAGTGGTCAAGAAGTCCACTAGTGAAGATTTCTAACTAAAGGCTAGGTTTAGGCCTAGGAAATTGGTGTGCAGGTCTAGTTTGATATGGTATGGTTGTAAAAGTAACAAACAAAGACTTGTTTCAGAGTTCTTAGGTCATATGAGGACCATCTACATGTTTGGAAGTGGTCAGGAAATCCACTGGTGAAGAGTTCTAACTAAACGCTAGGTTTAGGCCTAGGAAATTGACGTGCAGGTCTAGTTTGCTATGGGATGATTATAAAGGGAATGAACCAAGATTTGTTTTAGAGTCCTTAGGTCATATGAGGACCATCTAGATGCTTGGCAGTGGTCAGGAAGTCCGCTGGTGAAGAGTTCTAACTAAAGGCCAGGTTTAGGCGTAGGAAATTGGCGTGCAGTTCTAGTTTGCTATGGTATGGTTGTAAAGGGAACAAAACAAGACTTGTTTTAGACTCCTTAGGTCATATGAGGACCACCTACATGCTTGGGAGTGGTCAGGAAGTCCACTGGTGAAGAGTTCTAACTAAAGGCTAGGTTTAGGCGTAGGAAATTGGCGTGCAGGTCTAGTTTGATATGGTATGGTTGTAAAAGTAACAAACTAAGAGTTGTTTCAGAGTTCTTAGGTCATCTAAGGACCATCTACATGCTTTGGAGTGGTCAGAAACTCCATTGGTGAAGAGTTTCAGCAATAAGTCACTTTTAGGCCTAGTTTCCCTAAAGCCAAAAAGACATTGAACTTTGATTAAGTGTCTAACTTTGCAAAGTGAGTTTATTGGGATAGAAACTCACTTAATTGATTGTGTTACACCATCCTAAGAGATTGAGAATACCCATAAGTCATTACAGGTGATTGGTGAATTGTGGGAGTCAAGTGAAGGGCACACTACTTTTCAGCTGTCACCTCTACATTAAATTAGGTCTGTGTCCAAGGTGAGTGTTAGGTTGTGCTAGAGTGGAGTTGGAAAATAAGGCTTTGAGATGTTAAATAAATTCCAAATGGGTGTCTAAAAATATCCTGATTGTGTCAAGATACCAAGTTGTGAATAAGTTAGAGTGGAAAATCGAGGTTGAGAAGGCTACAAGGAAAAGTGCGTGTAGGTCTAGTTCACTATAGTACGGTCTTAATGGGAATGAATCAATTGCTATTTCAGAGGCCTTAGGTCAAATGAGGACTATTTACATGCTTGAAATTGGTCAAGAAGTCCACTGGTGAAGAGTTTCAGCAATAAGTCACTTTTAGGCCTAGTTTCCCTAAAGCCAAAAAGACATTGAACTTTGATTAAGTGTTTAACTTTGCGAAAGGAGTTTATTGGGATAGAAACTCACTTAATTGATTGTGTTACACCATCCTAAGAGATTGGGAATACCCTTAAGTCATTACAGGTGATTGGTGAATTGTGGGACTCAAGTGAAGGGCACACTACTTTTCGGCTGTCACCTCTGCATTAAATTAGGTCTGTCTCCAAGGTGAGTGTTAGGTGGTGTTGGAGTGGAGTTGGAAAATAAGGCTTTGGGATCTTAAATAACTTCTAAATGGGTGTCTAAAAATATTTTGATTGTGTCAAGATACCAAGTTGTGAAGAAGTTAGAGTGTAAAATCGAAGTTGAGAAGGCTACAAGAAAATTATCGTGCAGGTCTAGTTTGCTATGGTATGGTTGTAAAGGGAACAAACCAAGAGTTTTTTCAGAGTCCTTAGGTCATATGAGGACCATCTACATGCTTGGGAGTGGTCAAAAATTCCACTGGTGAAGAGTTCTATTTAAAAGCTAGGTTTAGGCATAGAAAATTAGCGTGCAGGTCTAGTTTGCTATGGTATGGTCGTAAAGGGAACAAACCAACAGTTGTTTCAGAGTCCTTAGGTCATATGAGGACTATCTACATGCTTGGAAGTGGTCAGAAAGTCCACTGGTGAAGAGTTCTAACTAAAGGCTAGGTTTAGGCTTAGGAAATTAGCGTGCAGGTCTAGTTTGTTATGGTATGGTTGTAAAGGGAATAAACCAAGAGTTGTTTCAGAGTCCTTAGGTCATATGAGGACCATCTACATGCTTGGGAGTGGTCAGAAAGTCCATTGGTGAAGAGTTATATCTAAAGGCCAGGTTTAGGCGTAGGAAATTGGCGTGCAGGTCTAGTTTTCTATGGTATGGTTGTAAAAGAAAAAAATCCAGAGTTTTTTCAAAGTCCTTATGTCATATGAGGACCATCTACATGCTTGGGAGTGGTTAGGAAGTCCACTGGTGAAAAGTTCTAACTAAACGCTAGGTTTAAGCCTAGGAAATTGGTGTGCAGGTCTAGTTCATGATGGGACAATTCTCAAGGAAACAAACCAAGAGTTTTTTCAGATTCTTTAGGTCATATGAGGACCATTTGCATGCTTTGGAGTGGTCAGGAAGTCCACTTGTAAAAAGTTCTAACTAAAGGCTAGGTTTAGGCCTAGGAAATTGGCGTGCAGGTCTAGTTTGCTATGGGATGATTGTAAAGGGAACAAACCAAGAGTTGTTTCAGAGTCTTTAGTTCATATGAGGACCATCTACATGCTTGGGAGTGGTCAGGAAGTCCTCTGGTGAAGATTTCTAACTAAAGGCCAAGTTTAGGCCTAAGAAATTAGCGTGCAGGTCTAGTTTGCTATGGTATGGTTGTAAAGGGAACAAACCAAGAGTTTTTTTAGAGTCTTTAGGTCATATGAGTACCATCTACATACTTGGAAGTGGTCAAGAAGTCTACTGGTGAAGAGTTCTAACTAAAGGCTAGGTTTAGGCGTAGGAAATTAGCGTGCAGGACTAGTTTGATATGGTATGGTTGTAAAAGTAACAAACTAAAAGTTTTTTCAGAGTTCTTAGGTCATATGAGGACCATCTACATGCTTTGGAGTGGTCAGGAAGTCCATTGGTGAAGAGTTTCAGCAATAAGTCACTTTTAGGCCTAGTTTCCCTAAAGCCAAAAAGACATTGAACTTTGATTAAGTATCTAACTTTGCAAAGGGAGTTTATTGGGATAGAAACTCACTTAATTGACTGTGTTACACCATTCTAAGAGATTGGGAATACCCATAAGTCATTACAGGTGATTGGTGAATTGTGGGAGTCAAGTGAAGGGCACACTATTTTTCGACTGTCACCTCTGCATTAAATTAGGTCTGTGTCCAAGGTGAGTGTTAGGTTGTGCTGGAGTGGAGCTGGAAAACAAGGCTTTGGGATGTTAAATAACTTTGAAATAGGTGTCTAAAAATATCTTTATTGTGTCAAGATACCAAGTTGTCAATAAGTTAGAGTGAAAAATCGAGGTTGAGAAGGCTAAAAGGAAAAGTGCGTACAGGTCTAGTTCACTATAGTACAGTGTTAATGAAAATGAACCACTTGTTATTTCAAAGGCCTTAGGTCAAATGAGGACTATTTACATGCTTGGGATTGGTCAGGAAGTCCACTGGTGAAGAGTTTCAGCAATAAGTCACTTTTAGGCCTAGTTTCCCTAAAGCCAAAAAGACATTGAACTTTAATTAAGTGTCTAACTTTGCGAAAGGAGTTTATTGAGATAGAAACTCAGTTAATTGATTGTGTTACACCATCCTAAGAGATTGGGAATACCCTTAAGTCATTACAGGTGATTGGTGAATTGTGGGAGTCAAGTGAAGGGCACACTACTTTTCGGTTGTCACCTCTACATTAAATTAGGTCTGTGTCCAAGGTGAGTGTTAGGTTGTGCTGTAGTGGAGTTAGAAAAAAAGGCTTTGGGATGTTAAATAAATTCTAAATGGGTGTCTAAAAATATCCTGATTGTGTCAAGATACCAAGTTGTGAATAAGTTATAGTGGAAAATCGAGGTTGAGAAGGCGACAAGGAAAAGTGCATGCAGGTCTAGTTCACTATGGTACGGTCTTGATGGCAATGAACCAGTTGTTATTTCAGAGGCCTTAGGTCAAATGAGGACTATTTACATGCTTGGGATTGGCCAGGAAGTCCACTGGTGAAGAGTTTCAGCAATAAGTCACTTTTAGGCCTAGTTTCCCTAAAGCCAAAAAGACATTGAACTTTGATTAAGTGTCTAACTTTGCGAAGAGAGTTTATTGGGATAGAAACTCACTTAATTGATTGTGTTACACTATCCCAAGAGATTGAGAATACCCTTAAGTCATTACAGGTGATTGGTGAATTGGGGGACTCAAGTGAAGGGCACACTACTTTTCGACTGTCACCTCTACATTAAATTAGGTTTGTCTCCAAGGTGAGTGTTAGGTGGTGTTGGAGTGGAGTTGGAAAAAAAAGCTTTGAGATCTTAAATAACTTCTAAATGGGTGTCTAAAAATATCTTGATTGTGTCAAGATACCAAGTTGTGAAGAAGTTAGAGTGGAAAATTAAAGTTGAGAAGGCTACAAGAAAATTGGCGTGCAGGACTAGTTTGCTATGGTATGGTTGTAAAAGGAAAAAACCAAGAGTTTTTCCAGAGTCCTTAGGTCATATAAGGACCATCTACATGCTTGGGAGTGGTCAAGAAGTCCACTGGTGAAGAGTTCTATTTAAAAGCTAGGTTTAGGCATAGGAAATTGGCGTGCAGGTCTAGTTTGCTATGGTATGGTTGTAAAGGGAACAAACCAAGAGTTTTTCAGAGTCCTTAGGTCATATGAGGACCATCTACATGCTTGGAAGTGGTCAAGAAGTCCACTGGTGAAGAGTTCTAACTAAAGGCTAGGTTTAGGCCTAGGAAATTGGCGTACAGGTCTAGTTTGATATGGTATGGTTGTAAAAGTAACAAACTAAGAGTTGTTTCAAAGTTCTTAGGTCATATGAGGACCATCTACATACTTTGGAGTGGTCGGGAAGTCCATTGGTGAAGAGTTTCAACAATAAGTCACTTTTAGGCCTAGTTTCCCTAAAGCCAAAAAGACATTGAACTTTGATTAAGTGTCTAACTTTGCAAAGGGAGTTTATTAGGATAGAAACTTACTTAATTGATTGTGTTACACCATCCTAAGAGATTGGGAACACCCATAAGTCATTACAGGTGATTGGTGAATTATGGGAGTCAAGTGAAGGGCACACTACTTTTCGGTTGTCACCTCTACATTAAATTAGGTCTGTGTCCAAGGTGAGTGTTAGGTTGTGCTGGAGTGGAGTTTGAAAACAAGGCTTTGGAATGTTAAATAACTTCGAAATAGGTGTCTAAAAATATCCTTATTGTGTCAAGATACCAAGTTGTCAATAAGTTAGAGTGGAAAATCGAGGTTGAGAAGGCTACAAGGAAAAGTGCGTGCAGGTCTAGTTCACTATAGTACGGTCTTAATGGGAATGAACCAGTTGTTATTTCAGAGGCCTTAGGTCAAATGAGGACTATTTACATGCTTGGGATTGGTCAAGAAGTCCACTGGTGAAGAGTTTCAGCAATAAGTCACTTTTAGGCCTAGTTTCTCTAAAGCCAAAAAGACATTGAACTTTGATTAAGTGTCTAACTTTGTGAAGGAAGTTTATTGGGATAGAAAATCACTTAATTGATTATGTTACACCATCCTAAGAGATTGGGAATACCCTTAAGTCATTACAGGTGATTGGTGAATTATGGGAGTCAAGTGAAGGGCACACTACTTTTCGGCTGTCACCTCTACATTAAATTAGGTCTGTGTCCAAGGTGAGTGTTAGGTTGTGCTGTAGTGGAGTTAGAAAAAAAGGCTTTGGGATGTTAAATAACTTCCAAATGAGTGTCTAAAAATATCTTGATTGTGTCAAGATACCAAGTTGTGAATAAGTTATAGTGGAAAATCAAGGTTGAGAAGGCGACAAGGAAAAGTGCATGCAGGTCTAGTTCACTATGGTACGGTCTTGATGGAAATGAACCAGTTGTTATTTCAGAGGCCTTCGATCAAATGAAGGCCATTTACATGCTTGAGATTGGCAAGGTAGTCCACTGGTGAAGAGTTTCAGCAATAAGTCACTTTTAGGCCTAGTTTCCCTAAAGCCGAAAAGATATTGAACTTTGATTAAGTGTCTAACTTTGCGAAGGGAGTTTATTGGGATAGAAACTCACTTAATTGATTTTGTTACACCATCCTAAGAGATTGGGAATACCCTTAAGTCATTACAGGTGATTGGTGAATTGTGGGAGTTAAGTGAAGGGCACACTACTTTTCGGCTGTCACCTCTGCATTAAATTAGGTCTGTCTCCAAGGTGAGTGTTAGGTGGTGTTGGAGTGGAGTTGGAAAATAAGGCTTTAGGATCTTAAATAACTTCTAAATGGGTGTCTAAAAATATCTTGATTGTGTCAAGATACCAAGTTGTGAAGAAGTTAGAGTGAAAAATCGAAGTTGAGAAGGCTACAAGAAAATTGGCGTGCAGGTCTAGTTTGCTATGGTATGGTTGTAAAAGGAACAAACCAAGAGTTGTTTTAGAGTCTTTAGGTCATATGAGGACCATCTACATGCTTGGGAGTGGTCAAGAAGTCCACTGGTGAAGAGTTCTATTTTAAAGCTAGGTTTAGGCATAAGAAATTGGCGTGCAGGTCTAGTTTGTTATGGTATGGTCATAAAGGGAACAAACCAATAGTTGTTTCAGAGTCCTTAAGTCATATGAGAACCATCTACATGCTTGGGAGTGGTCAGGAAGTCTACTGGTGAATATTTCTAACTAAAGGCTAGGTTTAGGCCTAGAAAATTGGCGTGTAGGTCTAGTTTGCTATGGTATGGTTGTAAAAGGAAAAAAAAAAAAATTTCAGAGTCCTTAAGTCATATGAGGACCATCTACATGCTTCAGAGTGGTCAGGAAGTCCACTGGTAAAGAGTTCTAACTAAAGGCTAGGTTTAGGCCTAGTGTCCCTAAAGCCAAAACGGTATTGAAGTTTGATTGTTTTGGGTTTGGAATAGAATTATGGGTGATATAATAACATCATAACATCATTTTTCATCTATATTGAATGATTATATAATCTGCTTTGCTTCAAATTTGGAAAGTTGCTGTAGGTGGTCATTTTGGTGCATTGAAATAACTCTATTTTGGTCTTTTTGATGATATAATGGGTCATTCAATGAATTTAAATAATGTTTTTCATTGAATGGACCTTATGTAACATATGTATGATGTTACTAACCATTTGGATGCAGGATAAGTTGTTTTAGTGGGTGTACACCATGACGAAGAGTGGGAAAATGATACAAAATTGATGCCACAAGTGTAGCAGCAAAGGATCCGCCTTAACAAGGGTATGATTTTATTTGAAACAGAAGAATTATATGTCAAATGAAAGGTGAATCCACAAGGAGGAGTTTTGGAAATGAGTTTTGAGTTGTTTTTAATAAGGCCCTAGTTTTGAAGGCCTAGAGGGAGCAATTTGGGGCTTTTGGGTATAGAAAACCTATAGGATCCAATTGACTTCAAATTTCTCTAATTGGGACCATATTAGCACTCTGTGAAAAGTGGCAAGGTTGGGTGTTAAGTTTTTAATAGGGTTCCTTTGTAAAAGTGACCTATTACGTCTAGGAAGGAAAGTGGAGCAGCAGTTTTTGGGGGTTGTGTTCCAAATTAACCCTACCTAATTCTGAGATATGTTTTGTAAAACCATAAAAGGTATCTGAATATGTAATTTATTTTGGAAGTGTTTTGGAAAAACTATGAGTTATTTGGGAAAAACTCGCTGGTTAAGACTACAAGGATAGAGAGCCTAGAGTGTGGATTGAGGGTAAGATCTTGGAGTAGGACTTCAAGAACCACTTGAACATTATTAGATTCATATTTTAAGCCATATTGAATCCCTATAATAGTAAGGTAGTTGGGAGAAGTCAGATTGATAAGTTAGTGGCATATTGGCACTTGGGGCCACTTGGGTAAGGAACACCTTTGAGGAAATCAAGAAAACTTTATTTATAAAATAACCCCAATCTAACCTACCTATTTGCATCAAATTTTCAACCAAGCTATAAACAAATTGTTGAAGCATTAGTATCTGGATTTGTTAGAATTTCTTTAAAAAATTATCATTGCAAGAACAAGAGCCACTTAGGCTTCTTACATATTATATTTATACATTTATGCATTCATTTCATTACTTTTGTTATTATTATAGTTAAGGAATTGACTTTTATTGAGGACAGTGACTGGCATTTGTAGCATAGTTAGCAAGTTAAACATACAAGCATAACTATAAGGCATGGGAAATTTACAAAGCAAAGACATGAACATAAACATAATTTAGTATACATCAATACACCAAACACATGAATTGCATACCTAAAACATAAAAAATATATATTCGTAGGGCATGAAGTCAAATATATATGTCCAATAATGTCATACATTGAATATATTCAGTAAAACTGGCTTCCTCAAAGCCAAATGGATGTACAACGTATCACTGATACAATATACAAAAAATATGTCCACTAATGCCATATAGGCATACAATCCATATCCCTAATCTAGTCCTTTCCTGCTAGGGGAAGAAAACAAATCCCGAGCTGTCTTCAATCATCGCGTCGATGGAGATGCAGTGGATGTCATAGTCTTTCGAGTGCGCTCACTCATCCTCCTATCTAGACTCTTCTGTAGCTCGACCTGATAAAAAATAAAATTAGATAGAGATAACTAATATACATCAAAATTGAATTATACAATGACATAAAATTGACTATTGGCTTACCGCTAGCAGATAGTCACTATGTTCATCCACCGAAGGTGCATGCTGGCAATCTGGAGTCATAAGTCCCTACAACAATGATCAAAATAATAATTAAAATACATACATGGATATCATTATAAAATTCAATACAAACTATTAAAATAACAATTAAAGTTAAGTGATCTTTTTCATACCTCAGTCAGTGCTTCAGAACTAGCTACTGCTGCAGCTACTCCGCGATCCAAAGTATCACGGACAGAAGGAGGAGTCTCTAATGTCAAAAGCTGAAAATGAAACAAAAAAATTAAATTATGTAGTTATCAAGATTACATATATTTTTTACAACCCTACTAATGAGTAAATGATACCTCTGTGAAGGTTCCACTGCGTCCTCCGGTGTGTGGCGGCGAAGTGTAAAAGGGGACATTAGGATCATTGCCACTTCCACCGCCACCATCACTGTCACTCACACTCTTGCCCTGAATTTTCATCATAAACAATAGATACTACAAATTAAATAGTTATTCTTTTATAAATGAAATATGATCAAAGCAATTTCATGAACTTGGAAATATTTACCTGTGTGTCAATGCCAAATGTCGTATTTAGAAAGCTATCGGTCATAAATCCAAGATCATCTTGTTGGAAATATTCAGGGATTAACCAAGTTACTGAGAGGGGAGGGGTGAATCAGTAACTTCGAATTTTCTTACAATTACAGATGTATTAACATATAGTTCACTTTTTCTTTATGCATATAGAAAGCATGAAACTTAAAAGCATTCACAACAATGACACATAGATTTGGTTACCCAGAAACCTTCCAAAAAGAAAGTAAAACTAGGGTGGGGATGAAACCCATAAAGCTTTAGTACTGCAGAATAAAGTTGGCCAGTTAAGGCTTACAATTTGATCACTTCTGATGATCTGCCCTGTTAGGAGCAATAAGGATTGCTAAATCCACCTTGTTAAAGGATAAACATACAATGAAGTATGCACTCGATAAAGAGATTTTACAAAAGACTGTTAAGTCTACCTGGTTAAAGGATTTTAATACTGATTCACCTGTTAGGATGAAATAGTAGATCTCTTGCTTTGCAACTGGATTGCTGATTGAGATTCGCTGAATGTACTGATCACCTTCTGTGATGAATTTGTCTTTTCTGTTCCCTATATTGTTGTAGCCCTTTGTAATTCGCTTATCTCTGCCTTTCCTTTTTTTTTTCACATACTCATATAATTACATCTTGACATTTTTACAACATTGTTTATATACAAGTCTAAACAATTAATTACAATTACAAAGTCGGCTTGACAAATAAACATAAGTGCCACTAAGTCGGCCCAAGTATGGTTACACGGTTCCTGCAAACTAACTCGGTGACTTTTTGATACTCGGCGTCCACTGCATTACTTGGCATCGTCATGCACTCGGTAGAAGTGAAGGCACGGTTCATACTAACCACTCGATAGGTTTTGAACTCGGTAAATACTGGTGACTTGGTAGACATAATGTTACTCGGTTTACACTGTCCTGCTCGGTTTGCATTATCTTGATCGGTTTACACTGTCTTTCTCGGTTTGCACTATCTTTCTTGGTTTGCACTGTTCTGCTCGATTTGCACTGTTCTGCTCAGTTTGTACTGTTCTACTCGATTTGCACTGTTCTGCTCAGTTTGCACTGTTCTGCTCGGTTTGTACTCAGAATGCAAATAAGTGTTGTCACTAGTGGCAATTCTGCTTAATGCCAACTATCTCCCCCTTTGGCATTAGTGACAAAAACACTTATTGCTCAAAACTTATATACATGAATCATACTGAGATTTATTTTGATTTTTTTTTTTAAAAATTTGTCTTTGTCATAGGGCTTTATACATTATCTCCCCCTTTCAATGTGCTAACTTTTTCTTCTATACAAATCTCCTTCTATACATATCTCCTTCTATACATATCTCCCCCTTTTTGATGATAATGCCAAAGGTGAATATACAAGTGATTTACAGAGAGAATCCAAAATTTGATAGAAAATTAGAATGTACCTTCATGATTAGTGCCAGGGTTCTGTCCCAATTTTCTTGCAGAATCTTGCATGTTTGGATAGCAATTTGGACTTCTGCAGAGAGTTCAATCATGTGATCTGCTATAGAGAACTGATTGTCATGAATCAATGTTTTGGAATGTTCAATGTGCTTATACATTGTATTCATGATGGGAAGGATCATGTTCTGGATGTCTAGCAGTGTGGACCGGATCCTTGTGTCTTCTTTTAGTAGATCTGACTGCATATTTGATAGGTATGAGACTTTCATGTGATGAGCAGAGCTTGAACTTGGTTCAAGTTGCAGCTTCTGTATGCTAATCTTCATATCCTCATCCATTTTATTTATTTTATCCTTAACATCCTTTGTGAACTCGGCAATATTGCACAGTCTGGCCAAAAGAGAGGTGACATTCGAATAGGTAGATTCAATATTTGACAAATCTGAAGACAATTCCACTTGATTAATAGCTATGTGCTGAGCAATGTGCTCAAGCACTTTATTGTTGAATCTCTTCTCGGCTCTTTCAACTAACTTTTCTGTCCCAGATGAATCCTCATTGTATTTATTTACTGCTTCAGCTAATTGTAGCAAAACATGTTGAGAGGAGTCTACTTTAATACCTAATGCATCAGATAAAATGTCTTTAGCATCCTTAATGATTTGATATTCCTTGTCTCTCTCCTCTTTAAGCTTCTTTTGCTTTGCTTTCCTTTGGAGGATTTCACCTATATTTTGCATTTGGTCCGCTGATAGATTTGCAAAATCTAGTGTTGGAATCCCTATTTCTTCATCTAGGTCTATATCCTCTACTATATTCTTACCCAAAAATTTTATACTCGGTAGAGCCTTAGGCTTATCTGTACTTAATGCCTTAGTAGTAGTGACAATAGACATAGTAGGACTGGCTATAGAGACTGGCACATTGTCTACTGGAGAACTTAAAATATTTACACTTGTAGAATCAAAAACTAGAATACTTACTGCTGGAAAACTTGATGAAGTGGGAGACTGCAACTCGGTAGAAGAAATGGTGGTTGCTTCCGTTGTTGCTATACGTGATTGGACAAAAGTTGAAGTTGTCACAACCATGCTTGAAGGTGTCTCCGGGCTAGATGTAGAAACTTTTACTGGAGAGGTAAGAAGTGATGCAATGACTTCTGCTGCTATCCTCACAGTATCATCTACCTCGGTGGCTTCTTCTTGTTCATCACTGTCATCTTCAATATCTTATATTATTACTGTTTCAATACTCGGTTGGTGAAGATGGTATAGGTTCTTCCATGTGGCATTTGCAGCCTTCACAACCGATTCAATATTGTTGATCAGAATCAAACAAGTATTGAACTTTAGTGTCATCTTACTTTCATTTTCCTTTAATGCCTTCTTTACTTCATCATTTTTCAAGCTCGGCATTAACTGTCTCAGGGTTTGATCAAATATGTCTATTACAGTTTGCTTTGCATTGCTCCATCTCATTTTTATTGGATTTAATAAGACTGCTGGAACCTGTGGGGCTAATTCATCAGGAGAGTATTTCCACTATCCCATCTTTTCAATAACAGCATCTTCTATTTCCTTCTGTTCTATTTTCGATCTGATTTCATATTTAAAATATTTTATGTTACTTACTCCAGATCCTGATCCGTCTCTAAAAAGTTTGATCCTCTCTTGAAAGTTTAGAGGAGGCCTTTTGAATACTATATCTTTGTCTGCCTTATCTGCCTTACCTCTTGCACTTCTCCTTGTAAATACAGTAGTGGGAGGCTTAGGTGCCTTAGTGATGAAAACCTTTCCTTTCTTCTTTGCAGGTTCTGGTTCCTCTATTTTCTCATCCTTTTCCTCTTCTTCTTCATCGTTATCTCCTTTGTCCTCGGTTAGCATTTGCATTTTGGCTATCCTCTTCTTTCCTTTGTTTACCGCCTATGGAAGTTTTATGCTTAATTCAATTCTCACCTTTGCTTCATCATATGTTCCAAAATATGGAGCTTTGGGATTAACAGGCTGATTAAGAAGGGCTTCAATGATATTCTTGGTTTCATCAATATTTACCTCATAAGGAAGAGGTTTTACATATACAATCCTCGGTTTAACTGCTTGAATATATACATTGTCACAGTCTACCATGAAACAAATGTCATCCTTGTAATCCTCCACCAACTTCTGTGGAATCCAGAATTTGTCATTCATTTTCTCTTTGAAAGACTCAAAATAACTATCCATGATGCTTTCAAAATTTTCACCCATTTTTGAGATGTATTCATTTATCTCATAAAGGACTGGCACATCTTTTCTCCATACAACTTTTCCTTTGGAAGGGAAGAATTTTTTAACATAGAAGAATAAACAGACCAGTAGGGATCCAAACTTACATGGATTGTTTTTGGAAGTTTTCTGCTCTCAAAGTGCTAAAATTCACGGTGAGGAATGAGTTCAATTTCTTGCCTTTTGTTTACAACTCTGTCATTAATGCTCAGTACAAATTAGGGTATGAATTCCAACAGACTATCACCCACTAAGAATTAATTGCTTGGTGAAGACTTCACAACTCGGTGAATTCGAGAATTCATATTGCTCCGACCTCGCTCGGTAAAGACTAATACCGACCTTGTTCGGTAAAGACTGGTACCGACCTTCCTGTGATCTTACTGCATCTTGTATGCTGATTTAGATCTTTCTTTTAATTCAGTTCTGGAACTGCTTGAAGTTTGTCTATGAGAATACAGTTCCAGTGCTTTCTTGGAAATTTAGTTTGAGTCGGTAGAGCCACCCATTCCATTACTTGGACTGGTTTGCTCAGTAGATTTAGGAATCCACTTTTGTCTCACCTATTTCCTGACCTTAGTTGCTTCATTCTTCTTTCCATCTTCAACTTCACTAGCATTCATGCAGTTTCTGGCTATGTGACCGAGTTTAGTCCATTTGAAGCATCTTACGGTAGTATCTCTTTTCCTTAGATGATGTTTTATGCAGTTTATGCCAATGTGTCCATATTCTCCACAGTGATGACATCTACACCAGGTGTTGTAGTCCCATCCAAACATTGCTTTCATAATTTTTTCTGCTGGATTGAATGTCTTGGATCTGCACTCGGATGCTTTGTGACCTTGTTTGTTGCATTTGTGACAATTACCTCTGAATCTTGGTTTTTCCCTGCATTCATTTTCTTTGTGACCATGTTGATTGCAGTTGTAGCATTTTCCATTGAATTCTACTTTTTCATTGTTCCAACATTTATTTGAAGTATGTCCTATTTTACCACAATGATTACAAGTAGGTTTCTGATTTCTTTGAGTACCTTGCTTAGAAGATTCACCTTCTCCTTTGTATCCAAGTCTTGCTTTTCCTTTCTGCCTATGCAGATTTCGCTCATACAACTGATTCAAGTCTTCTTGGCTTTTCAGCATTCCTTCATTGATTTTTTTTTCGGCGTTTAGGTCATCCACCAATCTTAGATTGATTTCCTTTTTAGATCTTAGTTCTTCTCTTGTGTTTTCTATTTCTGATCTTAGATTTAGAATTTCCTCATTTGTATGGGAGATCTGATCAATTAGGTTTTCTAGCTGAAGGGTTTTATTTTGGACTTCATTGTTCCTTCCATCTAATTCATCTTTCAACTTATTTCTTTGTTCTAAGATCTCACAAAATCTTGTTGAGTGTAGCTCTTGTTCTCTTTTTAATTTTCTCACTTCTTCCTGCAGAGACCCATTCTTTTCTAAGAGTTCTTTGACAGCATTGTTTGCTTCATCTGAGCTATTTGAGGGAAAAAGAACTTCAATCTTTTCTTCAATGTAATTCTGATCATTCATCTGATTTGCAAGTTCCTTCCTTCTTCTTAGGGATTGGGAAAGATGTTCTTTTGCTTCCTTAAGTTTAGCTATGGCCATTTTCAAATCTAGCTTTTCATTTTCAATCACCTTGTTCAGTTTGAATACCTCCATTGTCCTGGATCTTTGCTCAAGCTAGTTAAGCTTTATCTTGAGAACCAACAAAGCTCTGATACCAATTGTTGGAAATATTCAGGGATTAACCGAGTTACTGAGAGGGGAGGGGTGAATCAGTAACTTCAAATTTTCTTACAATTACAGATGTATTAACATATAGTTCACTTTTTTTTATGCATATAGAAAGCATGAAACTTAAAAGCATTCACAATAATGACACATAGATTTGGTTACCTAGAAACCTTCCAAAAAGAAAGTAAAACTAGGGTGGAGATGAAACCCACAAAGCTTTAGTACTGCAGAATAAAGTTGGCCAGTTAAGGCTTACAATTTGATCACTTCTGATGATCTGCCCTGTTAGGAGCAATAAGGATTGCTAAATCCACCTTGTTAAAGGATAAACATACAATGAAGTATGCACTCGGTAAAGAGATTTTACAAAAGACTGTTAAGTCTACCTGGTTAAAGGATTTTAATACTGATTCACCTATTAGGATGAAACAGTAGATCTCTTGCTTTGCAACTGGATTGCTGATTGAGATTCGCTGAATGTATTGATCACCTTCTGTGATGAATTTATCTTTGTTGTTCCCTATACTGCTCTAGCCCTTTGTAATTCGCTTATCTCTGCCTTTCCTTTTTTTTTTCACATACTCATATAATTACATCTTGACATTTTTACAACATTGTTTATATACAAGTCTAAACAATTAATTACAATTACAAAGTCGGCTTGACAAATAAACATAAGTGCCACTAAGTCGGCCCAAGTATGGTTACACGGTTCCTGCAAACTAACTTGGTGACTTTTTGATACTCGGCGTCCACTACATTACTCGGCATCGTCATGCACTCGGTAGAAGTGAAGGCACGGTTCATACTAACCACTCGGTAGGTTTTGAACTTGGTAAATACTGGTGACTCGGTAGACATAATGTTACTCAGTTTACACTGTCCTGCTCGGTTTGCATTATCTTGATCGGTTTACACTGTCTTGCTCGGTTTGCACTGTCCTGCTCGGTTTGCACTGTTCTGCTCGGTTTGCACTGTTCTACTCAGTTTGTACTGTTTTGCTTAGTTTACACTGTTCTGCTCGGTTTGCACTGTTCTACTCGGTTTGTACTCAGAATGCAAATAAGTGTTGTCACTAGTGGCAATTCTGCTTAATGCCAACAATCCCAGGATCATCTTCCTCTCTCTCGCCAGTACCATATGTGCACAAGCATCCACATGACCAACAAATATGGCCCCTCGAGGATTGACCATGGTCAACCTCAACTAAAGGAGTGGCACACTGAATGAGAGTCTGTGTCAGAGCACTAATTGTGCCTAGTGTGTCTGTCTCTACATGTTCCTTCACAGCAGAAGGAATACTAACATGAGCTGCCTGTGGCTTGCCAATAACAGGCCTACGTGCATTAAGGTCACGATGTGCCCCTTCTCGATCAAATGATGACCCCCCTCCTCTACCCTGAGAATCTAGAATGTCAAAATAATTTGGCACCTCTTTGAGTACAAACTCACAATAGAGTTTCCTCAAGAAATATATAGGAACTTCATGATTGTTACAAGGAGGCGCATCAAAGACCATCCACCATCTATCCCAAAAATTGTTTTTAATGTCTTCATTTGTGCACCAATGAATTGGGAACCTCTTTGTTGTAGTTCTAAGAGTATTTGCGTCCCCTGGTTTTTTAAATAGCAAACAAATGTCATCTTTTGTGATTTTTTTCTTCTTTATGTCGGCATAAGATAATTTATTTGCATAATATCTTTTTTGTTCTTCTCTTTTATCCTGCCATATATTAAGTTGCCCACTAACTGCGCTTACGTGGGTCAAGATTGTTTCTAATGATTTTGCAAGACTTTCCCGTCCCGGATTTGTACCTCTAGAATCTTTTAACCTACTAATTAAAGATTCTAATTCTTTTTGCCCTTTTTCAATTTGGTTCATCAAATTTTCTTGGGTTCCAGGAGGAGGTTTCTCAATTGTTGGAGGAGGCAATTCAGGTTCATTTTGTTCTTCATGAGGAGATGGAGGGTTTGGAGGAGTGTTTGGTGGAGGGTTTGGTGGAGGGAGATTATTTCTTCCTGAAAATTAAAAAAATTACATTTTAAAATCTTCACTATACAAAGAATTTAAACAAAAATAAATTAAAGCAAAATAAATTGCAAAAAAATTGAAATTTTAAAACAAATAAGAGGCATAAGTTGTAGAAACACTTACCTCTTCTTCTCAATCGACTTCGTTGACGCGGTGGAGCCATTTGATCAATGGATGAAGGAAAATAATAGCAGCAGGTGGAAGGCGTGCGCGCTTTGGGAGGTTTTCTTCACTGCACACGCAGGTTTGAGAAAGCAAAATGAGTTTTGGGCTTTCTCAAACCTGTGTTTGCCATTTATATTGGCTTTTTCAAAGCGTGTGCACACTATAGCGCGCACGCACTTTGTTTTGGATTGCCCAAGCCTAAGGCTTGAGCAACCCAAGCCATAGGGCGTGCGCGCTATAGCGCGCACGCGCTTTAGTGCGTACGCACTATGTGCGATGGGGGGCCAAAAAGAAAAGTGGCATCTTTTTGGTCCCCCATCTTTGTGCATATACCCAATGTATTATTTATCTAAGTAAGAATAAAGACTAAACTGGTAGGCTTAACCGAGCAAAAGTGAATAAATCTAGTTTAAGCCGAGTGATGTTAGTGTTGACCTAGCTAGTATATGCCGAGTAAATTTAGTGTTGACTGAATATTAGTTAATTACTGAGGAAGACAGTATTAGCTGAGGAAATAGTTTTTGAGGTGATCGAGCTTTCTAATGAAGACCGAGGAGTTGAACACTGTATTGACCTACCGTCAGTAATTTACATTTGAGGAATAATTCAGATTCCTAGCCGACATAGTTGAATTCTTGGATTATGTAAAATGTGTTGACTTTATTTATTGATTGTATGAAAGCATTTAATGCAGTGTAAAATGTTTTATTGTAAATCTATTAAGAGATTTGAGATATTTCTAGAAGGATAGACAAAGAACATAAAGTTGGAAGGATTCGATGAATTTGACCTAACCCTAAGATCTACGAAGGAGATTAAGTGACAAAAGATGTATTGACCTAATTGAGGAAGTATTAAGGAAACCTAAGCATGAGGTTGAAAAGAGGAGATGATGCTAGAAGTATTGTTGATGTTATTAACTGTCTAAGCAGAAAAGGCTGAAGGAGAAGTGTTGTGATTGCTTCAAGATATTTCCAAGAAGATCAGCGATGGAGATGGTAAAGGTTCACAGTCAGTAAGCCAACATATGTGTACAGAATTGGATCTGATATTTGCAAAGTGAGTTGTATGTTTTTTAGATCAATATTACTATTACTTTCTAATCATTGTATCAGTCAAAATCCTTTTAACAGAGGTTGACCTAACAGTCATTTTTATAAATCCTTTGAACAAGGTTTCATTCTAATGGGATGTATGTAAGTCCTATAACAAGGTGCACTTTTAAAAAAGTGGTTTAAATCCTTTAACCGGGTCACACCCGATAGTGTGTTTGTAACCTTTAACAGGGTTGGATTTTCACAGAGCTCACTTCAGAAGAGTGAAAATAATAGTAACATGTTACAAAGTGGTTTTTCCCTAATTGGGTTTCCACTATAAATCCTGGTGTTAATACTTGTGTGAATGTTTTGGTTTGAACATTTCTATGTTTAACAAGTTAGATACTATTGGATAGTGGACTGCACTATTATATGTTTTTGTTATGCAATCATTAATGACCGAGTAGCTGTTGGCTGTTGGATCTAATTTGTTGAAGAGTTTTAAAGTTTGTTTTATACATTTGGACCTGAGAACAAATGATTCACCCCCCCTCCCCCTCTCTATTTTTCTAAATCATATTAATAATTATATCCAATACCATAAGGTATAAAAGTGATACAACATCCTCTACACAAGTCATAGGGTATGTCACAGTAATCGAATACAAAATATAAGACAATATCTACAACTCTGAAGCATTGGTACAAGATATAATCATGAACATCAAAAGATAGGAACAAACAAGCCTCCAATGAAGAATAGGAATAAGGTAACATGAACAAGCATCCTCTAGCATCGCTACAGGAACACCAAAATCTCAAATGGTAAAAGATAACACTACCACCCAACTTCGTGGAACCAAAGGTCCACTCCCACCATGCTGAGGAGATAAAAAAACCCCACTTGGATAACAAACTCAATCAAAACATCTAAGAAAAGTTCCTGAAGGCTTTCTAACTCAAGGGTACAATCAACTAAAGATAAATAAACATCATGTAACCAAAACGTACCAAAACACCAAATAATGCAAAATAAACCACTAGGTAATAATGAGACAATAAGGACACACCACTAGAGGAAAATGCAGAAACTATGGGGGAAACTTAGGCTACACACTATGGGAGTGTTGTCACATGGACAACTACTTGAGTTACCCTGGACTGGTCTCTCTAGGCCCCGAACCCTCAAGCATCTATCAGGTTGAGTTACCCTGGACTGGCCAATCTGGACCCCAGACCCTCAACATGACCCATGTGGAACTAGAATACCCTCTCATGAAGACAAGGAATTATAATCATACCTACTCTCTAGGTATCATCGCATTCCTATCCTTAACCTATACAAGCACTCAAGATGTGGGCGAGGCATCAATGATCAATCTTGTATTTAATGTTGTCCCCAAGTTTTGTTATTAGGTTATCACTTATTAAATAACTTACGATAGGTTACCTTGGTGCTAGCCTCTTTGGGCCCCAAACCCCTATTGTAAGCCACTCCCCTAAAATGCACCTATTTAACCTCCCCTAGGCCCACAATCAATAAATAACCACCTAGGTTCCAAAATAATAAAATAATCAAATCTCGGTCCATAAAAGATATCAGGGACTCACACATTGGCCTAGACCAGACCATCGTAAAAAGTATGCATAGAAACATATGTGCATCCATAACCATCCAATCTCTAAATTAATTTCCCAATACATCATAAAACAAAACTCCAACATAATAGAAATCACTCCTGTAAGCCTCCGGTATACAATACTCCCCACAAAATTAATTTCCATAAAAATAAATAAAACATCTATATGAGAAACAACACAATTAAATTTAAAACCACATAAAGTCCTTTAATCTAAATGTACAAAGTAATACTAAATTAAAAAAACCTCTTTAAAATAAACCAATTTTAAAATAATTAAAGTAAAGAAAATTAAATAAAACAATTTATAAATTAAGAGAAATTAAATATTAAAAAGAAATCTAATTTAATTTAAATTAAAAGTAAATTAAATAATTAAATAATGTTAAATTTAATTAAATTTAAAATAAAGAACAAATAAAATATATTTTTTATTTTTTTATACCTAAAACCATGTACCAAGGGGGGGGGACTGACCCACCTCTCCCTCTTGCCCTACGACAACATTCCTGCCGTGACAGTAGTGATTGTCATAGGCAGCCCACTGCCGCACGACAATAATGGCTACCCTCAATACTACACTGCTACACGACAATAGTTGAATAGCAAAGCAACGATCCAATGCAATTAAGCCATGTCTCTGCCTCAAAACCAATACCCAAACCATTAAAGGGAGGAGGTCGTGATCTAAGGAGGTCTCTCATCTGGCTAGCCTTAGTGTTCTCATGACCAATTGCAGTGTCCTTCCTCCTAGGACTCTTGGATCTCTGTCTCTCCTCATTCTAAGAATGATGTGATTCCTCTCTCTTAGCCCTGTTATAGATAGGTAGATTCTCCAAAATAGCTTGAAGTATCTACCTAGTATCAAGTCCTTTGGAATCACCATGCTGCTCACCACTCTCCTCATGCACACTCTCAACTCCATGACTCACAAGAGGGCTATGAAGCCTACTCCTTCCATGTCCTCTACCACAACCTCCACTACAAACTCTACCAAAAGATCTAGTCTCAGTGACCATCTTTCCTACAACATCCAAAAGAAGGTTAATATCATAAAATCAATCAAGAGTATAAACACATGATGCATAGTCATAATAGTTTTGAATAAAAAGTGTTATATGTCTAAGTTTGGTTTCAAATTTGATAGTTTAGACATCTGATGGGCACACAACTTCCCAAAGTTCCCAATGTAGAAACTCGGGTTCTTATACCAAGTGTAATGCCCCGCCAGGGAACCCATGAGAATTTAACCTAATACAAGTAACTATGTTTACAGAATAATTTTTTTCGTAAGCATTTACAAACAATGATGATAACAATGTAGAAGCAATACAACCATGAGATACAAACAAGTACATAAGCACAACTCAATTACATTTAACTATCCTCGAGGGTCCCATGACGTAGAATTATGTAAACAAAATAAATATTTAGATTAAGAATAATTAAAATGAACTCATAAGAATAACAATTATATCCAATACCATAAGGTATACAAGTGATGCAACATCCTCTACACAAGTCGTAGGGTATGTCACAGTAATCAAATACAAAATATAATACAATATTTGCAACTCTGAAGCACTCGTACAAGAGATAATCATGAACATCAAAAGATAGGAATGAACAAGCCTCCAATGAAGAATAGGAATAAGGTAACAAGAACAAGCATCTTCTAGCACCGCTACAAGAATGTCAAAATGTCAAATAGTAAAAGATAACACTACCACCCAACCTCGTGGAACCAAATGTCCACTCCCACCGCACTGAGGAGATAACAACAAACCCCACTCAAATAACAAATTCAATCAAAACATCTAAGAAAAGGTCCTGAAGGCTTTCTAACTCAAGGGTACCATCAACTAAAGATAAATAAACATCAAGTAACCAACACATAACAAAATACCAAATAATACAAAATTAACCACCAGGTAATAATGAGACAATAAGGACACACCACCAAAGGAAAATGTAGAAACTATGGAGGAGACTTAGGCTACATACTATGGGAGTGACATCACACAGACAACTACCTTGGACTGGTCTCTCTAGACCTTGGACCCTCAAGCATCTATCGGGTTGAGTTACCTTGGATTGGCCACTTTGGACTCCAGACCCTCAACATGACCCATGCAGAACCAGAATACCCTCTCATGAAGACAAGGAATTCTAATCATACCTACTCTCTAGGTATCATCCCATTCCCATCCTTTACCTATACAAGCACTCAAGGCGTGGGCGAGGCATCAATGATCAATCTTGTATTTAATGTTGTCCCCAAGTTTTATTATTAGGTAATCACTTATTAAATAACTTACGATAGGTTACCCTGGTACTAGCCTCTTTGGGCCCCAAATCCCTATTGTAAGTCACTCCCCTAAAATGAACCTATTTAACCTCCCCTAGGCTCACAATCATTAAATAACCACCTAGGTTCCAAAACAATAAAATAATCAAATATCGGTCCATAAAAGATATCAGGGACTCACACACTGGCCCTAGACCAGACCTTCGTAAAAAGTATGCATAAAAACATATGTGCATCCATAATCATATAATCTCTAAAATAGTTTCCCGATACATCGCAAAACAAAACTCCAACGTAATAGGAATCACTCCCCTAAGCCTCTGGTATAGAATACTCCCCACAAAATTAATTGCCATAAAAATTTAAAAAATATCTATATGAATTCCTTTAATCTAAATGTGCAAAGTAATACTAAATTAAAAAAAAAGTCTTTAAAATAAACCAATTTTAAAATAATTAAACTAAAGCAAATTAAAAAATAAAAAGAAATCTAGTTTAATTAAAATTAAAATTTAATTAAACAATGTTAAATTTAATTAAATTAAACAATGTTAAATTTAATTAAATTTAAAATAAATAATATATAAAATATATTTTTTATTTTTTTTACACCCAAAGCCATGCGCAAAGGGGGGGGACTGGCCCATCCCTCCCTTTTGTTGCATGACAATAGTTATGACTGGTATGATAGCCGGCTGATGCTGCAACAGTCTTTGGCTACCGGGGGTTGGGGTCCCCGCCCCCCAATAAATTTTATTAAAAAAAACTTATAATTTTTTTTTAAACATTTTTTTTAAGATCAAAATCTTATTTTTAAAATGAAAATCACCCAATTCTGGGATTTAGCAGCTATGCCAAAACATACTATTTTTTTTATATATAAATATAATTGAAAAATTAAACCAGACATAAATACAATTAAACCCACACGCACACACCCACACGCACACACATATATTGAATCAAAAGGAAAGGAAATTAGGGTTTCTACAAAACAAACATCTATTGATTTTCAACCGAACATGCAATACCTAAATCAATCTTTTAGTAACATATTGAACAAGAGATATTAATTTTCCTAAGATTTAATTCTAGGTTTCTCAAAACACCCAAAATGAATACCAAATCAATCAACATCAATTTAGTCCAATTTTCACAGCCACACCCAAAATCAAAATCGAAATCAATTTCAAATCAATCACATAGCAATTCCAGACACAAAGAATACAATCTTTCCGAAAGGAGAATTTGCAAAAATACGAGGGTTTCAAACCCTACCTCAACCTACACTTGAAAAATCTGAAGCCAAGAAAGATCCAAGCCAACCTTCAAAATCCAAGCCTTCAAACAATCACAAGACAATGCCCACCAAAACAAGCTTTCCCAAAAACCTTCCAATTCTCCCAAAGCTCCTTCAAAACCCATTAGCGTAATGAAAATAATACCCAAAATCCCTACATTTTTAAAGAAAACCTATCCCTCATATGGTTTCCAAAACATGCAAACTCAAAAGCAGAACTCAACTCCCTCTCTCTCAAGTTGCATGATAAAATAACTCAATAAATAATGCACTTTTAAAATTAAAACTCGAACTCTACTCTTAACTTTAATTATAATTTCAATTTCACTTAACTCAAAAGTGCAACTTAAATTGCATACAACTATTTAATTAAGCAATAAATACTTTAGCACAATAAACTATGCAAACTAGTAAATCAAATATTAAATAAACCAACTATGCCCTTCAATTTATAATATGATTTAATAATTAATTAAACTCTTTAATCCAAATTTAAATTTTTTAACTTAATCATTTAATTAACAAAGGTATTTAATTACCTTTAATAATTAAATATGCTCTATAATTGAAATTACCACATTCATAAAATATAAATATTCAAACCTCAAAATTAATCCTAACTTAATTAACTAAATCAAATAATACACACAAGAAAATCCACTTGACTCCTAAAACTTGAAAAACAACTAACTCTATATCAAACATACACCAAGGAAGGGCTCACGAATTCATGTCACTTTGACAAATTCAAATGTGTAGAAATAGATAATTGCCCAAAATTTAGGACAATCAATGGCTAGGGTTAGGATTTGGATTTGTATGTTATCTCCCCTCTCTTATAACCATTGAGATTTTGCGATAGGGCATGCTCATCCTGACAATTCAAGGAAGTCGATGCTCGATACCTACAAACTTGCATAAAAGACAAACATGTACATACATGTATAATATAAACAAGCAATGGTGGGGATCGACCAATCGTGTGGATCTCGCAAGCAAGTAACTAGGACTCCGTCCCTCAACCACATCAAGAATGTCAAACAGAAAGGTAAAACATACACATTGACCATACACATGCAAGTATGGGGTCAGTAAAACCATGATCATCCATGATATCCTAACATATGAATCATCAAAATGAAATAACCATTACATATTAATAACATCATCATTTGCATTTAATCGACATGAAATAATTCAAAAGCATCTAATTTATAATTATTCAATAAAATGTCATACATTTGTAAAACACAAATATCTCTGAAATAAATAACACACACATGAAAAAAGCCTAAAAGAGTTTGGCGATAAAAGCTGAAAAGTAGACTATGGGAGGGGCATTACAAATCAATAGAAGGTATTGAATTTTGGCAATACACCATAAGGTGCATTGAATCTATATGTTTGGAGATGTGAAGAGTGGAATAATCAAATGAAGAGACAAGTGGCATTTGTTACATGGCTACAAATTTGAGATTTGATCCATGTGAGTGGAAATGATTGGTTGAAATTGGAAAACAAGGATCATGAAGTAATTAAATAAATAAAGGTATTTATTTGACCAATAGTAGAAAGGAGGATGAAAAATGGAGAAGTAAATATATGATTAATTATTTAATAATAGGATAGAAAAGTCTGATGAATTATAAATAAATAAAAAATACTTATTTAAATAGTAGAGAAAAAGGATAATTAATTATTTAAATAAATAATAAATATCTATTTAATTAAAAAGAATTTTGATTAAAATAGGTAAAATAATAAAATATTTATTTAATTATGCGAGGAATTTTTTAGGTGTCTACAAATATTTTTGTTGATCCTAGAAGGAGAGTGAAGTGGAAATAATCAGAGGAAAGGTGGAATAGGGTCAATTTTGATGGGATAAGAAAAAGAAATATGGGATGTGGAGAAAGCTATGTGTTAAAAGACTGCAAGGGATCCATTCTAGAAAAATAAAAGAAAAACATTTTAGAGTAGGAATGAACAAAAAGACCAATATTTAGATGGCCCTTATTAGTATGTAGTGTTTTCTAAAAGAAAAGTAAGGGTAATCTATTTGGAAGGAGAGTTCTAAAAGAAAAGTAAGGATAATCTCTTTGGAAGGAGTCTCTCTCCTAATTGTAAATGTAACAAGACATAATTGGATGCAAAATTGAGGCCTTCCTAAATGTCTCAAATATCCATCATGTAGCTAAATAATTTTTTTGACGAGTTTAAAATAACCCATGTGTATATGGTGGAAAATAGGTGGTGGACAAGTTTGCCCAAGGAATTTTGAATGCCGACACAAAGTTGTAATGATGGAAATAAATAAGGGAGGATATATTTCTGTAGAGTGAGGTAGATGGAGTACATGATAGCATAAGTGGAAATGAAGTTGAAGTAGAAAAATGATAACTGATTAATGATGAAGGGAAAGAGGTATGTTGAGTTTCATGAGAAAAGTGTGCAAAGTAATGAGTTGCATGTATTTGAAGGCCCAAGTGGATGGCACAAAGTGCAATGATAAATGAAACATAGGAATAATGTAAACACCAATCAAGATCACTAGCCAATAAAGGTAGATGAAGTTTTCAAGAGAGGTAATAAATAACATCCCGAGGTATGTTTTAAGACCAACTATATAGTTATCATTCATGCTATCAAAATGGTGCTTGGAAAGGAGTTGTCAAGGGAAAACCATAGGTATAGAATTAATATTGACATCTCATCCATGTTTCTGTCATTTTTTTTTCAATGTTGGGGAGATGAAGGAAATGATGGAGGCTCTCCACAATAAACTAATTTGGAAAATATTTTTTGGGGAGCTAGAGGATCTATTGACTAATGCTTTGGAAGGGTCCATGATTCAATTTCAAAGGGAATTTTACATTATTAGAAAGTGTGGACATGAGGTTGAAAAATTTTCAATCATTTCTTTAGATCCTATAGATTTTCCAAAATAAGAGAAATCACATTGAAAGGAGTCCTCTTCTTGAAGAGGATTTCGTAGCTAGTTTTGAAAGAAGGGTTAGGGTGGCTACAAGAGTTTATCAAATAAGAGAATTTGACAAAGGATCACATTAGGCGATGGTAGATGATGGGTTAGAGACAAAGGATGATGAGGAGTTGGTGGGTGTAGACTATAGTAAAATTATAAGTGATTAATTATGATGGATAGGAGACATGAAAAGTTTAGAGAGAAAAGTGCACCAAGTCAGTGAGTTGCATCTATTTAAAGGCCCAAATGGACGACACAAAGCACACCGATAAACAAAAAAGAGGAAGAATGGATACATTAGTTAGGCTCATTAGTTGGTAAATATGGATGATGTTTCTAGGAAAGGTAATAGAGAAGAGTCTGAGGTATGTTTTAAGACACAATATCAAAATAGTTCTTGAAAAGGAATTCTTGAGATTCAACCACATGTACAGAGTTGATTTTGACATCTACTCCTTGTTCCAGGCATTGTTACTTAATGTAGGGGAGATGAAGGAAATGACTAAGACTCTATGAAGTAAACTAATTAGGAAAAGACTTCTAGGGGAGCCAGAGGATGTGATGAATAATGTGGTGGAAGGGTTAGGTATCCTATTGTGAAGGGATTTTGACTATACCCAAAGTGTGTCCACAGTTTTCTTAGCTCCTACAAATCTTCAAAAGTATCGAATAACAACATAGAAGGGAGTCCTCTCCTTGAAGAGGATTTTTGAGCTGGTTCCTAGAGAAAGTCTGTGGTGGGTACTTGAGTTCATCAAAGAGGATAATCTAACAAAATTTTGTAGAGTGGATGAGGTGAGTAGATTATGATTCAAATACATAGGAGGATAAGGGGCCTACAATTTTGGACCATAATGAATGTGGGCTAAACTATCCCTAGAAGCCCAAGAAGAATATAATAACCAATAATATAAGCATGGTGAGTGAAGTGATATAATGGGGTAAAATGCTAAGTATTTTTTTTAGGAGGGGTTAATGCTTTGACCAGGAGCTATGAATTGGTGAGGCCACAAATGGGGGATGTCATCCCTAGTGGGATTTGAACCTTGATGGTGAGAACAACATAACAATTTGACCATCACAACATGCCACTATTGGCAAGGGTAAAATGCTAAATTTATTACTGCTATTGTTTCCCAATTTTGAATATTTTGGGGTTAAGCTATATATATGTTTGTAATATAATTGATTCCATTTTGGTAGTATAAGAATGGGTGAATTGGTGAAAGTCATAGTTAGCACATTACAACTTTTTAGTAATACACCATTTTGTTTGTAAGGGTGTTTGTTTGTTAGATTTAATAGAAATTGTGAATATTTTGCTAATTTTGGTGTTTGGGATGGTAGTATGTAATGGACATGAAAATAAATATGCATTATTTTTTATTTTGATATAATGGGTGCAACCCCCCTAGGTTGTGTTTAATCAATTAAAAAATTGATGACATGAATCTCACCATAATATCAATAATAAATGTTCAAGGCACTTATTATTTTTGTATTGGATTGTAAAATCGTTATTATCTATACTTTCTTTATTTAAACTCTTAGGTTGTAATAAGAATTGTACTTTTTAGTTCCATAATCTTTTAAATAAATAATATTTTGATGATTTCATTTTAAAAATTGCATGTTTTACTTTGACAACAATTTTTAAAATACCTCTTTAGTGTTGTGAAATCTGGATCGTCCTATAGAGAATATATGCGACTGCTGTAGTGAAATAGATTACCATTGTGATTGATCTTTTCACCAGCCATTGATATATATTTATATCTTTTGAATAGTCACGTCTTGAAGAGTCATGACCATATAATAATATGACAATTATGGTAATAACCATAATTGTCTACTATAACCATAATTAACATAAATATATAATTAACTACAATAATATAATATATATCATTGCATTATAATATTATCATTACTATATTAATAATATAATAATGATAATAATATAATATAAATATCACAACTCTTCATTATTAACATTGTATAATATATATATATATATATATATATATATATATATATATATATATATATATATATATATATATATATATATATATATATATATATATATATAACAATACGAATGAAGCTATCTCTTAACACTCCCTCTTAGCGAGTGAGTATTAAATATCAAAAATCTATCATGACATCCGCCATTTTGGGACGCACAAGTTAATGTAGTCTCGTCATGAAAATAGATTTGAATATCATGATCTCCGCACAGTCGGGACACACAATTAAGTAGTCTATCATGATATGGTTTCGTTATTACACATCTAGTAATAACAAGAGTCAAGATCTCCGCACAATCGAGACACATAATTAAGTAGTCTATCTTGACACTTTGGTTAACCATTTACAAGATCGTCACCTTGAAATGTTAACCCACACAGAAATGATCATTTTACACAATATTGCAATATACACATTTTTTTATATTTATTCATGAATAAAAAACCCATAGAGTCACTTTGACTCTTCTCAAAGGGTGGATCCACTTTGGTTCATCCAAAGAGTGGAAATCAAACTCTCAGTCATGACAATTTTAAAAAAACAACTCAATGTTGTCTAGCCATGAACATAGCACATCATGACAGTTTGAAACCAATAACTTAATGTTGTCTAACCACGATATAGTTAAAGCACAACAAGTAATAACATAGCGTTCAGGATACCTTCTTTTCACCTAATAAGGCTTTATTCCTCAACATACCAAGGTTATCTGAAGGTACACAATCTTCTTTCTAGCAAGACGCTTGGTAAGAGTATCGGTTGTTTGTTCTTTAGTGAGGATGTACCTCCACTGAATTACAATTGTATGCACAATCTCATAGTCTTGGTGAATTCAAAGTATACACCATCTTGACATGTTATACTCCCTCTGAATTTGTATGACCAAGATCCTGAGGTGCCAACTTAATTTGATTTTCTAGCTTCTTTTTCTGACATATAACCTTCTCACATGGTAATAACCATAATTGTCTGCTATAATTTATTGATTACTAGAGAACCAACAAAACATGGTTTACTCCCTCTGAATCAAGATCCTCGAATGTCACTAATGCAGATCTTTTAACTTCTCCATCTATCACGAAGGCATACCCTGTTTATATACTCAATTCGGTGTCACTGCAGGATGTCATTTCATACTTTCCTTCCTGAGAGAACCAATACGAATAATCTGAATAGTCATAAGGTTACATTGGCTAGCATAAGATGCATTTTGATCTTTCCCAAGGCCACAATATGAACACTCCCTCTTGGACTTGAGAGAAGATAATAAAGACCTCTAGTATTGTATCCACGTGCATCTCATCGGTGATTCTATCCACAAGTTCCCACTATTATAATCTCAGATTTGTTTTACCTTCAATTGTGAACTCTCTCTTAATCAATACGATTGAGATTGTCACAAGTTAACTGAACCATATTCTCCCTCTGAAGCTCAAGTTCATCAACTTCTTGACCTCTTGAAAATGTCAGACTTTCTCTGAATCTGAATTTTATATGCTTTTGTCCTGAAACTTAAATTTCAAATATTTTCAAGTATCTCCTTTCGTAAGGTGAGCCCATTAATACGATACTCGTACCCATCGTCCTTCTTCAAAACATATTGGTTTCATATTGATCTTTATGTTAATTTTCTTCTTTACAAATCACATCTCATTATGATAACTATCGATTAGATGTTGACTTCATACATTATCGGTATCTGATTATATTGGTTATTGTCCCACTTGTACTATCCCCTTTTTTTTTTGATTAACTTAGATAGTTGGGATATCTAGTATATCAATTTAATAAATATGCTATGTCTGATGCTACTCTTGAGATCCATTTCGATTTGCTACTGCTCCTTCCAAATCTTCTATATATATCTTTTCCTCATCGATACCTTTTAAACAAGGGCTATAGTGACACATAATATCTTTTAGTTTTTCTTTTGATACTGTTTACTATGCAGAGTTGATACCACTTGTAATGTCCCCTTTCGATCATATCTCAAAATTAAGGGACAATCAAATTGAAGTCTATAATGTACCTAATGTAGAAATATAATGCTATCGCTTACAGCGATATGGTATTGTCTCCACTGTGGAATTATAACCTTTCAATATATATAAGTGTCATTTCTACTCTGAACTGCTTATCTCTGCAACTATGGTGGGTTCTTTGATTTTGATTTCAGACTGATGTAATTAGTAATGCTGAATGGAAGGTGATGTCTCATGCCTCTATACTCGTCACCTTTCATAGTAGTTACTAATTTCACCTCTTCAACTTTAACCTTGGAGATTATAAATTAAACTTGTATGCAAAACTGATATCGAAATTGGTTTGTTATTCAAGGAATTTCGGTTATAATCCTTAACACAATCGCTGCATAACCATATCTAATTCATGTCTCTTCACAAAGTTAAATTGGCATTTGCACATTTGATATAATCACACTCCACAAATCTGGCAACTTCAACCATAAAAATATTGATTATACTTGTGTTGCCATTAATCATCGATATATTAACTAGATCGATGTAATTAAGTGATTCCCTGCTGCTTTATTGATTTCTTCAACTTAGAATAACCTGTCGATTAGTTCATTCATACCAATTGGACTGATAATCTTTCTTGCAATCGATACTTATCAAAGTGCTTAGTCGATATTGTTTAATTTATCCTCTTTTCCTAAATCCTTCAATGTGTTTGAACCAACTTCCATTTTGCGATTTCCTTCTCCCCTAGATGTGATGCTCTATCATTCTCTCCATGCGAGCATGTCAACCTCTCAGATATATACTCCAAAGAATCGTGCATATCCCTCCATTTGCGGGGTAAGACTTGCTAAGTTTCTTTATTAGCCGTGAGTGTTACTTCCTAATATCTTGACGTATACAATTTGTGTGATGTCCTTTACTCATTCATGGGAATCAACAACATGGATAGGGTTGTGCTCATCTTAATCATCGAAACCATCTGCTAGGTTGTCTTTACCATAAATTGATACTCCTAGCCGTCTATGTCCACTGATGTATATTTTAGTTATCATTCCCATGTTTGTTTACCGTAGTCATTGTCCATGCTTTCTTTAAGTCAATAGACTTAATGACTTTCATCTGACGGGCTCACGGGTTTGTCTGACTGTCACAACCCGGCATGGAGCCACCGCTTTGTACCGAGAAGTAACAACTTCTTCCACCACACTATTGTCATTCTCGGTCCTTTGCTCCACCGTGATGTATTTGCAATGTAAGTCCACCGAAACACCAACACGATCCTCAAGACTAGCCTGTGAATTGTGTAACGGTTCTTTAGACTGTTTCAATATATATAAGAGTTAACACTCAGAGTTTAACTTCACTTCACTGTCACATAGACTCCATTCCATTGGGGACTGCCACAAAACTGATTTATATAAAAGAAATGCAACTGGTAAAGATTTCGAATGCACATAGCCCATGATCTTGTTAATCCATCTTATGTTTGATGTGTTGTAAACAGAATAAACTTTGAATACACCATTCACGATTTTTAAGAATAGAAAATTTGCAAACCAGTAAAAGAAACATCGAACACCGTTATTCACATTACTATGATCTTCGACTATTTAATTGGTTGGTTGATTTTATATGTATTGATGTCTCTTCATCATTTCCTCGGTTCTACCAAATGAGTGACCTCCTTGCACGATAATTCTTTCTAAATTATTCGCTTAGTTCTATGATGGTTTTCTGATAGATGATATTCCTTCTTTTCTCACGCAAACATTTTGATTGTATTTTCTTTCATGGTTGAATAAGCTATCCAGCGCTGGAATAGGATGGCAGATTGGTAATAGGCATGTGCGTATTCTTACTTTGGGTGTGAATGATTCTGCTATTAATTTAGTTGATGACTATAAATCTATAAACTTCGGATTGGATTCTTAGTGTATCCATTCCAAACTGTGCTTCGCATCCTCTCTTTACCCATGTTCAATCTATAATACCAATTATGATTGGGATGTATGGGTGCTTCGTGTATCTTCCCCTTTCGATGTCCTTCCTCCCCATGTAATACTTTGCTCGGATATCTACTGTTCCCAAAAACTGTATTTTATTCTCTTATAGATTAGGCTCTGATACCATGTTGTGAAATCTGGATCGTCCTATAGAGAATATATGTGACTGCTGTAGTGAAATAGATTACCATTGTGATTGATCTTTTCACCAGCCATTGATATATATTTATATCTTTTGAATAGTCACGTCTTGAAGAGTTATGACCATATAATAATATGACAATTATGGTAATAACCATAATTGTCTACTATAACCATAATTAACATAAATATATAATTAACTACAATAATATAATATATATCATTACATTATAATATTATCATTACTATATTAATAATATAATAATGATAATAATATAATATAAATATCACAACTCTTCATTATTAACATTGTATAATATATATATATATATATATATATATATATATATATATATATATATATATATATATATATATATATATATATATATATATATATATATATATATATACGAATGAAGCTATCTCTTAACATGTAGTAACTGGAAAGCCATCAATCATAATTCCTAATTAACATTCATCTCCATAATTGGAGTAAAAAGTGAAACCAATTTAATAGATAAGTCATAAATAACATATATACACTTGTAAAAGAAAACTTAATCAATTCAACTCAACTTCGTGACTTCAATATCCAACTTTGTCAACAATAAGCAAGTAAAAAGATCCTAAAAACACTTTAAAAAAAATTGACAAGAAAGTCTTCAACATAATAACTAATTAAAAATTATCCACCATTATAGTAGGACAAGATTGTACTAAAACGTGAAACCAATTGATTGATAAATCATAAACAACATAAATACATGTGTAAAATAAAATCTAGGAAAAAAGTTGACCACACAAGTTGATCAATTCAATTCAATTCTATGAATTCAATATGCAACTTCATCAATAGAAAAACATTTATCACAAACTCCAAGATAAAGCCTTTAATCGACATGATATTTTCACAATATACAAAAATGGTTTTAAATTGTATCTAAGATCAATTTCAAATCTACTCTATCTTAAAAATATACATTACCCAACTCTATAACTTATATATACCTTTTAAATTTTTTAATTTTTTTAATTATAAGTCATCATTATACTATAAATTAAAAAAACATTGAAACCATCATTATATGAAGATTGAAAGCATGTTAGGAAAGTGTGAATTGCCCATGCTTATTCCACACCATATATTCTCCAAATTAGAAACAATAAGCATTAAATTACTCTTCTAAGCATTAATTGAACTCTTCTTAATATTTTCTTAGACTTTCATGCAAAATGCCTAATTTAAGGTGAACAACCAAATCAACATGAACTCAACTTGAAAGGCGGAGCAATATATGCTTTGAACATGGGTAGATTGTGTATCGACAACCTTGGATTATGTAGAAAAATAAACATCCAAAACTAGCTAGAATTTAAAAATTAAAATGAAAAATTAAATTGCTACTATATTACGTCGGCGCTTTATTGAATACTTAATTCCTTATCAAGTTTCCACTTTCCCATGTGAGTGTGAAGACAAAAACATTTAAGTTACACGTGGCGCAAAGGACGCGTGCCCAAATCAAAGCCGCATAAATCACACGTCCACGTGATAACGCACTTGCTCTGCTTCGCGCTTACGACATTCGGCCACCTGTCACTCCGGACGGCGAGTGGGCCCCATTAACTGCTGGAATTTGACGGTTTGTAGGCTGTCTTTTCGTGGGGATCTGGGCCTGACCTTTAGCTTTATTATTATTTTAAATAGATTTAAGATAAGTGAATTTTAATTAATTATTAGTTACATATAAGGAGTGCTGATAATTTTGAAATGAGTTTTATGTTTTGTCTTATTATTCAGAGTTACATTAAGTCTAATGCGCAAATTTAGTGATTTCTTTAAGGTGTTCACACTGTGCACATAATTCTCTTTTCTGACTCTCATATAAGTTTCTAATTATATTTAACGACCTTTATTTTTATGATGAACATTTGCACTTTGATAAATAGTATTTAAGCGTAGAAGTAAAATGTTATGACAAATTCTTGTCTTGTTTAGATAAATTTATTGGTTGATGAGTGTTTGCTAGCATATAATTTAGATTTGAATTTTGAAAAGGTTTATAATTTTATTATTATTTCGTCGTTTAATTCATTAGTAAATGAAGATTAGAAAAGGGTTTGTGTAATTCTTGAAGGGTTTCAATTTTCTGTATATATTAAAAAATTATAAAATATTGTACATTCACATATACTGAAATGTTTGTCACTATTCGAAGACTTCTATGATATTTAGATTAATTATAATTAATTATATTTATAGCTGAATATATTATGAAAAATAATATTTCTTCACTAGAATTTAAATAATATAGTTTAAAAGTAGATAAACTATTCTTCCACACCCCCCCTCAATCTAGTCCCCTAATACATACATACATACATACATATATATATGAATTTGAATGAGTTTATTTAAGTGGTAAATTATTAAAGAAAATGTAAAAGTGACTTCTTTTAAAGATAAGAAAACATATTATTTAAAATATATCTGCCAAATATTGAATTGGCATACCCTAATAAATTTGAAAAACATATTACATTCTTTAACATATACATACATATCAAATGTGAAATTAAGTGAGTCATACTCTAATGAATGTTGAATCAAATGAAGAATAGCCTAAAGGATGAGCCCAGATATTTGGTACAATTCTTAAATGAATTTGATAGAAGATGTACCTCTTGTTTGTTCGAAATGGATGTCAAAAGTTAAATTAGGCGTAATATAGCTCAATAAACAAAATTAAAAGTAAAGATACAAGTAAAAGCCCTAAGTGAATTTAATTGAAGAGATAAATCTCTCAATTACGACGTCTACGCCATTTGATGAAAGATATACCCCCGTAGCTATGGTATTTAAGTTAGTATTATGTTGAATTGGGTGCAATGTACCTTGATAAATAAGGCTAGAAATCAATGGTGGGTCTTAAGAAAATTTGAATAAAAAGATGTCTATTAGTCAGACCCAAGAGACAAATACAAGTGTTGATGAATTTGATGGAAGAGACTCTCCTCAATCATGGTTAGAAGTGAAAGGTTGAGCTTAAATAGTAAACATGTTGTTTGTTATTTTAGAGCTGAAACCTCTTCTAACTTTCAAAATAATAAACAACATATTAAATATTTACTTTTAGACAAAGTCAAGGGAAAACCTTAAGTTAATTTGATTGATCTTAAATGAATTTGGTACAAGAAATATTCTTTAATCAAGACTAAAAGCAAAGTGTAAATCTTTTGTAAATTAGACTAGAGCGCTACCTCTTGATCTTAATATCTAATCTTATTCGTACACTTTTTTCTTAATCAAACCATGTAGACCTTTGATTACCAACATTTCAAATCATTATGATTCATCATCAGGGTCTAAGAAGAGAATTGCAAATTGCCCCGATGATGGATCATAGTGTTTGATTTGAAATGATAACTAAAAATCTACATTATCTAGTCTAAAAAAAACGTATTGATAATTATAAACTATAGAAACTTCATAAATTTAATCTAATTTTTATATTAAATCTTAAATTAAGTATTAATATACATCAATAAATAAAACCAGAAATTGAAAATAAATCCCCTCTCTATTTGATGCTAAATTTGACCCTTCATAAAGATTAAAAAAAATAAAAAAATAAAATCAAAACCATGATAAAATTTATGAAAGAAATAATTCTCAAAACTCATCTTTAAAAAGGAGGTTATAAAATATATATATATATATATATATTTTATAAAATTTGTTATCTAAGCAAATAGGCGTATCATTGTTTTCTTTCCTGTCAGCGATAGTGCCCATAAAATTCCCGGTGAGGGAAATCAGTTGATTTAATAATTCTGCTCTGGACGTTAGCATGCCAGGTATCTGATATGAAGCGCATATCAAGCGCTTATCATGACGATGGCATGTGCAGGAACGTGAGAGCTTGTGAAATACGAGACGGTGGATGAGCCATCAAAATATTATATCAATATTTACAGAGTCTTCACGGTTCAGCCAATTATTGAAAAGATCAGATCTGAAAAGGGCACGTCTATTTATACCCGACTCAGCTCTGGAACATGCAGGCGATAGTTAAAGATAAGACAGACCCACAGAAAAACAGATCGAGATACCTAAACTCTCCCTTTCTCTAGGTATCTTGTTCTGCTCTGGAACATAATCATGGCGGTGAAAAACCAGATAGCGGCCATCCTTCTGGGAGTTGTACTGATAATCATTCAAACAGCAGCTGATAATGGCGGCGATTGGATCAGCGGCCATGCGACCTTCTATGGAGGAAGCGACGCCTCTGGCACTATGGGTAACTAATTACATTGAAAATTAAGCCAAAGATTCAAGCTTTTTGATTCGAGTGTTGAAAATTAAGCTAAAGACTCGAGCCTTTGTATTGTGTGTCGAAATTTTCAGCTAAAGATACAAGATTTTTGCTCTGTGGGTTGAAAATTGAGCTAAAGATTCAATCTTTTTGCTTTGTGCGTCGAAAATTGAGCTAAAGATTCAATCTTTTTGCTCTGTGCGTCGAAAATTAAGCTAAAGATTCCTGCTTTTTGTTTTGAGTGTGGAAATTTGAGCTAAAGATTCAAGCTTTTTGTTCTCTGTGTTGCGAATTCTAATGGGGATTTGGGATTTTTGTTCAGGAGGGGCTTGCGGATATGGGAACCTGTATAGCGCCGGGTATGGGACCAATACGGCGGCGCTGAGCACAGCTCTGTTTAATGATGGGGCTTCTTGTGGGGAATGCTTTGAGATACAATGTGATACTAGTAGAGATACGCAGTGGTGTTTGCCTGGAAAGTCGATTACCATTACGGCTACAAATTTCTGTCCTCCAAACTATGCTCTGCCGAACAATGACGGAGGGTGGTGTAATCCTCCTCTCCAGCACTTCGACATGGCGCAGCCTGCGTGGGAGCAGATCGCCATTTACAGAGGAGGAATTGTTCCCGTTGTTTACAGACGGTATCTATCTCGATCTTTTCGGCCATTTTTTTGTAATGTCGATTTTGGGCTTGGTGTAAACAGGGTACACTTTTATAGAAAAGGCTTACACATTTGGCAGTTTGTAGCTAAACCTATGTTACAGGATTCTAGTGTTTTTTAATCAGAAAATGTTTAGACCGTTTGCTTTTTGTGGTTAGTGTGATGAGGAGTTTTCATAGTGGTTTCTTTTGTAAATGGTTGGCTTGTGAGATAGATCGGTTGGGTTCGGTTCAACCTACATATTTTACGTTTTGGTTTGTTTTGAGAGTTCATATGGAATTATATTAGTTCTTCTAGTAGAATTAGTAGAATTTATTTATTAATGTAATTTCAAATCAGCTGTCTTAATAAGTCAAAGTTTAAGGTATGTTGTTTAAGTTTGGTTGATTGTTTTACTTTTCTTTTTAGAGATTCTTCAACTAAACACTTAAGCATTGATTGATTATTTTTCCCTTCACTTTCTTTCCTATCAAATTTCTTTATATAAACAACCCACATGTTAATAGAATGAATGATTCTTATGTGTTTATGGATTGTTTATGTCTTCTCTGTCTATATGTTGAGAGAATGAAGGATTTTTTACATAAACAATTGACATGTCGATTGGATTGTTTACTCTTCTATCTCTGTTTGTTGATGGAATCACATATTCTTCACATAAGCAATCACCATGTTGATGGTTATTTTGGACTAAACATCACAATCTAAGTTTTTACTTATTTATGTGGTCTATTTGAAATCACACTTGCTTCTCCAATAGGGCCTCACCTATTAGTATGATTTCAGATGAGCCACCTAAACAAGTCAAGGGTTAGAATATGTTGTTTAAACCAAATTTTGTCTTTTCACATGTTGACGAGACATATGATTTTTCACATTAATAGTAAATTTGTTGGTAGATTATCTACTCCTTTGCTCTCCATGAAACTTTCCTTAACACTCCATCAATCGAAAGATTATCTATCCTTACTCTAAGAGTATCCCGCATCTCATCCCAGTGATCCAATTCCCGTCAGACCTCGCATTGATCTTAATTTTTTGCCAAATTTTAGAATAACAATAAGTCCTTTAGTCTTAAGTGTTTTTTGCTAAATTTTGAGTTACTAATAGAACGAGATGTGGTGAGACTAATCTTTTAGAAACAATCACAACCGTCCCTAAACCAGAATCGACCTCAGAACCTATATGTGTAAGACCAAAACCCCTAACCAACTACGCCACCTAAAAGACCCTAACTGACATATTGCTACAACATATTAACTTAACTGTTTATGCTAGATGGTTTTGCTTTCTCTTTCACAGGCAACATTTTTATGGATATTAAATCCTTTTCCTTGTCATTTTTTCTGTTGCAGTGTCCCCTGCATGAAAACTGGAGGCGTCCGGTTCACCATAAACGGGCGATCATACTTCGAGCTTGTGCTGATCTCGAATGTGGGCGGGAGTGGAGTGGTGAGCGCGGTGTGGATAAAGGGATCCAACACTGGCTGGCAGACAATGTCCAGAAATTGGGGCGCCAATTGGCAGAGCAACTCCTACTTGAATGGACAGAGCCTGTCATTCCGGGTCACCACCAGCGACGGCAAAACTCTCACCTTTAATGACATGGCGCCCGCCGGATGGTCATTTGGACAGACCTTCACTTGTCCACTGCAGTTCAATTAGCAGAGAAGAGGGTAATAAAGATCCAGGCGCTTTAATGGCGGCAGCAGAGGCGAGCTAAATCTTCGTTGCAGCAGCCCGCTGTGCTTGGAATCCCCGACTTTGTATACTCGCCTTCCCTCTACAGATTTAGGAATCCGTGTTTTCCCCGGCTTCATTCATTCCACTGTATAATATTGTTTCTAGCGATAAAAAAATATAGTATCGCTTAAGTCCTTCGAGTTTAATAAGAGATCGAATTGTTTCGATTCTGAATTCCAGATCTGCCCTTTCAAATCTCGCCAATAAACATAATTTTATGCTAAAGACTGACTCTTTGGCAAATCTTTGTGCAACAGGTGTAACTACAGTGGCAACAGAGATGTGGGCATATTAATAAAACTAATATCATTTAAAATTTAAAATGATAATTATTTAAAAAATATTACTGTTAATTTGTATTTTTATATATTGAAGTATACAAATATTTATTATTTTTCTATCAAATTATATAATAAGTATATCTATTATTATAGTAATTATAATTCTTTAAAAAATTAAAAATTAAAAAAAATATAGGGAAAAGAAAAAAATAGTTGTTTTATAATGATATAATTTATATAAGGCTCTGTTTGGTTGCGGGAATTGAGGCGGAATTAGCATTTTTTAATTCAGAATTTGTTCAATCTGTAGTTTAGTAGTGCAAAGCAGAATTGGAAGAGGGAGATGTATATCTTCATTTTGGCCCAAAATGAGCATGTACATCTTCCACTTGAAAAGGTGGAATTAGAATTACATCTTCCAATTCCAGTTTTTTGTAATCCACATTTTGTAACATTTCAGGTCTGTTTGCAAAAATATAAAATTTTGGGTCTGTATGCCTGTTGATATTCATCGTAACATTTTCCCCTCTTTTGCAAAGCATTTGTACAAACGACAAAAAAGGTTTTGTAGGAAGGACAACAAAAGGGTTTGTTGTTGTGAGGATGACGACAATTATGTTCTCTGCTATGTTGTGAGGATTTTGAAAGCTATTTTCTCTGCTACTGTTTGGAGTTTCTTGATTTTGAAAGGGTTTTGCATTTCTTTGCTAGGGGTCCATGTAATTTAGGCTTATGATTGTTGGTTGAAAAGACAATTTTAGAGTTTAATGCGTTAGTTTTGAGCATATGTAGTGTCCTTTCCTTTCTGCAGTGGGACTGATTTTCAAATGGACTAGTGTTGGCTTCACGATCAGAGTCTTGTTAAAACCCTCAATTCATTGGAAAAAGGTATACTACTTATTTCGGTGCCTGCATGAGGGAAATTGTGAGAGGGCATGACTGAAGCTCTGCCAATTTGAGAATGCAAACAATGATAGTGAAGTCCAGACCATTTGCATAAATTTTGTTAAATATGGAATTCAATGTTTTTCTCTCGAACTATGTCTCAGTCACCAATAAAAAGTAATGCAGGTGCGAGAACACACATCATTTTCGGCCCCGCGCACCTGCACACTTATCATTTTGTATGCCTTGGATTTAATCGTGCAAGTGCAATTTAATCTGAGCGGTTGATCTTGGAAAAGGTGATCGACATTTAAGACTTTTGAAAATAAGGCAACTGGGACCCACATTTTGCGCACATTGAAGAAACAAAAACAATGTTATGCCGATAGGAGTTATCGACATAACATTGCCCATCAGAACATGCCAAAAATCACCTAGCGAACACCCATGTTACACCGATGATGAAAACACACAATGTTTTCGCATCAGAGAAGCAAGAATAATGTTATGTCAATAGGAGTTATCGACATAACATTGCCTATCGGGATGGTCCAAAAATTAAAAATTAAAAAAAAACCTTACTCAAATTCCAATTCTATTTCCAAATTTGTGGAACCAAATGCAAAAAATGCATCTTCTCACTCATCTTATGCGTCAACCAAACGGTTCCAACTATATTCCGAAATTGAAAAACTGGATTGCAAACTTCCTTAATTGACCAAATCCAACAATAGATCAAATCCAACATTTTCTAATTCATGCAAGCAAATGGGGCCTAAATAATTCTAAAAATGAGTATACCTATTATAAGCTTTTAGTGCCTATTATGAGCTTTCAATAGTATAATTTGAATTGTATGAATATAATTTTTGGCCTAACATTATAATGTTAAATTATTAATTTGTAAACTTTTTAAAAAATTTATAGAAAATTTATAATTTTGTTATTCAAATATGGTATATTTGTAGTAGATCATTATATAATATAATTGTCTTCGATTATTTGATAGTATCTTTGTGTTATTATTTGTTTTCAAAATAAATATAGGAATAATAATTTAAGATTCTTAAAAGCTTAAAAGATATTTTAAGAAAAATGACAATGATATAAGAAAAATAACGATAAAAAATCTTAAAGGATATTTTAAGAAAAATGACAATAATACAAGAAAAATAATGATAAAAAATAATTAATTATTAAAAAAAATTCAAATATATTGAATAATCATATATAATAATTGTTAACCATAAAAGACTAGTTTAGACTTTTCTTTCTAAAATATGTATTCATCCACATGTAATGTCTTCAATTGCATACCATGCATTTTTACATCGCATAAGCCTCCCTTTTAATTAATAAAAAAATATGCAATATCACCCTTAATCTAATTACATTGTTCTTTTTTGATAAATATGACTCATTTCCTAATAGTTAACTACAATTCCTTGGGACAAATCTATCATGTGCGGATGTCTGCACAATGCACTAGCATCCTATGTTCAAATATTTGATTAATTTTGACCATTGAGACATTACACTGCCCATGTTTTAGCAATTTAACATTTGTGTCAATTAGCATCCTCAGCCACAACAAATTTGGGTCTCCTATGCTCAATTTGAACTCTCATTTCTACATCTTACTATTCATCTCTTGAATAAATCATCTTCTTCAATGCCAACATATTGAATCTTTGATCATCAAATTGAAGCCATTAAGGGGAGCTTTGAAGGTTGTTGGTTCTTCCTTGTAGCATTGGCATGAAGGCAACTCTTTCCTTACAAGAAACTTGTCTTCCTTTGTTGGAGTGGTAACCAGTGTCTTTAAATCTCTCTTAGCCTATTATATATTTTTTAATTTCACAACTTAATCTTTATCCATTTCATTCTTTGTATTTCTTTTGTCCATTAACTTGTCTTGGTTGTCCACATAGGTGGAAACACTAAAAATGGGTTTGACTAACTATGGAAAGCCACTATACAACCATCCCCAATATTTTTTTATTTCTTTGACATGTGTAAGTTTCAAAGGGAGGTCAGCTCATGAAGGCCCTTGTGAATTTAAAGATCTCTCTCTCTCTCTCTCTCTCTCTCTCTCTCTCTCTCTCACACACACACACACACACACACACACACACATTTTACAATTTGGTTTTATTTAATACATGATGTTTGTCTGACTTATCTATTACAGTCTATTATTTTGTCACGTGAACTAGTATTTCTAGACCTTAGGTTCTGTGTGGATTACATTGTTATCTTTTCTATAGACAATTTTTTTTCTCTCCTTATGGGATGCCAATGCATTGTACAAATGTACAAGGAAGAGAGTTAATTGAGTTGTCTTTTTTGTAGATAATTTTGTTTTCTCTCCTTATGGGATGACAATGTACTGTCTAAATGTATGGGGAAGAGAGTTAATCGAATTGTTTGGAAGACCACTATTATCTATACTTTTTGTTCCCAAAGTCCCAATAATTTGATTTCGCCCTATGATCACTAAAACTTCAAATTAAGTAATTGATACTTGTTAAGCCCAAATTAGGTTGTGATTACCTTCACATAAATGTTTAAGTGTGATGTAAGAACTTGAGTTTTCAAAGGATTTTTATCCTTCATAGTAATTCACTTTTCCCCCACTCTACATTTTGGTGAACCCAACATGAACACTTCATTTTAAAATAAGCTTGTTCAAAATAAAAAATCCCTATCAAAAAATAATTTTTACAAATTTCCTTCTGATTTTCCTTGAGGATTGTTGGATCATGTATTATGTTAGGCTCTTATGAGCTTCACAATCTAGTCTACTACTTTTGGGAACATAGTTTGAAGAAGTTTACAAACCTTGAACACTTTCAAAATTAGATGTAATCATAGTCTTCCTAGATGAAGACTAATGTTGATAAATAATCCTAACTCTCATAATTATGTTCCTATATTTCCAAATTATTTACCAAATTCTCCCACTAGGTCTCCTTGTTTTGTAGATCATGAGGTTTCTTCCATGGTTCCTTTGAAAAAATCTAGTGATTGAAGGAGAACCCGCGAGATTTATATCTTGAGTTTTCTTAATTGAAACTCTGTCTATACTCAAGTAGCTCTTGTTGTTAAGAATTTGAGAAATTTATTCATCTCAAAATAAAAAATCCTTAAGAGTTTATATGCAGTGCAATATATAGTTGAGAAACATGTGCCTTCATATGCATCAATTGTGTCTCAACCTCCTAATGCTCAATAAGACATTATCAATACTCTATTAAATGTGTTTATACTAGAGATTTTTGTGCATATCTAGTTGAAACTAATTATAGTACGACTCATCTTCCTTCCAATAATCCTATCAACACTATGTCTGTACCTACTTCCATCTCATCTATCAATGTATTTTAGCCTCCCTTTAGGTATCATGTGCCTAATCCACTTGTTTCCATTGTTCTTGTTTCCATAGTTAAATCCTCCCTTGTCATGGATAATCCTCATCGACCAAACTCTATCCTCAATACCTTATTGTAGAACGTGGGTCAAATGTAACCTCAATCAACTAATTTAACCAGTCTTTTTCCCAACCCACTCTTCAACCATATTATTGGCAAAGTTCCTGAACACACCTATGCCCTACAGACTAGAGATGACAATGTTTTAGAAATAAAATGGCAGGGGAGATCCAAAGATGCATACATATCTTTTTTCCCTGCACTCTATAGTGATCTCTTGTATCAAGACCATCTATTGGAAAAACTATTCTCACAATCTTATAAGGATACCACATTAGAGTGGTTTTTCTTGTTACTTACAACTTGATATTTAATTTTTTGAAGTTAAATATTTGATTGCATTATCATTTTCAAGCTAACATTGAAACTATAGATACTATCTATAATGGTCAATCCCCAACCTCATTTCATATTCTAACATTTCTCATGATGCAAGTATACCACAAACACACATTAAAACACAAGAGGCCTTGCTCAAAGTTTTATTCACCCCCACACTTAAACACATATTAGCCTAGTGGAGATCAAAGGACATGACCCCAAGTCACTCTCAAGAACATCAGAGTACATGAAACATGACCACACACATTGCATTTGGAGTAGATGACCCCACATGGTATAAAAAGAGAATAATCTTAAGCATATCATGAGAACTTTCCAAAGAAATGATTTTCTAACAGGTGTCAAAGAAAGCATATTTTCCAAAAAGGTGATGGTGATTCAATTAGAAAAGACATAGCTAGCACCCATATTGGTTACATAGCAAAAATAAAAGGTGCAACTAGTATCCATGCTGAATGTGTAACAAGCCAATCATGTCAAAATATTTAGCATGAAAATGGTTGTAACTAATGTAATGATGAAAAACATTATCAGTTCCAAACTACGAATCAGGATGGGTTTGATCTATAAAACCTCAAGCTTGCATTGTAACAAGGGACTTTTAGGATCAAGACTTTTGGAGTTAAGATTTGAAAGTTTTGAACTATGAGGATTCAAAGGATTAATTCATAGCAGTTTGGATTCTTTAATTTATGGCTAAATGCCATAGTTTATCAACTTAAGATGTATGCTATACCCTTTGTAACTTGTGGTTTGATTTCTAGCCTTAGCATGTTTAATCTTAATGAAATATGAAAAATATGCTTGTATATCCTTCCTTCTTTTGTTAATCAGAGTGTTCAGTGCTAATATCTTTTATATCTAGTCTATTTTACTCATATTAGTCTCTTCATCTTCCACTTATCCTAAGAGGGAATAGATAATGTAACTCTTTTACTCTTCTATTTTTATTTAACATGGGAGATGAATTGTATCAGTTATAGCCCACTTCTTAGGAGGATAAACACCAAATTTAGTTGTGCTCTTAGAGAATCCTAATTGGAGCTATTTATGTTTGGTATAGAGGGACAATCCTGAGTGTCTCTTTTTTAGTTTCCATACAAAAACAACCTTCCTATATCATGTCCTTCCTTACGAAGATTTGTACAACCCTTAGGAGGTTTCTACTTTTATTCAGATCCCTGTAGATGCTTTCCACGACTAAGATCATAATATTACATTTTATGTCCTAGAGACTTTACTGGTTTTTTCTCAAGTGACCAATAGTGAAGGGTCTATGGCATATTGTGTTTTTTGTATAAAGGTTGAAGTATCTAACTAGGAAGGTTCAAAGTACTATGAATATTGTCTGATGAATTACTAAAAGTGTTTTGAAATATTTGTATTGGAAAATTGTCTCCCTTAACTTATCTTTTTTTGTGAAATGTTCTTTTTACTTTCCCATCAAATATGAAGAGTAAAACCTTCTAAAATCCTAAAGGTCATTTCACAAGGCGCAAAATGTCTCTCTCCTGTGAAAAAACTTGACCATCTTTTTTTAGGCGTGAGCCTCTTAGGGATCAACAATATTTTTTGGCATACCCAGTCGGATAATTTGAGTATCATTGCCAAAGTTAGTGCACCCATTGGCTTCTAAAAGCTTAAAAGATAAGCTATTAGTGCATTTGGTGAAGCTACATGTATGTATGACTTTTCCAAAAGTTAACCATGAGCTAGGATTTTCAAGTTTCCCCTATTTGGGCTTCTTCTTAGCCATATCCTATTGAAGGGTATAGTTTACTCAATCTCTATGAAATGCTATGGGATTTCCAACATGAAATGAGAATGATTAAGATAGAAAAGAAAATACATAGTACCCTATTTTTTTAGCATGATCTTGTCCATTTCCTTGAAGAAGATTTGTTCACTTAGATGAAAGTTTATGAGGCCAAGTAATTTCATGTTCATAACATGGTGGAGCCTTTTTGTTGAACAAGTTAACCCTAATTTACATATGGAAAGGAGAAACAAAAAAGAAAACATATGAAATAAGAAAAGTTCACGTGGAAAGTAAGAAGTTAATTTCCCTTCTTATAAGGAATCTCTCTAAAAGGTATGTAACTTCATTTTAAGACTTTGATATATATATTTCTAAGACCTTCTTGATATAAGGCAGCCCTACATGAAATAATTTGGACAAAATAATTTATGAAATATTTTAATGTTAATAAGTAACAAATTCTTATTACCTAATGAATATAAAATAAATTAAATAGATAATTTATAGATGTATATATATTCAATGTTTCCTTCCATCTCTAGACCTTTTTCTATGTAATTACAATATATGACAATAAAGATAATTAAAATTATATATATATATATATATATATATATATATATATATATATATATATATATATATATATATATATATATATATATATATTAATGAAAATCAACATTATATATTAATATTTGTAATGTATTTAAGATTATAATACTTGCTTAACTAATTCTTTAATCCCTCACTAATACGACTAAGAGAATAGGGAGTTTGTGAAGGGGAGAGTAATCTAGTCATAGTGAGGAGAAGATTCCCCAAATGAACTTTGTTCATGAGGGAGCTTCTTGGAGACTGTTTCTACCCGAGCACAATAATTCTACCATCTACATTAGGGTTAGTGATTGGGAGAGGATTAAGGTATTGAGGGTTAAGTATGTATTGTTGCTAAATATTAATTAGATGCATAAGGACATATGATAATTATTGGGAACTAACACTCTCCTAGTATTAAACATTATAAGTTCCCATCCTCAAGTGTAATTCAAAACCCAATCAAGGAAATTTTAGAGAAAAATTAAGTAAGGTCCCAAAGGGATCATTACAAAAGGGGTGGGCATTACACATCTCTAGTAGACTCATAAATGACGATGACTTGTCTAGACAAGTGTCAATTGTTCATGGACATAATTAGGCTTAATAAGCCTAAGTGTGTGTGTGTCTGTGTGTGTTGCCTTGCAATAACATATTTTTTTAAAAATTGAAACATAGATTTAACTACTTACCTCAACATCAAGGACAATAAAGAGAATGAAGGTAAAGGTAGAGGTTGAACCCCCAAATGATAGCATATCCAATTAGTAAAAATGAGATTAACAAAACAATTAGCTCTAATTTTTTTTCGATCGCCAAGCAATAAGATGGTATATAACAAACCAAGATCAGACATAAAATCAAAGGGTAAACATAGATCCAACACAATTTACTACAAACATGAACGAGGGAGTCAAGCCAGTCTAAGGCAAAAGACAAAAGAAAGGCAAGACCCTTGGTACTGCTCATCAAGAATACACTATGAGCACACAATTCCCAGAGTTCCCAATGTAGAGAACCTAGCTTTGATACTAGATGTAAAATAGAGGTCTTGAGTACAAGACAAGATATAGTCATACAAAAAGGCACTACAATGTGTAAAGTTTTATAATACCTTTCCATTTGATTTTTTGAGTTTCATGTCTTTTAGACTTCTAGTTGTGCAATGTTGCATAGCAACCGTTTGACCTAATCTTGAGGTTTGCACTCAAGAGATGTTATATGTTGTATATGTTTAATATAAATGTTTCAAAAAATTAAATTCCATGTACTATTAGTTATGTTTAGTTTATATCCTCGTAGGTTCCTTGGTAGGGCATTGAAAGTTTTGAATAAGATAGTATCAACATTCATTCATTAGAAATTAATTAAAGGTAATAAATAGGTCATAATATATTTCATATTAGGAGTCACATCAATTATTTTATTAAAATATTTTAAAAACTATTAAATTAGAATATTATTTGAACACTAAACATTTCATTAGAAATGAATTAAAGGTAATAAGTAGGTCATAATATATTTCAAATTAGTGAGTCATTTCAATTATTTTAATGAAATATTTTTAAAACCATTAAATTAAAATATTACTTGAACACTAAACATATTTAACAAAAAAAATGGATCTGAGCCCTTTGCATACTTATGTAATCAAAACATATTTAACAAAAATATTTATGAATATTTTTAAATTAAAGAAATCACCTTATGTTAATCTTTTGACTAATTTTGATTAAAATATTAATAATAAAAGGTAAAAAGATAATTTAATAAAATAACTAATTCATTAATATTTGAAAGAACATTAGTAGTTTGTGAAATTTATTCTAGTCAACTACTAATCATATGAGCAATTATTAAGCATTAAATAACATTTAAAAAAAGCAAGGTTAAATATTATCAAAATAAAATAGAATATAATAATGCATTTTAGGGAGAGAATAATATAAATATATTATAATTGAATAATTTTCAAATTCTTTATCCCTTGACTATTATTAGAAATATTTACTAATTGATAATTTGATGATAATATACTTTTAGACAATAAATATTTATAAACATTAATAATCGATAGTATTGGGGTTAGGAACTAATCACATGAAGGGCCATCAAATATTAAACATTAAAAGCTAATATATATCAAATTTATTCATTTGTATTACACTATAGTTGGTTGTTCAAGATACCTAAATATTATCTAATTCATAAGTGAAACATAAGAAAAAGTAGTTGCAAGGTTGTTCTTATAGCCATGGTGAATCTTGAAGAGGAGTAATAACACTTTTGACTTGTAAATAATTTTGAAGTCCATAAGGTCCAAATTCTCTTCCGATTCCACTCATCTTATACCCTCCAAGTGACCAATCACCTCCCCCTGTAAGATAACAATTGATCCAAACAGTTCCTGCACGAAGAGATCTTGCAACTCTATTAGCTACATATATGTTTTTAGTCAAAACTCCAGCTCCAAGACCATATATTGTTTTGTTTCCTCTCTCAATAACCTCTTCTACCGTCCTACACAAACCACATTTAAAGCATAAGTTAAGTCTTGCATCAACATGTTGTAAAGTGAAAAATATAATTTTTCATTAGATGTTAATGCTTTATATATATTGAAAAATATCATGTTAATCTATTTATTAAAATTCTTACTTGAACTTTAAGATAGACATGACTGGGCCAAATATTTCTTCCTTGGCAATCCTCATATCGTCCTGCATTATATTTTATTACAATAGTGCAATGTTATAATTCAATCCATGTTAATTAGTTAATGATAAACTGGAATATTAAAATAATTTAAACGTGCAATTTGTTAGGAAGAAATTACCTCAACATCAATGAAAATTGTAGGTTCAATATAATAGCCCTTTCCACCCAAGGAATGACCACCAATTAATAATTTCGCTCCATCGATCTTACCATACTGAATGTATTTTAGAATTTTATCAAACTGAAACTTATTGTTCTGCAAAAAAAAATAAAAATTTATTATCATAAATAGATGAGAAAAAAATAAATTTATTTTAAAATAATTACTATGAACTTATAAAATAGTTTTAAAATATATTTATTATTACAAAAAATAATACAAAATAGTTATAATGGGATATAAATGAATTATTTATGTAAAGTACATTATTTTTATTATCAAACACTATCACATTAATATAGAATTTATAAAACAATATTAAAAATATTAAATTAATATTATTAAAATAATACTATGTGAAGATATGGTATATTATTGAGGAATTGTGAAGTGCCTTCTCATAATCTCATATTGAACAGCCACATGATTTAGTCATGTATGAAAAAAGAACATGAAGATCTTATACAATTTTTACTTGACTTATGTGGGATGACAATGTACAACTATTTACTGACCTTATCTTTTACACTCTCCTTTTTCACACATGATTTTCTTGAGCATCAAACTATTGGAAATGAGTAGGATTTTCACATTATTTGAATTTCATGAGCAGATTAACCCATCTAGAAATTTGAATGAATGATTTTGAGAAAAGGTTTAAGTGAATATTACATTATTAGGAAATTTCATAGACTTTATCTTTCATCAAATGCTTTAATGACGCCTCATTTTATAATATTTTATGATAGAGGAGATCCATCATTTTGTATAATAGCTTTCCAAACTATATGCTTAAAAGTACTTTCATAAGGATATGTTGCTAGACTATTTCTTACATCTTGTAAAAAGCAAGTTTACATATTGGGTCATTTTTTCTAACTCGAAGGCATCTTTTTGAAGATTTCAATTTCTCTTATTTTGATGATCTTAATCTTATTTGTTTCTATATTTGCATGTTATTATGATCGTAGATTATGTATCTATTTTACATGCTTATATTTTTGGGTACTTAACTCTCATCTTGTGATGTTCATATGTTCACCTATGATAGATTGTTCTTATGTCTTATGATCTCATGTTAGTGTTATGTGCTTAAATCTTATGGTATTACATCCTATAATCACATTTTTACAATGCTTCCATTTTACATATGCTTATCATGTGATTACATCTTATGTTTAATTAATTTTACATAATCTTATCTATAAATTAGGTCTATTATAAATTATACATAAGCCTCATTAAGAGAAATATTGTGGGACATCCTATTTTCTCTTTTGCACATGAATTCTCATTCACATCTAGTTATCTTATCAATTTTCATCAAATGAAGTTATTCATGACACTTAAATGACATGCTTATTCAATTTTACAAGGTTGAATATATATTTCTTCTCTCCTTTAACTCCACACATTCATTGTAAGCAACAAATTGGAAGCATATAAGTCACTAATGTTCATTTAATGACTATGATTACAATGATTATATCATGAATTATGATGGTTCCCATGATATCCAATGAATATATGTTTCTTTTTATAGGGTTCCACAACCCGAAAAAATATCAAATTTTTAAAAGGATCCCACCATGCTCAATGGAATCAATTTATATGGGGTTCCACCATCCCAAATGGATATTGGTTCTTTTTGTAACCTCCTTTGCAACCCCTATCTCTCTTTTTACTTTTGTTTTTTGTTTTTTGACTTTGTCATGTAGTTGTTAATCGTGCTTATTTTAAACGAATATTTTATTAATTAAAAGCCAACACAAAATTCTATGAAAGAACTCATAAGATCCAAGGACCTTACAAAACAAAACAAAAAGTTACACAATGAGATTTGCAAAAAATGTTATATTACCATTAATAATATAACAACTATCTTCCTAAGACAATCCTTAACTACTAGTTGCCTATGCTCCTATATAAATAAGACAAAGGTTAGGGATAATATTTGGAGCTTTTAGTTATCTAGAAGAATTGGCCTATTTAATTTATAGTTAACTAGTTGAACTAAACTCCTTGAGAGCAGCTAACTAATTAAATATGTATACTTAAAATAAAAATATATTACTAAATACAAATAACATGCATGAAATATAGGACAACATATTATTATGGTTACAAATGTTGTAAGCTTATAATACACAAAAAGTAAATGCCTTAAGTGGACTTAACTAATTAGGTGTAAAAAATAGCCAAGAAGGTAAATGGTTAGATAATAACCCCATCCACACTAACACCCACCAAGTATTCTTTGATGCAAAATAACTAAATGCATCATGGCAACTAGACATGATGAGGTACCCTAAAAAATAACTCTCCAACACTGATAAAAGGAGAAAACATATGGGGAAAAAGTCCTCCCCAAAAGAGAAGATGAGAAGGACTAAGAAGCCTCATGTAAAGATGTCCACAAAAAACTATGAATAAGAAGATTTGAACATGAAGAAGTCCATGAAGCAAGAGAAGTTGCAAACAATTGATAAATAATAGTTTTTACACTAAAGAACCTTCATTCAAATTACAACAAAGATACAGATCATAAAAGTACAAATGTACACAAGTGGTCCCAACGACACCACTTGAACAATGCTCAAATGGTTACATGACAATAATCTAATAATAAAACATATAGATGACATGCAACTCTACATGAGTGACTCTAATGGTACTACTTTAGTAATGCACATATGAAAACAAGACCACAACTAGTAAAATACAAGTCTAAATAGTCTCAATAACTCTAATAAATTAAAAATATATAGAAAACGGTCTCTATAAATATGCATATATAAGGGTCTCTATAAATAGTGTGTATCTCATCACACTAAAATGCATGGGTAGCCAATCATTGCATCTATCTAAAATATAGGAATAAAGATAGATACATAACTCATGCTCTAAAATGAAACCAAAGAAGCATTGGCATAACTAGTATGATACCCCCTATTATGTTGACAAGGTAGAGGTATGAAAATGGTCATTTGAGACATGGTCACATGAAGGTAAAGAGGTTGTGATGGCTAATTCAAAGCACACATGATAAAATACCCTTGTGCAACTTTATAGTAAGTGTGAGTACAAGAATGACATAACACGATGTGCAAGGCCTCCAAAAACATTAATGTAAGGTGCACACCTTTATTTCAATATGTGTACAAATCTAAAAGTTGGTATTATATAATGTGTACAACTTTATTTCATATAATCAAATCACAATTCATAATTAAATTAAGTTGTAGTATTTGTTATATTCACTAAACCTAATTTTTATAAAATAAAAATCATTTTACTTTACAAATATAAGATATTTTATTAGGAGAGGAGTATGCTCATAAATAAATTGACTTGAACATAAAGAGTTGACATGTGATGGACACTAAAAGATGTTATATTATAGTTTGCATTATTTTTTATCTAACACGCTTAAAAATGTTGTCCTTTGAATTATATTCTCTAGGGTGATAAGTACTTTCTTCCATTTTTTAATAAGTAAATACATATAAATTTAATAGTAGAATAAGAATCTTTACTATCATGGACGAGGAGATAAAATTATAATGGTGGAATACCTGAGGACCGTGATCAACTCCTCTTTTAAATGGGTCACCTATCACTTTCTTCTTTGCTCTTTCTACAATTTTCTTCACAAATTCATCATACACACCTTCTTGAACATACACCCTTGAACCCGATAAGCATACTTGCCCCTACAACATTAACCAAATAAATTTTAATTTTATTTTGTAAAGTTCTTGTAGATAAATACTATATGATACTATCAATAATGTAATGACTAAAAACTTTAAAAAAATCACAAACCATGCTTATAAATGTAGCAATGCTAGCAATTTCTACAGCTTCATCCACATTAAAATCATCCATTATAATCAAAGGCGATTTTCCACCAAGTTCTAGTGTTACGTCTTTCAAATTACTTTTTGCTGCAGCCTCCATAACCAATCTTCCCACTTGAGTTGATCCTGTAAATGCAATCTAAACAACAAATATTTTATTTTTTTTACAATTACAAAATTTAAAATAATATTACAAATTGTCAACTTTACATATATTACATGAATATTTATAAATAATTAGATAGAGTTGACAAGCATATCTTTTGAAAATTATAATATGTTTTCAAAATAAATTATGTGTTTTCTTTAAATCATATGATAATAAGTAATTTTTAAGGATAAATATATTATTATTTTAAATATGAACTGTTTATATGAATAAAGGTTGATGTTATTAAATAAATGATAAATTATAAATAATTGGAAAAATATATATATATAATTATTTTATTCAATTATAAATTACAAGTAATTAATACTTAGATCATTTGTTTTGACAAATGATATTTGTAACACTTATTTATGTGATAAAAGATGTAGAGACCTTTGAGGAAAAATCACTTGGTAAAATGGAAACAACAAATTCATGGTAACAAGATTTTATAAAAATAAGTTTTATTAGTCATTTATAATTGAATGAAATTATATTATTATAATGTCAATAGGAAAATAATATAATTTTAGCCAACAAAACGTTATAAGATTATATATATTTAATAAGAAAGGGAATTTATATAATATATTGATTACCATCTAAGGGATATTTGTGACTAAAAACATGCTTGAGAAATGCTAAAACTCTTGAATTGAAAAAAAAGAGTTTATCTAAAAATTCTAATAGTTTAATAGTAGAACACCCCAAATATAACATTCTAATTTAAATCTTACCTTAAATTTATATAAAATTAGAATAATATTACACTTAAACTAGAAACATAATAGAAAAATTAACCACACTCAAATCACTAAATGAATTTTAATTCTATATATTTCTTAGCATATCCAAATATGTACCTTGTCTATATCCATATGACTGGATATGGCAGCACCAACAGTTTCTCCAAAACCAGGGAGTACGTTAAGGACACCAGGGGGAATTCCAGCCTGTTTTAATCATAAAAAATCAGTTAAAAGATAATCATTTCTCAACATCATCTACTTGTATAAAATTCTAAAAATAATATTAAGATAAATTAACAACCCTTCAATAGAATTGACTATTGTCCATTCAGAAAATAAAATGTAATCACACCCTTAATGTAAGTCCATTTTTAACTGAACAAATGAATAGAAGCCAACTGCAATTTATAAAATTTGTATAAGATAGACCTGCATAGATAAAGAAGCAGCGTAGAGAGCAGTTAAAGGAGTGTGCTCTGCAGGTTTGACAACAACAGTGCATCCACAGGCCAATGCAGGACCGATCTTAAGGCAAAACATTAGCAGGGGGAAATTCCAGGGTATAATCTGACCACATACTCCAATGGGCTCTTGCAATGTGTATCCTTGGTACGGCCCATTCATCTTTAATGTCAGTCCATGTATTTTATCAGCATACCCTGCAAAAATCAACCTAATTCATATCAACAATCTGATTCTCCTACAGTCTTAAAACATATTTTTTACTATGGTAATACTAATGACCCATACTCTCATTTGCTAGGTTCTGGAAACACTCTTTTTTCTTAGCTTAAAAGAGGGATTAAATTTGATCTTAGATCTGATTTTCTGTAGGAGAGATGATCCAATACTTTGCTTAAGTTTATCAATTTTTTTTGCTACATCAGTAAGTTTTTTGGTCTAAAAAGACCCAAAATAAAGTGAGACTTATTGGTATGCTGATGTGGCATCATATGATTAGTTGTTTTCAAATCTAAAGAATACATTTCATTCAATATGAGTAAATCATCAACAATAACAAGAAACGTGCTCAACTACTAGATCCTTTCTCCTCTGGTATATCCAGTTCAAAGAATCCATACCCACCTTTTCCTATTAATGAAAAGGCTAAATCAAATTGTAGACCTGATTTCTTATATTAGATACCTAATTCAAAGAATCCATATTCTTCTTTTTCTTATTAATGAAAGGGCTAAGTCAGATCTTAGGCCTGATTTTCTATTTTTGAATATTTAGCTCAATTTTCAATTTTTAGATACCCAGTTCAAAGAATCTATACCTTTTTTCTCTGATTAATGAAAGAGCTAAATCAGATCCTAGTTCTGATTCCCTATATTGGATATCAGTTTCAATAATTCACATCTTTTTTCTCTGGTTAATGAAGAGGCTAAATATCCTGGATCTGATTTCCTATGATCCATACCCTTCTTTTCCTAATAAATGAAGTGGCTAAATCAGATCATAGACCTAAATTTCTATATTAGATATCCAGTTTAAAGAAGCCATACCTTTCTTTTCCTGATGAATGAAAGAGCTAAACCAGATCAAAGACCTAATCTCGTATACTAGATATCCGATTTAAAGAATCTATACTTTTTTCCCCTACTAATGACCTGGTTAATAGCCTGTTTTCTTTTTTTTCCCTATTAATGACCTGGTTAATAGCCTGTTTTCTTTATACTGGATAAGTTAATCTGAAAAAAAAAATGTTTCAATATATGTATGATAGTTTTCAATTTTAATTATATCTTTCACCGATCCATATTACAAATTACAGTCAATAATACATCGTCAAAAAGATACCTGCATAATATCGCAGAATGCCAATAGCCTCTGGCAGATCCATCATATTAACCAAATCCAGAGGTTTTCCCACATCCCATGTTTCCAATGTTGCAAGCTCACTGGAATGTTGTTCAAGCAGATCTGCGTACTTGTTAAGTATGCGGGCTCTCTCCTGCAACACAGATTTACAGGGTTTATTATTCATTATTAGAAAGGGAAAATGGTAAAGTTAGCTTTCCTGAACTGACCTGGCCAGACATCCTAGGCCATGGCCCATGGTCGAAGGCAGCCCTCGCAGCTTTCACAGCCAAATCAACATCTTCTTTTGTGGCTTCTGATACGCTCGTTATGACTTCCTCTGTTCGCGGATCAAAAGTCTCAAATGTTTTCCCTGCACACAGTTGATTCAGTTTGATTAATATGTTTATGTGCTTTTAAAGGTCAAAACTGGTGCAAGTGTGCAGCACCAAAAATGGAAGGAAAAAAACCTGCAGTCAAAAGAAAATGTTTTTAGGAAATTGCTATGTACATAAAGACAGTTAACAGGATTCATTATGGCATTTATGGCTATACTGATGAGGAAAGTCAAAATTTCAATTAGGTAAGGTTCAGTTATGAAAGTACTAATAAATTAATGCTTTGTGTTTATGAATTCAATTGTGTAGCATTTATTTTTTATCAATGTTTGGAATCATATTTTATGATCAATGTGTGATCCAAAAAGTTGATGCAAATAAATATTCTGCAGTTCAATCCAGAAGCATAAAGCATTAGTCAGTATGAACTGCGAAATTGTCCAAGATTTTCATGATTTTTAAAAATTGGTTTGTCAAGAGTCTTTTAAAGATCAGCAGACTCGCTTTATATCCAGTTGTAATATATTTTTTTTTGTTTTATGTTAAAAAAATATGGAATTGTGAATATAGTGGTCTATGGAGGTTTATTAAATTAGTTTTATATGATGTTTTTATTGTTTAAGATTTATAAGAATTTTTAGAGTTAATGATCTTATATGTTTAAAATTTAGATTAGACTATTTATATTGCTAAAAATTTAATACAAAGCTGAATCACATAAAATCACTCTTTTATAGAGTTTGTTCTTTTTTTCTCTGAATTATTTAATCATTTTTTTCTAATTCATGAATTGATAGGTATAGATGGTGTTCTATAAGATAAGAGGGTGAACAAAAAGAGCATCCATCTGACTAAAAGAAAACTGAAAGAGCTCCTTATATATAGATATGGCAAATCCCTAGATGGATATAGATCTCTATAGATAGAGTAGGCTATATCTATATGTAGGAAGTTGACCCCCCTTTACTCTATATATATGATATGGGGCCCTTAAATTATATATGGAGACCTAGATAAAATAGGTTGATAGGTAATGATAAGAGGTTTGTAACAAAAATAAATATTATTTTTGTCTAGGCAAAAAAATGGGTATGCAAGATGTTGGTTGTAAGTTCTAGATGTACTTAAATCTTTTATAAGAGTGACCTACAACTAAATGATTTATGGTTAATTTGTAAAATGAAAATACGTATTATTTTACACATTAAAATGTTAGTAATAAGTTCTATATGCTCTTAAATCTGTTATAAGAATGAACAAAAATAGAAAATATTCTTAATAGAAAATATTGTTAAATGATATGTGGTTGAGTTGTGAAGTCCCGATGATTTGTAAAGAACATATACAAAATTAAAGACGGATGTTGGAACACCTAGACAAAATAGAAGTGAGGATGGGGATAAGAAGGTAATTACTGAAATAAATGATATTCTGGTTGAAATTGAAAAATGGGTATGATAGATTATAAAAGAATGTGCGTACATTAGTTTACATATTAAGATGTTAGTTGCAAGTCTTATATATACTTAAATCTTTTATAAGAACGTATCAAAATAGAAAATATTCTTAAATAATTTATGATTGATTTGTGAAATCTTGATAATTTATAAAGAATATATACAAAATTAAATCTTACTCAACATCTATACCTGATAATAGAAAATATAAATTTCTTGATGAATCTAAAATAAGAAATCAAATGACTTCTAATAAATTTATAAAAACTATTTTTTTCAAAATCACATCTTGTTAAGTTGTATAAAGCTAACCCTACAAAAGAAGAGACTGGATCAAATACCCAATATTTTCTGATTTGGCAGCACAGTCAACCTACTACAAATAATAGCAAGAAACAACTATATATGTACCATAAACATACATTACCTGAAACCGAATCCACAAACTCTCCATTGATGAAAAGCTTTGTATACTTCACTGCAACAGGGGATTTCAGGGGCTGACCATCCTCCATCACCATTTTCCACACCCCTACTTCTGCTCCATTAGATGCAGGAGACGCCATGAAAGCAAAACTTTTTTCTTCTCCTTAACCAAGTTTCCTAGACAAACAGCTTGGAAAACTCAGATAAAATCATGGGCATATAAATAACAGATAGGGGATTCATAGCTTCCCTTCTTAGGCGCTCTCGTGCATCAACCGTGGCCAACTACTAGTCTGTGAAAAATGTCGCCTCTGACAGATCTGACAGAGACAAGTACTGTATTTCTTAGCAGGTGGAGGCCCAGCTTGACCAAGATGGGTGCAATTGTTTTATCCATTTTCTTGACTTTCTCGAACACCCATTTTACATCTGAAAGGGGTTTTTGAATTTAATAATGGAAAGAGGTCAATGACAGGTTCAGGCACATCAGCTTTTTGTCTGAGAGTTAAATTATTGAGGTTTCTGTGTATCTTATTGTTTTTGTTTTTACTTTGGTAAAGGTAAGTATATATTGTTTTTGTCTGCAGGAGCAGGTGAATCATGATGTAAGTGTATTCATATTATTAGTCTCTGCCGCTGCAAGAATCTTTGTTAATTTATTTGAAGATTTTGCTCGGCCAGTCTTGATTATCTCTGAGACTACTGGTTGGCACTTCATTATCACTAATTTAATAGAATTAATGTATTTGATTCTTCCGATTTAATAGGTGTTCATTATTATTCTTGTTATGTTCAAGCAAGGATAGATAACTTCATATTCGTGATCTTAAGCATATAGTTTTTGTTTTTCTTTGTTGAAGGTTGAGAGAACCTCTTAGGTAAGAGCCAAGGAGGTATCCATTCGGCCAAAATCCTCTCGGGACACAATCCGGCCCTCATCCCTTGTGGTGTCGGAGCCATGCACTTTTTGGTAAAAAAATAATTAGATAGAAAGCTAGGTTTTAAAATTTAAATAAGAATAATAATGGATATACTTATGAAATCTAAAGGATCAAATAGATTAACTCTATTAAAATATGATAGCAAGCATAGCTAACATCATTTTGTATATTATAAGATCTTGATTAATAGATAGATGAACTTTTGAGTGTGATTTCTTCTACCTATTCTTATTTGGTTGATAATCTCACACTTCAAATAAATAAAGATTTTTGATTTCATATACTACAAGGATTGTGTGTCTCATTCCTTGTGTGTCTCGTGAACAAATAAATATTCATGTGTTAATAATTTCTTCATCTAAAATTAGGGATGTGACTTCTTCCACCTACTCTTTTTTGGGTGATAATCTCACACCTCACGTAAATAAGCGTGATAAAGAAATTCCATAGACTATTTAGAACTTATCAATAAACAAATAAATATGTCAAACTATTATCTCTATTTGGATTTTGAAATGTTGACTTCTTCCAACTCCGTAGACTATTAGATCTCGCATAAATAAAGGTGATAAGGAAATTTTGTAGATTGTAAGGATCTTTGTTCAATAGACAAATAAATATTCATTTATGTCAAACTATTATTTTTGTTTGGACTTTATGGTATGTCTTCTTCTACTTGCATTTTTTGTGATAAACCACACTTCACATTAATAAATGTGACGAGGAAACTTCAGCTAGACTATAAGGATCTTTTTCAATAGGCAAATGAATATCCATTTGTGTCGAATTATTATCTTTGTTTGGGTTTAGAGATGTGGCTTCTTCCACCTAATTCTTGTTGGTGATAATCTCACACAGGTCACATAAATAAGTGTGACAAGGAAACACCATAGACTACATGGATCCTATCCAATAGAAAAATAAATATTCATGTGTGTTAATTGCTATTTCCATTTGAAGTTTAATATGTCACTTCTTTCACCTACATGTTTTTAGATGAGATCTCGCACCTCACATAAATAAGTGTGATAAGGAAACTCCATAGAATATGCAGATCTTGTCCAATAGATAAATATTCACCTGTCAATTATTATCTCCATTTGTACTTTGGAGTGTGACTTCGTTTGTGTACCTCTTTTTTGGTGATAATTTGACACCTTGTGATAAGTGAAAAGCATGTCTTGTATTTCTCTATAAACTTACTTAGTTTTATAGCCATTTTGTCTTGCATTTCCCCATGTTGTCCTATAAGTTACCACGATTATTATAGAAGAATTTATAATTAGCATGAATGAAAGGATTACTAGCACTTAACCTATTAAACAAGCATTAATTTGGGTATTCATGTGAAACAGGACACTTCATGAATGTGAAAGAGATTATGGAGGTTTCTTCTCTGATGTGGCTGAAGATTTTCATTCGGACCTTTTTTATTCCTTCTTTAGCATGTAATTAAATTGTTAAGTATAAGGTAGCGTATAGTTAAGGTTTAGTTTTTGTTTTAATCAGAAAATAGTGGCATGCAACCACTTCACTATTTTCGGCTTCACCAATGTAATTTCAGCCATACATCTTGAACCTATTGTTATGCATATTGTGTGTGGAAGTATATTTACATTTACATTGTGGATTTAGTCATATTCGATAGTAAGCATGTTATATAGATGTAATCAATTATTCGCCATGATGTTGTAATGCTTTGAATGATATGAAATAACTCACATCTAGAGAATTAATACAAACTTCTAATTAATTAGTTATTGTTCTATCACCAAAGTTGTGTAAATTCGATTGCTAGGTTACAAAAGCTCCTATTGCCAGGTTATAAAAGCTTATGTCGTCAGGTTATAGAAGCTCATGTTGCCAAAATAGTATTGTGTAATTCAAGCAATTTTTCCAAGAAATAAAGTATAAATATTTCTTTGTTATTTCAAGTGTGGTTGTGAATGTATAATTCAAGGCTTAAGCTTTTCATCAATTTTGTCTTCTATTAATTAGGTTGTTTTGAGAATACAATTAGCTGTTCAACTTTAGTGTGTTGGATCAAAGATAGGATTTCATTTATTTGTAAAGTGTGCTTCGGTTTGAACCTTAGATTAAAGAGTGTGTTTTAATTCAATTCTGAGATGCATTCATCCCCACTTAACTCATTATCTTCATTCCTTGAGTAGATAGCCACCATACCTTTCATCAGTTTACGATCCCGGATTGACACATTTAGATAAGAACTGGGGTAACTTACAAGCCAAACATAAGCATTCATTCTATTATAATCTTGAGCCACAGTTTTACCATAAGGAAACTTTGAAGATTACAAAGATCTTGTTCAATAGACAAACAAATATATTACATAATAGACTTCACCTAAGCTATCAAAGTCACCACTAAAACTTCATAAATATTTAAGTGTATTCATCTTATTAGTCCCTACAACAACAAGAATCTTTGTTTTAGTTTTTATGAATGTTTTTTCCTATTTGTATTGATTATCTTGCTACTGTTTATTGGTACTTCATTGCCCTTAATTCAAAAAAATTAATGTCTTGATCCTTTTAATTTCATGTGTGTCAATTATTATCTTTGTTTGGATTTTAGGGTGTAACTTTTTCCATTTAATTTTTTGATTCATAATCTCTACCTTTATTTCTTATACTAGAAGGATCTTGTATAATAGACAAATAAATATTCATGTGTCAATAATAGTTTCATATGAACTTTGGAGTGTGACTTCTCCCACCTACTCTTTTTTTAGGTGATAATTTCACACCTCACATAAACAAGTACGGTAAAATTCAACTCCATTTCATATACTATGAGGACATTGTTCAATAGACAAATAAAAATTCACGTGTCACTAATATCTTCATCTAAACTTCAAGGTGTGACTTCTTTTGCATGCTCTTTTTTTCGGTGATAACCTCACACATCATATAAGTATGATAAGGAAAATTTATAGACTATATGGATATTGTTCAATAGACAAATACATATTTATGTGTCAAATTGTTATGTCCATTTATAATCTTAAATGTAGTTTCTTCCAACTTGTTTTATTGGGATGATAATTACACACATCAGAGAAGTGTGATAAAAAAACTTCATAGACTATAAGGATCTTACATAAATAAATGTGGCATAGAAATTTCAGAGATTATAAAGATCTTTGTTCAACATAAATAAATATTCATGCATGTCAAATTATTATCTCTAGTTTCACTTTGGGTGTAACTTCTACCTACTTTTTGGGTGATAATTTCACACCTCACATAGAAAATTGTGATAAGGGAACTCCATAGACTATAAATATCTCACATAAATCAGTGTAATAAAGTTCAACTTCATATACAATAAGGATCTTGTTCAATAGACAAATAGATATTCATGTGTGTCAAATTAAATTATCTTCGTTTATACTTAAGGATGTGACTTCTCCCACCTGCTTCTTTTTCTAATAATCTCACACCTCACTTGAATAAGTGTGATAAGGAAACATTGTAGACTATAAGGATCTTGTCCAATAGATAAATATTCATGTGTCAATTATTATTGCTTATGGAATTTAGATATGACTTCTTCCATCTACATTTTTTGGGATGATAATTTCACACCTCATATGAATAAGTGTTGTAAGAAAACTACATTGAATATAAGGATCTTGTCCAATAGATAAATATTCATGTGTCAATTATTATTTCATTTGGACTTTTGGATGTGACTTCTTCCATGTACCTTTTTTTAGTGATAATCTCACACTTTGCATAAATAAATGTGACAAGGAAACTTTGAAGGCTAAAAGGATCTTGTTCAAAAGATAAATAAATATATTACATAATAGACCTCACCTAAATTATCAAAATAATCACTAGAACTTCATAAAATCATGAATCTAATTCAAAAGAATTTCAACTAAACACTATTAAAAAATAGAATTGAAAATTTGATAGATTTAACATTAATAATGTCTTATTAATTTGCATACATCTTTTATGTTTTAATTGGCTTGTGGGACTAGCATGATAAGTATAAAGTATTAGTAAATTTTGATGCAATCCGTGATAAGAATGGCAAGACAACAAAACTTGTTGAAAACTTGTAATGGAGGAGAAGCTTTATTTTGTAGTACTTATAATGTTCTAAATTTAACTTATTCATAAAATTATTCTCATTATAGGGCGAAAACAAAGAGCTATACATGCTTTGAAATTATCTCCAGTATTATCTGTTTGTCGATACTTCATTATTATTATTTTGATAAAATTAATGTGTTTATCTTTTTAATTTCATGTAAATCATTTTTTTCTTTTAGACTTTAGGGTGTGATTTTTTCTATTCTATTTTTTTTATAATCTCACATTTCATATAAAAAATGTGGAAAAAAAACTTTATTAACTATAAGTATCTTGTTCAATAGAAAAATAAATATTTATGTTTAGACTTGAGAAATAGTTTCATACCTCACATAAATAAATATGATGAGGAAAATTTATAGACTACCAGGATCTTGTTCGATGGCCAAATAAATATTCATGGATGTCAAAATAGTATATGTTGAAAGGGGGAGCTAGTTGGTGTTATTGTTATAGTAATCAATATGATTGTTGTTGTTTCTATCATAGTGTTGATGATGTTACAGTATTGTTGATATTGTTGATGCTTTTGTATGGTTGTCATTGATGGAAACATACAACTTTGGTGGTTGGTATGGAGCTAAGTATTTCTTATATGGTTTTGAGGTTCTAGTGATTCAGAGGCTAGTGCTCTAGATGGTTGGTGATCTGAAATATGTGTTCTAGTGATGTTTACAGTAATTTTTTTTTATCTAATAGTGGTATGTAATTATATGTGATTCTGTATATAGTGTTGATAGTGGTTTCATGCTCTTCATTGATTTATCATTTTATTCTAATTTGAGACATATTGATGTGGACCAGAGGCATAATTGCTAATTATGCCATCTCTTTTTTGGATTTTGGTTGTTGTGACACTTAGTTAATGTGGTCTGGTCCAATTTTCTTTCCTCCCCACCACAAGAATGTTTAGTTTGGACCTATTTCAAATTATGAGTCTTTGGCTAACTTTGTGATTCCATGTTTTAATGATCAATATAAATAAGAGGATGATGGTGATGGATTGAGTGAGGAAATGTTGATTGAAAAGTAGATCCACCAAACATTGTGTGAGGCTATGAAAAAGTGCAAAGTTGGGTTGTGACTAGAGCATATGTGATATTTCTGTTAGTTACTAGAGGAAGTGAGATGAGAGTTTCTACCAAAAGTTGTATTTTAGTGGTAGATTTCCTTCTTTTTTCTTTTTTCTTTTTTCTTTTTTCTTTCTTATTTCTTCTTTCTCATGGAAGTGAGCCCACCTATAGTGAGCATTCTAACAGTGAGCCACCCTTTGTAAAAATCACCTTAACCAGTGTCACCTTAACTAGTATTTTTTCATAAGAATTATCTTCTTTATGGTTTTTCCCATCTTCAGTTTCCATGTAAAAATATGGTTTTCATTCTGTATGGTTCATGAGTGTTCTTGTTCATGTTTATGTCTAAGTTGGATAAGTGATTAAAAATTTAATTTATTGGATTTGGATCCTATGAAATAGATAAAAGTTTTAATCAACAACTGATTTACCCCCCCCCGTTCTTAGTTTTCTGGGACATTCAACAATTGGTATCAGAGCTTTGGTTCCTAAATAGTGAGCTTAACCACTTGGAAAAATCAAATGGTACATATGTTTGATTACTGAGAGGGGGTAATCAGTAATCAGTGATTCTATAAACCTTAAAGAACTTTAACTCTGATTCAAATTGGTAAGATAAACTTTAGTAGTAATCAATAACAACATTAAATAAGTTTTTCAATCAACAGCTTTAAGTAATCCACAAATAACATGCACAATAAACATTCAACACATTTGACACTAGTATTTAATGTGGAAAGCCAATTTGAGAAAAACCACTGTGGGAATTGTCACCCACCAATCAAAATACTCTTCTGAAGTATGCTCGGTTAAGAGTCAATCATGTTAAAGATTACAATACACATTGTTAAATGTGATCCTGTTAAGGGATTTGTCTCAGATCTATTAGGATCTTCACCCTGTTAGGAGTGACCTGGTTAAAGAGATTTGAACACTCTTCTATAATGTCACCTCTTCCAAAGATTTACAATCAGACTGTTAAGTCCACTCAGTTAAGAGATTTTCCTGCTACAAATATTAATAAGAAATAATATAAAATTTTATCTATAAATCTGTAACTAATTCTTGCTTAGTCAGATCCCTTGTGCGCTCTTTGTCTTCACTTCATTCCTTCACTATTCATTAGCCTCAAAACTTCATCAATCTCTACTGTAGACTCATATTTCCCCCTTTTTCTTCTTCACTGCATCACTTAGTTACACATTAAAACTTCAACTAGCCAACTTGTTTTTCATTCGATTTTATCCTTTATGTAGACTTTGTTTTGACTCTTAATCTGCTTGATTAGGTTTTCCTTTGTTTATTATAAACCATTAGGTCATCCTCTTGAATTGATTCAATGAACTTGGCACTAGGTAAAAATTGTTATCATCACCTTAGAACTTGAAATTTTCTTGGAACTTATACCTTTACCTTTTGTCACTTAAATCTTTACCATAGATCATTACCTTGAATTTTCCTAACCGTGGATCTCTTTAACTAAATCTTTGTCATCCTTGGAATCTTCCAGATCATTGTGGCTAAATGTTGTTCTTATTCTTGTCTTTAATTTCTATTTCATGCTCAGTGCCCTTCCTTTTCCTTTAACCAAAATTATGTTTGCTTCACTCGGTAACTAACTCCTTGCACTCGGTGTCTTGGCTTCCTTTATCTTTACCAAAAATTACTTTACTTTTATCGAATGACTTCTTCCTACTCGGTAACTAAATTGTTTTCTTTGCCTTGTCAACTTTCTAGCCTTGCTCACTTGTCCAATCTCCTCTACCAACTTGATATCATCAAGTGTAAAGTAGAAAACAACCAAACCATTATTACCTTATCATTGTCTAATCTTTATTAGCTTCCCATTTAAGTTCTTAAACTTACTAACTCCTTCACAACTTTTCACTTCCTCTTTTTCCTTAACTCACTCAACATATATCATACTCCTAATGATATTGCAACTCAATATAAACCGAAAATAAATTGCTTGACATCAATGACAAAATAGCAACTGATCTGATCCTTCTACAATATTGTATACCTTTGATCTCGGGCTTCATCATCATCACCATCACCATCAGTTGGGGTTAACAACATAAATTTACTATTCCTACCTTTGACAAATCTGACTATGGTTTCTAGAAAGTGAAGATGAGAGGATATATAATTTCTTTGACTTACAAAACTTGGGAAAATGTGGAGAAATAATATACTATGCTAGCAAATGGACCTACTACTTTGGATGAGATAGATGCCTATGAAGAAAATGAAAGAGAAAGTTATGTTATCTTTAGTGATTTATCTAAAATTGAATTGGTAAAGATTGTTTATTTAGAATTCACTTATGAAGTTTGGGAAATATTGAAAAGAATCTATGAAGGAAATGACAAGGTTAAAATAGCTAAGATCGGCAAACTATTAAAGGAAGATATGAGAAATTAAGGATGGAAGAAGGAGAAGATATAGAAAGAAACTTTCTAAAAATTGATGACACTCTAAATGAGATCAAAGATCTTGGTAGCACTTTGGATGATAAGGATATGGTAGAGAAAATTTTGAGGACTTTACCAGAAAGTTACAGTGACAAGGTGTTGTAAATTGAAGAAACTTATGATCCAAAAAAATTCACTAAAGAATAATTATTTGGCACTATGAGCACATTTGAGATGAGAAAGTTTGGAAAAGACAAACCCAGATCTGAAACTGCTTTCAAATTGATAGTGGTTGATGAAGATCCAGATGATGAAAGCATATATGAAGCAGAAAGAAACTTTGTACGGAGATTGGAGAAAGGAACTGGCAAGTATAAATGTATCTTACCTCTGAAGTGTTTTATGTGTGGAAAGGTTGGTCATATTAGTACTACATGTCCAAAAAAAAGACCAAAACCAAAATTCAATAGGAAGGCCAATTATGTTAATGAGGATGCTAGTATCTTAGATGATGAAACAGAAGAAGGTGAATGCTTATTTTATGTTGTATAAGTTGGACCTGAACCTAAAGTTAATAATGTGATATCTCCATAAAGTAATATTGAAATTGTTACAACTACTTTACATGTTATAGGAGATAAAGATGAATGGTTGATTGATAGTGGTTACTCTAACCATATGACTAGTAAAAAAAGAAAGTTTCTAAAACTTGAAAAATATGATGGTGGTTCTGTTAGATTTGGAGATAATTATACTGCACAAATTGTTGGAATAATTTATATTAATTTTGATGGAAAAAATAATACTGACAATGTGTACTATGTGGAAGAATTGCATCAAAATATCTTAAGTGTTGGATATATGTGTGAAAGTGGCTGTAATGTTGTCTTTCAGGATGTTGGATGTGAAATCCAGAAGGAATCCAAAACTATTATTGGTGCAAGAAAAAGGACTAGATGAAATATGTATCTATTGGATTCTACTTAAATTGATTGTAGAGAAGGATCAATGCGAGAATAGACAAAAGGAACTCTCAAAGGAAAAAAAGAATCTTCTACCAGACTGTTGGATTTGATGCACAACAAACTTATGCAGTCCAATCAAGATAATGATTCTACATAGTGAAAAGTATTTTATGTTTCTAATTATCATGACTTGGATTACATTCTTAAGAGAAAATCTGAGATATTCAAAGCCATAGTAAAAAATAGAAAAATCAAACACTCAAGATTTGATAGAGAAGGAGTGTTTTTTAATAATGAATTTAACATATTTTGTGAGATACATGGGATTAGAAGATAGTTGTTTTATCCTAGGATTCCACAATAGAATAGTGTTATAAAGAGAACAAATTGGACTATGAATGAGGTAGTAAGGACTATGATAAAAAAAAAAAAAAAAACCTACCAAAATGTTACTAGAAAGAAGCTATACATACAGTTGTATAAAATATTAATAGAATTTTTCTCTAGAAGAACATAGTAAGAAGCAAGGCATACTAATGTAATGAAAAGATTCTAAAAAAAAATGTTGAAAGGGATAATGAAAACCTTTCAAATGACTCTGACATACAAGTTGGATATGAATCCAATGAGTCTACATGCAGAAAAAACTTAAGAGAAGAATAGAGAAGAGAATTAGAAAAAATAAACTTAGGACTATGAACACAAAAATAACTCAGAAGATTAGATCACAGTTGGAATTAAGAATAAAGAAGTCATTACCAGAAGAAAAGTTGCAGAAAAGAAAGTTCTACTCTCTAAGAGTAAACCTAAGATAGTTGAAGAATCTCATCGTGATCAAAGTTGTATGAATGCAATAAAAGAAGAATTGGATCAGATTGAGAGAAATCATATTTTGTATCTTGTTCTTAGACTAGAAATAAATATCGTTGAAACTAAGTGGGTGTTCTGGAAAAAAATGAATGAGGATGAAAAATTGAGAGAAACAAGACAAGATTGGTCTACAAAGGGCACATTCAGGGTAAGGGCATCATTTATTTCTAGATGGAGCCTATTAGGATAATTTTGGCATTTGTAGCATTCAAGGATTTTGAAGTCTATCAAGTAGATGTGGAGTCAACAATTTTTAATAGAAAATTAAAAGAATTAGTTTACATTGAACAATTGGGAGGATTTAAGTTGTCAAATAATCCAGACATTGTCTATAGATTCAAGAAAGCATCACATGAGATACAAAAATCTCCTAGAGATTGGTATGGAAGATTGGATAAGTTGATTGACATGGTGTGAATTCTAGTGTTTTGGTCTAGCTTGAATGATGATAACTAATCTATAAGAGTTTTTCTATGACCGCAACAAGTTTGGTTGACATGTAGGAATAGTTTCAATGAACAAAAGAGTGTTATGTGCATTGCTTGGAGCAGTTTGTGTTTGATCCTCAATTGGTGATGATGCAGTCAGTTGTGGTGGATCTCTCCATGATCCAAGTGGCTTAATCATGTGGATGATCTGATGTGTGATAGTGGTTTTCTTTTATAGTTCATTGTTCGAGGTGATCAAATCTATCAAGTTTTGGAAGCGTGTTGGGAAAGTCAAATAAAGTTTGACTATTCTTGTTTTTTAAATCAATGTGTAATAAATCTTATGGTTGACCTAAATTTTTAATTGAATATTCTAGATTGATAATACATTTTATGATTCAAGGATTGAGCTTGAATGTTTGTAATGAATTAAATTCAAATGTAATACATTTTGTAAGGAAGCTAATTCCCTAATAAACATTTAATGTATTTATATGTAAATTGATCTTATTCTACTTACATTTGCATTTTCAAGGCTCCTATGTATTCCCTACCATCCTTACCCATGTCCCTACCATGTACTATGGTACATGAAAAAATATTGCATTACTTCCATATAGACACATTTTATTTAGTTGCATTAGTATCATCACATAGTTATGTCCCTTTTTGTTCATACATTCAATATGTATTATTCTTATATTTGTGTTTCTTTCATCTTTACAAGTCATCTCATTGTGTTGCATAGCATATTTTTATCATTCATCATGGTCATTTCATTTAGTTTCATTTCATAGTGCATTATCTTGCATAATCATTCTTGTCCATTAATATTCATTTTAAGATCTTTTTGTGTGTATTTATCCATTTAGTAATCGCATTATACTTATCATTTTCACATTTTTATAGTTATATTTTCCATCTCTGCATTGCATATTTTACAATCTCATTATATATTTATCCACTTACATCTGCATTCATCAATTAGGTTACATCTAGATTTTTACATATTGCATTTAGATTTATTTCATCAATCATTTTTGCATGACATTTCATTAACCTGTTTTCATTACATACGTGTGTTTGTATAAACACACGTGCGCGCATGCACACACACACACACATTATTATCCATTTTCATTTTCACATATTATTATCACATTTACATCATCTCGTCAACATGAACATCAAATATAAATATTTGTGTGTGTGTCTGTGTGTGTATTCATTACACATAAATGATAATCCATGACATATCTATCTACATCATAAATATGTTAATACATTATACATCCACGATCATACATCCATCATATCATATAGTCCATATCATATCATACATACATATGTACCTACATCACAAACATGTCAAGATTGCATATATACCTCATCCTGCATCATACATATGTAAGAACATCACATAGCCCATCTTGTATTTCAAGTGTCAATCATCATAATCATGCAAACTCATCATCAATCAGAGGTATGAGAGGATTTTAGTTAGATTAATGCTTTGTTTTGATTTGTTTGCATCAACTAACCCCTCAATTTTTTTCACATACACATATGATCTCCAGACACTCAATATTTGAAATTTCATCATTCATACTCATATTTTCAAACTTTAAAATGTATAACAGCGTCATAAATTTGTAAATGTTTACAAAATCAAATATTATGTCCAAATGAGAAAAACAACAAACTAAACACTACATCTTCCTCTTTCCTCTCCCAATTTACCTCAATTTTTCAAGCCTTGAACTAGTAGTTGTTGAGGTATCTAAATGATGATTTGATTCTTCTACTTCAAGATTGAAGTCCTTGTCTTCGTCCTCTGCAATGCAGCCTTATTAGCTAGGAAAGTCAAGACAATTACTTCAACTTTTTCAATTGAATATGATTTAAACAAGTAATAGAAGATAAACCAAGATCAACTGCAATTTCTAATATAATCAATTTAAATATGTGCAAATGGTATAGATATAATATATCAATAACAAGATTTGATATGTTGAGATGAGGTATGATAGTTAGATGATGTTCCTTATACTTACAATGATAGTACAATTATGCTATATCTGATATACAATATGAATATGCAATCGATAATTATTGATTTCAGCAATGGTTGCAATATCTATAAGATTCCCTATTAATTTTGTCCTTAAGTTTTAGTTTTTGATGCTTGTCATTTTGTCGAACACTTAGCAGGCTAGGTCTAGTTTCTATTACATTGATGCTTGAAGGTTTGTCTTAATTTTTTTATCAGGAGTTTTCAATGCCAACACATAACATAATATGGGTATTTGAAATCAACAACCCACAAAACCAAAGATTAATCAAACTCCCCTAATTTTGAACTTTATTTCATCATAACAGTTGGATTACAACTTCATCCAAGGTCTGATATTATAATTTCAGATTCACACTAACACTTACAAAAGACATACCCATTCTTGGAGATGTAGAAGACTTCAAGGTAGAGCCATAGGGCCACCTTGAAGTGTCATAACCAATATTTGCAAACTTAAAGTTTCTAAGTTAATTTGCGAATTTGATTGACTCTTGGACTTGGTCGCATGTTGATGACTTAATTTGAATAATTAACCTTGGTAGACTTGTCTTGATTTAATAAATATATACATGAAATGTTATGATTTTGTATGGATGTTAGTTAATGCAAATGATGATTATCTTGTTAGAAAATGGATATTATGTTGATGACCATATTATTATCAAGTGAGGAATTTTTATTTTTGTGAAGTTTACGCAAATTCATAATTGATTATGGTTTTTTCATGAACTAATCTACTGATGAAAAATTGAGTTGTTCAAATTGGTGACAGGATTTAGTTGGGGGGGTGCGGTTGAGATAGGGGAGCCTAGCTCCCTGATAAGGATGAGTTCCAAATTATATGGTTAATTTACACACACCACTTAGACGTTTTATGAATTTTGAAAGAAGTTGAATATTGTATTTGTTTAAAATCTATTTATTTTAATTATGAGTGCAAGTGAGGATTTTTACAAAATATACATTGTTAACTGATATATGTTTTTATTTACAAAAAAAAGATATTATTATAAGGATTAAAATTAAGTATTTTTGTTTTTATTATTTTCTAGAAGAATGAAGTTTAATCTTATTTGAACTCTCACTAAGAGATTAACCTCTTTTTATGCTAGACAAGTGTAACACTTGACAAAGTTTTATTTAATTCAAACTAACTACTGCATTCTAGAAGTGCAGTTGACTTATTCACCTCTAGGAAAAGCTAGGAGTCACGACAGTAGTAGTGAGTTATTGGGTTTAAATTTCCTATCAATATAAAGTTAGATTGGAATTAACGAGAATCTTGCATGGAAGTGGCGTAGGAAGAGGGGTTAATTTGATATAAGATAGTTGTGTATAGAACAAATAAAAAAAAGAGAAGGCAAGGGAATTGGAAGAAAAAAAAGAATTGCAAGGTTAAAAATATAACAGGGAGATAAGGCGTGAAGAAGGAGGAACTGAAGTTGGTAGGAGGGAAGTAGAGGTGTTAAGGAGAAGCCATGTGCCAACAAGAGAAAGGAGAACAAATAACAAGCGGAAGTTTTACCAGGTTCTCATCTTATTTTGAAATTTTGTTATGGTTGTTGTAACTTAGGAAATGAAGGACAATAATGTAGTTTATTTTTCTTGTATACCACCAAGGATTTTAGTGAAATTAGTTTATGTGACACGATACACTAGAAATGGAGAATGTTTTCTTTATGTTGCTTAAAATTTTGTTTTAGTAGATAAAAGTTCAGTGTAGGTCCTCTTGAAAAATTCCATAGGCCTTAGTTTTTCATGGTTATTTTTTTGTTGCTTGTTACTCTTAAATCTTCTTGTCAGAATTGACAACAGTAGATCAATCCAGATTTAGTTCTTTTCTTTAGGAAATTGTCCCAAGTGTTGAAATTGCAAAAACACAATGAAAACATCAATTTGAAATAGAATTCTTAGATTGATAGTTTTTTTTTTTAATTTTTTTTCAGAATCATTTACAAACAGAGAAAATAAGGAAATGAGACCAATAGGTTATGCTCAAAGAACCAATGACTGGCATGAATGGTTGCATCTTGGAACTTAAGAGAGTTAAGTTGTTTCGTCTCTACCACAACGTTCCTTTATGAATCGATGCTTAAAATTTTAGATCCTTTGATAGAAAATGTAGGATTTGAGCAATACAAATCTACAAAACCCAAAGATCACCTGTGTAGGAAGTAGAGACAAGAAGAGGGCAAGGATTTGACTCATAAATATGAAGAAGAAAATATCCTCAAATAATGAATGAATTAAATGTACAATGGATCATCCTTATAAAGGAGATCAAAAGCTTTCAAAGGAAAACCCTAGTGCATGTAATAATTAGTTTAATTATTACATGACTAATGCATGCAAGTTTATATTTAAAACAACTAGTGCATTAGTTTAAAACAACTAGTGCATGCATGTTTAAATATAAACAACTAAAGAAAAAGAGTTGACATCTTAAGAAGGGATTAAATCTATTAATTAACATAATTACTACTTTACTCTAACACCCCCCCTTAAGATGAGCAACAATACAGCTACAAATAATGCAATAAGAAAGAAAAGGAAACTACAGTGTTGAAAGCAAACAATGGGTCCTAGCAACATGGCCTGATGAGGTACCCAACACAAAAGAGAGTCTCTATAAAGCAAAGAAATAGAGAAAACCACATGGGCAAAATTCTACTCCAAAAAGAGACAAAGACTAATCTGAAGGACTGAAGAAGCTTCCAAAACTAGGAATGTTCCAAAAAATAGGAACAAGAATGAACATGTAGAACATCACTGAAGCAAGAAGATGCAAACTCTGTCAATAAGTAACTACTAATCTGAAGATCCTCCACTGAAATAGAGCACGACAAGGTAGAGAAGACGGTAATCTATATGAGTGCCCTCAAATGACAGTACTCGAATCAGGAGCCAAACAAAGGCAAACAACTGAACTCAAAGATACAGATGGTATAGAACACCAAAGCCTGAAGATCTGATCAATCAAAGATGGAAGAGTGCCTCTAAAAATAGGAAAGAAAGAGTGTCTATATGGTAAATGATCCATCTCATCGAAATGCATATGTACCCAGCCACTGGATCCGCCTAGTACATAGGAACAAATATTGAATACATAGCTCACACTATCAAACCAAGGAAGTAGAATAATGATTAATAGAAACCCCCCATAATGGTGACAAGAGAGAGGTGATAGGTACACTGAAAAGAGTGCCAATAAGAATTGCATCATGAAGAACCAAGAACATCGAAGGTGCATAGAAAGCTCAAGCACAAATAAAGATACCCTGAGGCTAATGTCATGGAAGGAACACTCACTTGACAAAGGTAGATGGAAAACAAAAGCAAACATCAAACCCCCACCCCCCCCCCCCCCCCCCATGACACTTTATAATGGAGTGCAAGTACAAATAGCACAAACATGTTCAAGATTCCAAGCATGCAATATAATGACACTTTATCTCAGTGCATGTGCATAAAAGAATGCTACAAAAGTAAAGTATACATGGCTCAAATAAGAGAGAAGGATGCCGAAACAAAAGAACAGCCTAAGAAGAGTCATCCCCTAAAGGGAAGAGATTCCAAGACCTGTGACATCCAAGATATCCACCAGAGTGCAGAAATGCAAAAAATTGAATAAAATATACCTAGAGAAGAATCTGGAAAAATGACTCATAGAAATGGAAAGCTCTCAGAACAAACTTTCCAATGATATCTCGCTTTCCCAAAATGGAGTCCGAATGCGCAAGATAGAGCTTCTGGAGTGCAAAATTGAACATTTGGCTTTGATAGTAAAAAAAACATCACAAAAGAAAAATAAAAAATTCAAACCTCTATATCTAGATAGAGCTCAGAACCAACTTTTCGATGATATCTCGTTTGCCCGATGTCGACACCGTATGCTCAAGTTATGAGCAAAAAACCACCGAGTGCTTTGGAGGGCCCAAAATGGTGTCCTGATGTGCTAACGTCAGCACTTCACAAGCTTAAAATTGACAGCCAAATAACCATCACAATATACAAGCCCCTTGGAGCTAAAATTCTGGGTCCCTGGTCGCCATATGACTAGGGGCTAAAACTGTGTTCACCTAGCTTAAATTTGATGGCCAAATGGCCATCGCCAACTAATTTTTTTTTTTAAATTTTTTTTTTTTAAAATCACATGCGCGGCTTGGGATCCATGTCAGGCTATTTAGATTTTGCCTTGATTTGTGTGCCAAATTTTTTTGGTCTTAATTTGCATGCTGGACAGTAAAATTTTTGCCTCGAATACAAATCCACAAAACTTGAAGATCACTTGCATACAAAAACTTGTTACAAGGAAGTAGAGAAAAGAAGAGGGCAAGGGTTTGACTCAAAAATATGAAGAAGAAAATATCATCAAATAATGATTGAATTAAATGTACAATGGATCATCCTTATAAAAGAGATTGAAAGCCTTGAAAGGAAAATCCTAGTGCATGCAATAATTAGTTTAATTATTGCACGACTAATGCATGCAAGTTTATATTTAAAACAACTAGTGCATGCGTGTTTAAATATAAACAACTAAAGAAAAAGAGTTGACATCTTAAGAAGGGAGTAAAGATTAATTAACATAATTAATACTTTATTCTAACAAAAAATATAAAACCAGCAGAAGGCAGTCGACCTAGTCATCTTGAGCCAAGTCTTTGAAGTGCATTTTAAACAGGTATTCACCTTTGCCCTACGTGTTTTCTTTTTCTTATATATATAAATATATAAGTGCAGTGAATCTTCTCTGATGTCTTTAATTTAGAATATCTTTCTTGACTGTAACATTTAAACTGTAACGAAGGCCATCTTCTTAAGCTGTGCTTATTATTATTTTTTACTAAGAGAAATCAAAGCTATAAAAAAAGAAAACAGTTAATACATTAGATGAGTCTTTTAGTCAGGGTAGGAATCGAAGTATTCACTGAAAATCATCTTCTTTTATTTTTGAATTACAAATTTTGAACATGTCTCAGTTTTGTTTTGAAATATGGAATTCTGGAATCTAACGCCAGATAGAATCAAACGGTTCTTTTCTTTTATAGTGGAATGAATCTCTTTTGTTTTCATTTATTTACTCTTTCTTTTTCTTAAATTCTTGTAAGAATATTTTGCAAGAAGGAATTATGATGGCAAATAATTTTGTAAATTAATAATTTACTGCTATTATTCATGGACTGTTATACTTTTTACTTTTCAGAGTGAATTATTGGAAAAGAAAATTAAATTTGGCAAATAGAGGGTGAAATTTTCTTTAGGATTTGGTGTGTAATGTGGAATGGATTGAAAAGGGTAAATTTTATTTACATGTCAGCATATCTGATTGTTCAAAAAATTTCTTTGGCCAAATCTTATTTCACATATATTTTCATTAATATGTTTGGTTAGTTGTTGTTTATTTCTCTCTGCCACCCCGAGATTATGATTTCTACTTAGTCTAAATAATGATAAGTAGATAGATTCATAGTTGCACCATATTCTTCCAATCCATCAGTGCCAGGAAGCTATTCTCCTTGAGCAAGGTCGGTGCACTTTCCATTCTAGGTGAGCCTTGAGGGAGCTAACCACTCCATGGTTGGGCAAAAAAAGCGCATCGGCCACACTCTCATCTGAGGATTTGCAGGTGGACATGTTTTCTAGAGTCTTAGGAGATAGGGATTGTTGACAGTGTGGTGCCTTATTACCGTGACTTTGACGGTTTTGGGAAATGATGTTTATCATTCATATTGTATCATGTTGTTTTACATAGTATTTTCGATGAATGGTCGATAGTTCCTTATATGATGTATTTATATTTTTTTAAATGATTGTACTTATCAAAAATTTGGTCGATTGTATTTTTGTAACTCTATCAGTGCATATTGTATATCGATAACTTAGTTGAATTATTATTTCAATAATGGCATTTATGGGAAAATAGCTTTGACCTTGCGTTATTTTTTGACTTGTGTCATGTTTATTTGTTTATGGGCAAATTGGGTCTTTACATGTGGTATCAAAGCTATGTTTAAACCCTAGGGCCTGGGTCTTCTATGCTAAAGTTATTCATATGCTTGGTTCAGAATTTAGATTGTCATCATGCAAACTCGAAACAATAGCCAATCTGGAACTAGCAATGGACAAAATAGTGTGCCCAACCAAAGGCTAGATGAAATCATAGCCCTCTTAGCTGAACAGAGGAACATCTTGCAGCAGAAAAATGATTGGTTGAATGTCATTGAGAATTAATTAAGGGGTAGATGGAATGAGGTTCAGTAGGATGATGAAGCTCGTCAGAAATAGGTGGAAGGTCAAAGACTTGAGGCTCAACGAAAAGAGGAAGAGGACAAGAGGATTGAGGAACAACAAAAGAGAGATGTCGATATTAGGTAAAAAGTGGGAGATCTAAATAATGACCAGATTTCTAAGGAACTAAGCAAGGACCTTAAAAAGGTCATACCACCTACTTTTGATGGAAAAACTATAGGGGATGATGCAGAGGCTTGGATCATCTCCATGGAAAAGTAGTTCCATGTTCAAAATCTTTCTGGATAGTCAAGGGCTTCATGGGGTGCTTTCCAGCTGATTGGATAGTACTGAGAAGAAGTTGCGACGAGGACATATACCTTGGGAGGCCTTCCTAGCCCTCTTCAGGAAATGATGGTTGCCACAACTGTTTTATGACTGAAAAGTGTCCGAGTTTCAAATTTTGATACAGGGGGTTTTGTTGGTGACCAACTACCATGAGAGGTTTTTCCATTTGGTAAATTATGTTCCACAATATTTGCAGGATGAGTGTTTCAGGAAAAGTAAGTTTGATTTGGGATTGCGTCCTGAAATTGGATTTGAGAGGGATGTGGTAGCATCTATAACTTAGTGCTTAGAATGCCAGCAGGTCAAAGCTTAGCATGTCCATCCAGCCGAACTTTTGTATCCTCATGATATACTAGAGTATAAGTGCCAGGTTATCACTATGGATTTTGTTCAAGGTTTGCCCATGACTAGGCGCAAACATGATGTAATCCTGGTAGTGGTTGATAAATTGACCAAGGTTTCTCATTTCATACCAGGTAGTTTGAAGGATGGATCCTTGGCTTTGACCAAGAAATTTGTTCATGAGATTTTCAAATTGCACGGAGTACCTAAGACCATAATATTTGATAGGGACACAAGGATGACATCCAGGTTTTGGATAACCTTAAATACTTCTTTGGAAACTGGGTTGAACTTTAGCACAACTTATAATCCTCAGACAGATGGGAAAACTGAGAGGGTAAATCAGGTTCTTGAGGACTTACTGCGAATGTATTGCATGGATCAACAATCCAAGTGGGAGGACGTTCTTTTATTTTTGAATTACAAATTCTAAACATGTCTTTGTTTTGTTTTGAAATATGGAATTTTGGAATCTAATGCTAGATAGAATCAAACAGTTCTTTTCTTTTATAGCGGAATGAATCTGTTTTGTTTTCAATTATTTACTCTTTCATTTTCTTAAATTCTTGTAAGAATATCTTGCAAGAAGGAATTTTGATGGCAAATAATTTTGTAAATTAATAATTTACAACTTGTATTCATGGACTGTTATACTTTTTATTTTTCAAAGTGAATTATTGGAAAAGAAAATTAAATTTGGCAAATAGAGGGTGAAATTTTCTTTAGGATTTGGTGTGTAATGTGGAATGGATGGAGAAGGGTAAATTTTATTTACCTATTAGTATATTTGAATTTTCAAAAAGTTGCTTTGGCCAAAGCTTATTTCACATATATTTTCATTAATATGTTTGGTTAGTTGTTGTTTATTTCTCTCTGCCACCCTGTGATTATGATTTTTGCTTAGTCTAAAGAATGATAAGTAGATAGAATCACAATCGCACCATATTCTTCTGATCCATCAATGCCAGGAAGCTATTCTCCTCGAGCAGGGTCAATGCGTTTTCCATTCAGGGTGAGCCCCGGGGAGCTAACCATTCCATGGTTGGGTGGAAAAAGCACCTGGGCCACACTCTTGTCTCAAGATTTGCAGGTGGACGTGTTGTCTAGAGGCTTAGGAGAAAAGGATTGCTGACAGTGTGGTGCCTTGTTACCATGACTTTGACGGTTTTTGGAAATGATGTTTATCATTCATGTTGTTTTACTTAGTATTTTCGACAGATGGTCGATAGTTCCTTATATATGATGTATTTATATTTTTTTAAATGACTGTACTTGTCGACAATTTGGTCGATTTTCTTTTTGTAACTCTATCAATGCATATTGTATATTGACAGCTTGGTCGAATTATTATTTCATTCATGGTATTTATGAGAAAATAGTTTCAACCTTGCGTTATTTTTCAACTTGTGTCATGTTTATTTGTTTATGGGAAAATTGGGTCTTTACATGAATTCCTTGAACACTGATATAATCTAAGACCCAAATGATGTTAATTATTGTTGTCAAAATAGAGAGTCTTCAAACTGTCACAATGAAACCCAGTTATGATCTACCAATAAGCATTTCTACAGTTGTCCTTCAAGCACTCAAAGCTGTTAGAGATTTTTAATGATGCCCAATCAAACCCTTCCATCCTCAGACACGAACCAACGAAATGATCCAATTATATTGTAGTGAAATCGTGACTATAAATCTAGTCGCTAACATTTATCATTATATGGTTTGTTCCATAGTTATGTAAATATAAAGCCTAGTGGAAACTCTATAGGCCTTTGTATAGGTCAATGAACTCCTAAGGATAAATTTTATACTCCCAATACTTCCAGCAAATTGGGAGATTATTGAAATAGAAACCAGGAAGTCGACCATGAAACATTTCCTCCCAAACTATATGTATATTCTCCCAAATAATAGATTATAAATGAAAAACACCCAAATATAGATATATACCTCACTCCACAAAATCTCTCCACAACAAAGACAATAACCATTAAATCGAAGCCATGTTAATGTTCACATTCACATTTTAATGAAGGCTCTCCAACTATATACTGTCAATGAGTATCTTGAGCACTTATTTGCCTATCCCGTAAATAATTAAATATGCCTTCAAAAATGTGAATATTCAATTTAAAGTTTGCTCTCGATGCTTTGTCTTTCGTCTGCAACTCCTGAATATTTCAAGCATCGACTTTAGAAGCCAACCTCCAATATATATTCATTTGGCGATAGCTATTTATATCTTTCATTCGACATGTCTCATTTTGTCGCACCCTAACGATCTTAAGATACATCAGTAATAATATATTATATTATATTGACTATATATTATATTATTTTATTAATAAAATTATATTATATCAATTGTTAAGGGGTCTTTGAGGGTTAATCCTCATGTCAATAAGGTGAAAGAGCTGTCTTGGATTCTTCTAGATATAGAATACATAAAAATAAAATTTGATAGAGCCTCAAAGGGAAATTCGAGGTCATTGGGAGTTGGTTATATGGTAAGAGATTTGAAAGGCAATATTTTAATGTTGGAGTG